>RBKR01000025.1:600000-1019048 GCA_004835665.1 Phoma sp. XZ068
CCGTCCAATTGAACTCGCTTTGTGCCTGGTGGAACGTCGATGATGGTCCAGTCTGTGGTAGCACCGTTCCAAGCCTCGCCCGGGTAGGCACGTTCCAAAGCTTTGCGGTTATAATAATCGGCTTCAATCTCAAAGTCGGAATCGGTAGGGGCAGGGGCAGTATAACGACGTCTGGGAGGGCTGAAGGACGGCGAGCGGGCTCTCACCTCAAAGTCAAGATTGCGGCTGCGACTGCGATCAATCTCGATGTCAAGCTCCTCAAATTCACTCGTACGTCCGCCTTTCCTGGTTCTGGGGGTGGTCAGCGGGGTAAGTCGATTGTGCGCTTGTGGCATGCTTACTCTCTGCGGTTGATCTCAATCTCGATGCGCTCATTGCGCGGGGGAGACGGTGGTGCTGGTGGAGGTGGAGGAGGGGTTGGCGAGCGAGCTCTCTCGACACCTGCATTGTCGTCAACATCACGTATCTCGCAGATGAGGTAGTTCTGACTTACCATGGTCGATGTGCCTGTGATGTGTGATGATCTCCTGGATGATGGGAGGTCTGATTTCCGGCTCAGGCGCTGGTGGTGGCGGCGGTGGAGGTGGCAGGGGCTCGGGTGACGGCGAGCGCTCTTCCATACGACGAATTACTATCTCGTCTTTGATGACTTCACGCTCACGTGGTCCGCGTGACTGCTCGCGGGGTCGGCGAACAACAAACTCCTCGCGTTCGCGAGCAACTAGCTCTCCACGTGAGCTCGGTGGTGGAAGAGATCGCTCTCGGCCGCGTATGACCAGAGAGTCTCGCTCTATACTGCGAGACCTGCCGTTGCGGCTGAACTCGCGGCGGGAGGCACGAATATCAAAGTTGCCGTCTCGCTCCTGGAAGCGGATGGCGCCGCGCTCGGCGGAGACGTCGCGGCCATCGCTGCTGAACTCCTTGTGAGTAGCACGGATGTCGATGTTGTCACCGCGTCCCCTGAAGCGGACGTCGTCCCTCTCGATGCTGACCTCACGGGGGCGGGGATGAGCACCGTCACCCCGGCGGAAGGGGATGTCGCGCTCGAAGTGGGCCTCTCGCGGCGGGGGCCCTCTGGAGTGCTCACGGCGGCGGATGGTGAGGTCGAGCTCTTCCTTCTCGCTCGCGACTTCGCGGCGTCCACGGCCTCCGGTGTCGCTGCGTCGCAGGGTGATGTCGTCGACCTCGCGCTCCCTCACGCTGGACGGCGGGGGCGGGGGCCGGCTGCGCATGGAAATGGCGTCGTCGTCATCGAAGCCCCCGCGGCGGCTGCGGGGGCCACGGGAGAAGCTGTCTTCATCGCGGTCGCGTCCACGCAGCACCATGGGCCCTGCCGGCGACTCGCGGAAGAAGTCGGGGGCACTGCGACGCGGATCGCTGCCACGGCGGAGCTCAATGTCGAGCTCCTCATAGTTGCGGTCGCTGCGGTTGCCGTTGCGGTAGAAGTCGCGCTCACGCTCTTCGTACAGCTCGGCGGTCGGGTAGCGGCGCGACATGGCGCGGGCGGGCTGTGAGTGAGGGGCGGCGCAGCGAGGTGGGTGGGATGTGCTGATCTGCCGCAGCAACAACACGGGCGGAGGGGCGAGATATGAGCAGGATGCAAGAGAGGGAAGGGAAAGGATAATCAGGATAAGAAGACGACAATCAGGCTGCGAACGCCCTGACGTTATGAAGCGAATCCGCCCGCTGTCGACTGCAGCAAGTGGGGTGCGCTCGCAGGACTGGGACTTGGTCGTTGCATTCAAGCGGGCAGACCCATGCCCAACGTATGACGTCGTCACCGACACACGCATCAACAGCACCTGAGCCCAAGCCTACCCAATCGCAGCCGCCCCTGCAGCACCCTCGAGCACCTGCACGCGCAGAGCACGCTGCAGCCTCCTCCCAGCCCCCGGCAGACCGGACTGAATGGCGTGCAGTCCTGTCGCGGCTCTCGTGGGGGGTACATTAATCTCTGCTGCCACGATTGCCCCAGCCTGTTCGGTGTAATTAGCGAGCTCCGTGCCGTCCTGCTGCATGTGATGCTAAGACTGCCATCGATGCGAACTGCCCAAGAACCTGCTGCGAGCTGCGCGTTCAGCATGCAAGTCAGGCACTTTCAGGTACGGCAGCCACGACCCAACAACGCCCTAACAAAGGGTCTCCGGGAGCTATGTCTGATCACTGCCAAATGCCTTGCTCGCTGGGCTCGAGATCCGCCTAACCACTGTAGCTCTCCCGTCGTTGGCGTGGCCCAAACCTGGAGCGTAACGTGCCCTCGGTAAGGCGAGGCGACCCGTTGCCACTATCCTCCGCTGGGCCCTCCAGGCTGTGCCGTGATAGATTTACCTGTCAGTGAGCGTGTTGTACCCTGTGTTTTTTTTTATTCTTGCTAGATGGCTCCTTCTTCCTCCAGACGCACGATGACGTATGTCAGACCACCGACAACCAGATCTCACCGGATGGCCTTTCACGACTCACAGTCTAGAATGTAATTCAATATGCCGGAGGGTTATTTGCTTTTGCCATTACGGAGCCCAGCTAAACATCAAGACCCAAACAAGTACAACCGTCAGGGTATAACCTTCGGAGGTCGGTGGAATGCTTCCTTGTCATCGGCGGAATTACTGGGCATCGAGATCAGAGATGCCCAACACACTGAACGCTGTCTTCAGCTCATATTGTAGTGCAGTCTGATACCCATTCAAGTACTTTGTCACACTGATGTCCTTGGATGCGGGTTGCCCATGAAAAGGCACCGTCGTTGTGTTTCTGTTCACTCCATGGAATGAATCGTCAGTCTTCAAGGATGCAGACTTCCTCTTCGCTTCTTGGCTTGCCAGGTTGGACTCTTAGAGGTTGCTGTAAGTAATCTTTGACTTACTCTGTTAAGTGCAAGAACAATTGGCTTACTCTAGAGCCTTTTCTTGTTGTTAGACTTGTAAAGCACTTCTGTTTTGCACTTGTAAAGCTCATTTGCTTCAGACCTGCAAAGCTCCTTTGATTCAAGTTGGTCATGACTACAGGAAAAGAGCGTGGAGAGCATGTTAGGAACAACAATCGGCAATCAGCGAAAATAAGTTGATCTAGGTAGAGCAGGTAAGGAATGCTTTGATGTTTGTTTAGCATTTGCTAAAGTGCGTCTATTCTATCGTATTCCCTTCCGCTTGTAGGATTGAAGAGGTGGTTACAAACAATTTCACTACATTGTAAGTGAAGTGAAAGTTGGTTGTTGTCGATGAAGAGGGATCTCGGCTGTGATTCAGATCCATTTGACTAAGATGTTTCTCGTCGACAGAGATTTGTAGAAAGGAGATTTGTTTGGCCTTAATCCAGTGATGACCTTGCGAATGTAGATTGGTTGCACGTTGGTCTCCTCAACGTCGATTGATACAGTAACAAGAGGAGCAGTAGGGTGTCGCATGTAGTGGCCAGGGCATAGTTCCTGGACAATGATTCCAATACGGCGAGAAAGCCCAAGAGGATTGCCTTTGGGCACAATCTTGCATTCCAACACAGCGATACGGATCAATCCACCATGGACGCCTGCTATTTTGGATAGCGGTAGTTCAATCTTAAGCCCTTTGCCACCCGCAAGAGACATCTCGCTGGGTGACGCGTAGGACTCGGTCTCTATCATGGTGAGAAAATCCCGGGGGTGTTGCGCAAATACAGAGATGCCATGGGTGAGTGGCACGGGAGCAACGCGATGGGGAGGTTGTTGATAATCTGCGTGGGGAGACTGCCACGCAAACATACTCTGGTCCTCGCTATTGTTCATAATTTCTTCCTGCAAACGCACGAAGGCCTTTGTACCTTCACCATAGAGTAATGGCATGTTCACGTCAAAAACACCTAACAGGCTGTATGCCAAGTCCTCGATCTTTGTTGTCACGCGGTGTGCCGCCCAACTCATACGTTTAGCAACACTTGCATCTTTGAAGCTTGCTCCGTCAAGGTAGATTTCGTCAATACCAGTGATGCGAGCAAGTGGACCTTTTAAGCTCGATTTGGATCCAAGGTGTCTCCAGACTCTATCGTAAAACTTCATCGAATTCGGCGCAATTAGTTCTTGAAGCGTCCACCCCCGGGTAAACCATCTTGCCTTGGCTAGGTCGTCTTGCTCAATTGATTGCCAGGTAGACGGCGTCATGACGTCTCCTAGATAGACGTAACAAACGTTCGCCAGCTGGTACCACCGAAACATGCTGTTGATAGCTTCGCTCAGCTCTGCTGAAGAAGTCTTGTTGATGCAGCAAGTATCAACCCAAACGTATGGAATTTTGTCTGCACAAGCTTGCTCACACGACGGGTCGATCTTTGAGTAGCCCTGGCTTGTTCTGAAATACTCCGACCTATCGACGTATTCAAACCCCGGCGTCATCTCGATGCGATAGAGCTGAGCCTTAATGGCAAAAGTAGCGTCTCGAAACTCCTGCATGGTGACCTCGCCGTCACCCCAGGTGTGAGACAGAATGGCGTAGGGGGGCAGATTGCGTTCATCATTGAAGGATTCGAGCTCGCGACTTTTTACATTAATCAACCTCATTTTGATGATGTAGACGCTGCAAGGTCGATGAGGCAAGACAATTCTGATGTGTTGGTAGCGATGAGTTATTGCAAGGCTGAGCTGGTGCTGCCAGCCCGCATTTCCAGGCCCCACAGCTGCGCCATGCAGACTGCAGCCATCATGACCGGGAAAAAGAATTTCTATTGCTTTTCTCTTTTCGCATGCTCCTCTCAACGACCGAACGCAGCCTATAATCGCTGAAGGGCGTTAGGTTAAAGATTCGTATCCCTCTACCTTGTCTGCGGTGGCGCTGCTGCCACTGCCGCCAATGCCAATAAGGAAGCGATACAGATCACCAGACTCCACATACAATGCGGCAGTAACAACAACTGCCGCAAAGCTTCTCCTGTTCGCACAAAGTTTGTCGAGACTGTCTTTCAGATTGAGTGTTCACGGATGGCGCTATGAAACATTGACGCGACACTTGCGGAGTGAAGTCCGCACGTTCCATAGCCCAATGATATGATGACGCGGCGGCGACGAAGCACCTGGGCAGGTCTCAGCATCGCCTTCCTTTGTTTCCGAGCCTCACCACCTGAACTCCCCACCCCTATACCTCAAAATCATATTCCTTTTCTTACCGTACACACACTTCATGATGTCGCCTAGCAAGCTGGGTATTTTCGCAAGCCTGGCGCTGGCCGCCAATGCCGTGCTCATCCCACCCTCCATGGCGTCAGCTGAGCTCGGAGACGACAACGCCTTGGAGACGCTTGCGATCAACCCTTTCAAGCGAACTGTAGCCGTTGAGTGCCCTGGTTGCGCGGTTGCCACCTTGGACGGCGAGACTTTGAACTGGGAGAAAGATGCAGGCAATGCATTCGTGAGTTGCCCTCCTCCGCACGTCCCTGCTATCCGCAAGTTGCCGGCTGGGTGATGTGCAGCACATCTCGATGCTACCTTTGACGACGAGGATCACCCTGTTGCTATGTACGAAAACCGCTAACAGACACCAGCTCTTTGACTTTCAAATCGGCTCCCGTGAAGAAACGCTCGAAGTCGATGGCGTTCAGCTGTACCCGCCAACCTTTGCCATCGCCTCGCAGCCTTTCTACGTCACTCAGATCAACCCCAAGTCCGAGGATGGCCTGCGCCTTCGCGTTACTGGATACACCTTCCACTTCAACACAGCCGAGACCGTTTCCGAAGCGGGAGTCGAGCTGCTCCCCATGACATTCCAAATCACATCGATTGAATCAGCACCTATGAACCCACCATCTATCACAATCAACCTCCTCAAGGACCCATCAGGCCGTCTCATGATCGCTTCATTTGACGCTAAGGACTCTACCGAAGCTACACCGCTCGAGCAGGAGAAAGAATGCAAGGAATGGCCACTTCTCTGCAAGTGGAAGGGCATCATGGCCGACCGCATTGAGAACTTGAAGCACATGGGCAAGGGACGACCAGGCTGCCACAAGCGACCACACGGCATGCAGGGCCCCCATGGCCACCACAACCCAATGGAAGAGGAGACCTTCGAGGGCAAGCCACCTCACAGGTTCCGCCCTGGTGGACACCACCGTCCTCATCACATGGAGCACAACGGCCATCATCACCACCACGGTCATCACCACCGCATGCGCATGTTCCTCCGCCGCGCTTTCTTCACCATACTCGTTCCCATTCTTATCGGCATCTTTGCTGGTACGCTTACCTACCTTATCGGTATGGCTCTTGGTTGCCTCATTGCAATCACTGTTGCGAAGTTCCGTGGCCAGAGCTACCAGCCGATCGCGCTCGAAGATGACGTCGAGGAGGCGATTGTCGAAGAGCGCAGCGAAAAGCAGGAGTACGCCGAGCTGCCCGCGTACGAGGCCCCGCCCGTCTACGAGGATGCGCCTGAGAAGGAGGTGGTTGATGAGTCAAAGTAAAGGAATGAACTATGTGCTATATACCTGATCGCGATGTTGGCAGTTGTTGGTTGAGATACCTCTCGTTCGGTTTGCAAAGGAGTTCAAACAGAAGACACCACGCTGTATTTTTAAGTAGATGATTTTGGCGATTATACGCCCCATGAATGAATTTCTTTTGTATCCTACATGCGGTGTCTCGCATCTACCATGAAAACTACATGCGCTCTGAGGGAAGCCGTGGACGAGCGAGCTTGTGCTAGACACTACGTAAAGCAGCCCATTCGCAGACTTACCAACGATACTGGCAGCATCAACAGAAGCCGCAGATGCTTAGATGACTTGGACCAAGTTTGTTGAGGGATGCCATGCTTGAAGGGATGCTCTACCGCAACGATGTATTCTTGCCGTCCTGATCCTGGAAGTTGCCGCAAGGGTGCAACAGCGTACGGCAGAGATCCGTTCCAGTCATAGTTCGATATCGGTATCACTGGTGTGAGTCATACCTCCCGTTCATTGGAAGGAGAGTAAAGCTGTTGCCTTTGGTAAACCTGGGTCAGCCATCGATGGGCAGGACCTATATGTGTAGTATAGCCTTCCTCGATCAGAATTCTACAGTAGTTTCAAATGAACACCTTTAGGGAAAGTTTCCAGTGAAGGCTGGCAACTGCAGCAGTTATCGTACACTATATGGCCATATTGGTGGGTGTAGTGTTGTGATTCGACATTGTGGCGACGCGTTCAAAGTACGGTATACGCGTAACAGGGTCAAATATTGAAGTTATCTTACTTCTGAGGGCCCACAAAGGCCTCAAGAGTGAATAAAAGGTTGAGATCAGCTTTCTCATCATTATTAGAGTGTTTACAGGCCGATATCATCGTGTTGCTCTACGAGACGTGAAATGCGCGGTCGTGTTGGGGCGACGGCGGCGCCTTGCGTTCGGTTTTCCAAACTGGCCCGTGCACGGCATGAGTGATCTCTTGCCCGCTGCCGCACCAAAACTGAGGGCCGTTCAAAGTGCTCGTTCTGAGCACACGGTTTGATGTTCTTGCAAAGCCCGCACTTTCCTTGCGGCCAGCGGCTGCGTGAATCAACCCGCCCAACGCAGCTTAGCGTGTGATCTTGTAAAGGCAGCCACGCTCGCCGCCGCGACTTAAATAGAGTCGCCGCCCGCATTTCCAGCCTTTTCCTCTTCTTCTGCCACTCCCACGTATTCTTCCACCCCAACCACTGCCACTGCAACAACGCGCATCAGCGTTCACGACTAGGTCTCATCCAAGTTTTATCCAACTTAACTTCTACCAACATGACTGGACGTAAGTACATGCCTCTTGGTGTCTCTCGTCGTCGTGGTGCAGTGCATCGCTGCTGTCGCTGTCGCCCTTGCCGTCGCTGCCGTAGGATCACGGGTGTCCGCGCATGGTGGTGTTGAGCCTCAACGCGTCAACCCCACTTTAGCAACGCGCATCCGCAAGCAACGACAGCGCTGCACTGCAGCACGTCAACACCACTGCAACACCTATTGCTTTCCTCCTGCACTATGCTAACACTCCTCTCCAGGCGGCAAAGGTGGCAAGGGCCTCGGCAAGGGCGGAGCCAAGCGTCACCGCAAGATTCTCCGTGACAACATCCAGGGTATCACCAAGCCCGCCATCCGTCGTCTCGCGCGTCGTGGTGGTGTCAAGCGTATCTCTGCCAGTAAGTTACCTTTACCCTCACATCACCTCGACCAATACTAACATGGCCGCAGTGATCTACGAGGAGACCCGTGGTGTCTTGAAGACCTTCCTCGAGAGTGTCATTCGCGATGCAGTCACCTACACTGAGCACGCCAAGCGCAAGACCGTCACCTCCCTTGACGTCGTCTACGCTCTCAAGCGCCAGGGCCGTACCCTCTACGGTTTCGGTGGTTAAGCGTCTTTTTCTCTCGGCAGGACGCGTGCTGCGCCTTCGACTTCAATGAGGTCGTTGGCGATTCACACGGTCACGGCACTTTGTTCATGGATATGATTTAGTCACGGCTATCGGTCTTCGGCGTTCTTTGTGTATGGGTCTGGTGCTTCGATGACGAGACTTGGGTCTCTTGCTGGCTGGCTATAGTCAATACAATACATATCACACTCAACTTTTGGCCCCCTTTTTCCCTTCTCTTGTCGTTCCACTGATTGGTCTGTTTTACAGAAATGTCGCCAGTCTTATGCTGTCCTTCTCAGCTTGGCTGTATCTCCTTGGGCCTCCGCCGCTGATCCAACTTGCAATCGCTTCCAGCACATCGTTGCTGTAAGCTGTCACCCCGAACAGCCCTCCCTCTACCTTGATTGATTCTAGACTCCATTTCTTCAGTTCCCCGCTCACACTCTCGACCCCATCCTCCACCACCAAGACATCGTATCCTCGGTCGCTCGCATCCCTGACTGTACTACTCACACACGCATCTGCTGTAACCCCACAAACCACCAGATTCCTCACCCCCTTCGCTCTCAACACCGCATCAAGCTCCGTATTTGTAAACGCACCTCGCCCGGGTTTATCAATCACAACTTCATCCGGCAACGGCGCAAGCTCAGGAATAATACCATGACCCTCCTCCCCACGGACCAGAAACCGTCCCATCGGTCCCTCAGCGCCGATCTGCGCACCTGAGACTTTCGAACGGTGCAGTTCACGCTTTGACACAGTAGAAAGGGAAGCGTGGTGTCCCTCGCGCGTGTGGATTACTGGGAAGGATGCACGTCGGAAGGTGGAGAGGAGGGTGCTGATGGTGGGGATTAGGGGCGTGAAGCGGTTGCTTGTGCTGGGTGAGAGGGTGGAGAGGTAGCCTGAGGGGGAGAGGAAGTCGTGTTGCATGTCGATTATTAGGAGGGCGGTTGTTGATGGGGAGAGGGTGGAGTCGTGGGGCCAGGCGTAGGGTTCGCTGGAGGGGATTTGGGGTTGCGGTGGCATGGTGATAGATTGGATGGTTTGGAGACAGGGGCAGGGTTGATGTGAGGTTTGTTGGCTCGCGCGAGGATGGAATGCGCCTTCAGCTTAGAGTAGATACGAGGTAGCACCTCTGCTCAGATTGTATTCGTTCGATTGTCGTCAAGGTCAAGTCTGTCGAGCTATGCCCTAATCCGGAGAGCCTCCTACTCTATGCGAAGTCCAAGACGAAAAGCCCAGATGCTCGGTCGTGCAGGTACACATGCACAGTATGTACGTTGCTTTCCGTAATGGTACTAGGTGTGATTGCCAGATCTCAGCTGCAGCGCACAGTAATCGCGTTTTGTCACGTCGAGAATTCCCCGGACGAGGCCATGAACTCAAGGTTCAGTGGGGTGAGGGGCGGGGCAACGGCCCGTTCGGAAGGGCTATTCCTTCCCTTCTATGGCTTCTCTAGCCACACCAAAGTCATCTCGCTGTCCACAGCGACTTTGCAAGTTATCAGCAACTTCAGAGCGACGAAAATCACGGCAACATGCAGCCATGTGCATGCACGCTGATGCACCGGGGATATTTGTCCAGGGACCAGGGTGCCACCCCACTGCATAACTACCGAATGGATTTCCTATCTCGACCAATCACCATCTCCAGTCCGCTTTGATAAGAAGTACTACAAATACGGATAAGAGACTGCTAGACAGGGTGAAGGCGGCTGTTATCAACATGTAGTGACGCAGTGGAGACTCCCCTATGCATGACCGTTGCAATGACAGCGCGAGATAGAGGTCGATTGGGGATATGTATACCACGGCAGTGAAGGTCAATGCTGGCGCTGAGCAATTCGACAAGTCCCTCGACTCTGCGCGTCGTTTTTCGCACTGCCAATCACCTAATCGACATGTCTACGAGTCCGACTTCGGAGCCTGAGAAGAAGGTGGAAGTCTTCGATGAAGATGACGCCGTTCTCGCGCAGCTGGGGTATACCCAGGGTAAGTGGTCTTGAAATGCTTGAGGTTTGACGCTGATGTTTATGCAGAGCTGAAGCGTAGCTTCGGTCTCGTTGGCATGGTCGGGTTCTCTTTCAGTATTGTCACTTCATGGACTGCACTGAGTGGTGTTCTCATTATCGGTGTCGAGACCGGTGGGCCGCCAGTCATGATCTGGGGCTGGCTGGCGGTCTGTGTCTTCACATTGACCGTCGCATACTCAATGGCTGAGATGTGTAGTGCGTAAGTGTACAGAACTTTGGTAAGTTGTACACAAACTGACCATTCATAAAGGTATCCACTTGCCGGTGGACAGTACAGCTGGGTTGCGATCCTCGCACCAACAAGCTGGGCACGAGGTTTTAGCTATATCTGCGGATGGTTCATGCTCATCGGCGTCCTAGCCATGGGTGCCACCAATAATTTCATCGCAACCAACTTCGTCCTCGGAACCGCGCAGCTCAACTATGGCTTTACCATCGAGCGCTGGCATACTGTTTTGGTAGCCTACCTGGTGACTTTCATCGCCATGGGATCGAATATCTTCTTCCCTCATATCCTAAACAAGCTTTCGAAAGCCATCCTCGCTTGGAACATGTTGTCCTTTGTGGTCTGCCTGGCTACCATACTCGCCACCAACGACCACAAACAATCACCAGAGTTCGTCTTCAGCGACTTCCAGAACTTCACGGGTTGGACGCCGCCATATGCTGTTGTTCTAGGTCTTCTTCAAAGTACGTCCACATCTGACGAGTGAGTACTACACGCTAACAACCACTAGGTGCCTACGGCATGTGCTGCTATGATGCACCAGCTCACATGACGGAGGAGATCAAGAACGCCCGCAAGCAGGCACCTCGCGCGATCGTCATGGCCGTCTATATGGGTTTTATCACTGGCTTCATCTGGCTTATCGCCTTGAGCTTCTGCATCGGTGACCTCGATACGACCGCGACTACTGCCACAGGCGTGCCTGTCATCGAGATCATATTCAACTCTACTGGAAGTGTCGCAGGAGCTTCAGCTCTATCGTCTATGATCTCGGTTATCTGCCTGGTAGCTTCAAACTCGCTTATGGCAGAGGGATCAAGATCCGTTTACGCCTTTGCGCGCGACCAAGGCTTGCCGTTCTCCGATCTGCTCAGCAAAGTCTCCACCAGACGCGTTCCAGTCTACGCTGTTCTCCTCACCGGAGTAGTACAAATTGCGTTTAACTCGATCTACTTCGGCACTGTGACTGGTTTCAACACTATTGTCGCCATTGCCACTCAGGGATTTTGTAAGTGTCATTCTCATTTCTTCAGATGGTGCTTCGACTGACTCCGATAGACCTCTCATACGCCATGCCCCTCCTCGCCCGAATCATCGCACACTTCTCCGGCAAGAAGACAAGACTCGAAGGCCCGTACTCCCTCGGTCGATACGGCATCGTGTTGAACATCATCGGCTTTCTGTTCTTAGCCTTCATGTGCGTCATCTCAAACTTTCCAAGCGCATCGCCGGTGGACAGTGATAACATGAACTATACTTCGGCAGCAACAGGGTTGATCATGTTGCTGAGCGCTGTCTTTTGGCTTACGACTGGGCGGAAGAAGTTCACAGGCCCTGAGAGCGGACACCTCCTTGAAGCTACTACTTAGATAGCGCTTTGTACTTGCGCGTAAGCGAGGATTGTTATACCTATTCAACTTGGATGGGCAATGTTATGCACCCAAAAACGTACTCACCTTGATTCAATGTGCTCTCAGACCTTCTTTGCTCTTCATTTTGACACCTACCTGGTGCCTCTGTGCCTCCATGCCATCATCCAAGCGAATCGAAACATGCAAATCCAGCTTTGCAGGTTCATCAATCCTAGTTGACTCAGGGATTGGGTCCTTCGTAAATCTATTGGTCAAATAACTGCCCTTTTAAGCAATGTTCATTGAACCAAGCGCTCTTTACATCACTACAATGTCTGATTTCTACCGAGTACTTGCAACCAGCACTGTCCTGTGGGCAGGGCTGATACTCGTCACATCTATGAGAAGTTACCAGCTAAGGCCTGCGACTTTTGGGGAAAGTGCGATGCGATGATGAGCTTACTAATTGTGTTGAGAGAAAGTGGCGCAATATTAGCGTGAAAGGCAACCGTCCAAAAGGGAGAAGTTTGCAAAGCAAGATAGATAAGGATAACTCCGTTTAGCCAATCCCATTCGCTGCGGGCTAAACAGCAGTCTGTGACTGAAAATTTTGCGAGCATTGTTCTCGTTCACTATCCCTTCATGTCACCAACGCCGTTAATATAGACGTCGCACCAACGACAACCGTCTGAACAGATCTGATCATCGTGCCCCGCTTGCATTCATAATCTTGTGATATAAGCACAAGACTTGATATTGTTTCCTTCATAAATGCTGGTGCTTTCTAAGCAGACGCTCAAATGCACCTTGGAGACCCTGACGTCTGGGGTACGGGGTGATCTAACCGAATTTATCGTTAGTCCAACACCAGAGCCTCGGGCATCGAGCCGGCTTCGAGCTGGCCCCAATCGCCGCGTTGCCGGCATGGCAAGTCTTTTACAACAACTGATATTGGAATCGATACGGAGTACCTTGCGTTCCGACTCCACGTTATAGTGCTTCGTCTACGGGGTCCAGTCGACTCCTTCCGGACCTGGGCCTCCCGCGAAGCATTCCGACCCCCTTGACCAGAATCCGCACCACTTGTCAAAGAAAACTTCCGTTTGTAAGCTCAGCGTCACCAGTCTTCGTCTCTGGGAACACGATGTAAGCATTTTGGCATTCGTCAGCCAACCTGAATCGCGGCAAGATAGGATCAGAGCGGGGTGTAACTTCGTATATCTTGCGCTGGCCATCTCGAGCAGGGAAGTTGCGAAGCATCCGCAAAACCTTGACAGACTCATCATCTGGAACGAATATCAATCACGACAAGCGTTTACTCGGCACCCTTCATAATCATGGTCACCACTATGGCTGCCAGCAACGGCCCCAGAGCAGCACCTCGACACGTCTATAGCTACGTTGCACAACCACAACTATACAGCGACCACTACCCTGATAATCAGAATACACCCAAAGGAGTCATTTCGATTGCTTTCTCGAGGTCCTCAATCCGTAGCGTCCACACCAACAATGATCTAGTTTGCGGCGTGGTCCTGGTGAAGTCGAACATCATAACACCAAACGTCAGCATTCAATTCATCGGCCGCTCAACATGTCGAACCTTCGAGGGCACAGGCCAACACATTTCATCTACAGAACTCTTCCGCCACGAGATGACATTGCAAAGGGTGGCGATGCCAAGTGACAATTGTCCACCTGATCGTGTCGAGTACGCGTTTGAGTTCAGATTCCCGGAAATCGTTCAGCTACCGCCATCAACACCATGTCCGGTGGATCCGAAGTTCGAGAGCGAGCCTGAGCATGCGCTTCCGCCCAGTCTGTGGTGGGACGAGAGTACCGTTCGGAATGAATATGTCTTGGAAGCGCAGTTTGTGAGCGAGGAGAAGCACTTCACCATGAACCCAAAAGCCGTGCATCAGCTCCGCTTCTTCCCTTCTGTTCCAGAGCTAGGGCTATCCCTCCAAGTACCGCTGAGACCTGCGCCACCAGTCCGCATCGAGAGGAAGTCAAGACCAGCCGCAGCAGGACGCGGAAGAGGCACGCTGCGCAGACTAAGCCTACGGCTATCCAGTTCCACTACCGAACAAAACGACTCGCTACCAACATCCCTCCTGATTCTCAGCGTACCAGAGTACTATCGTGCCGGAGGGAAAAGTACAATGAAGATCTCATTGCAGACCCCACCCACCGACGCGGACGCACACTCTCCACCCGTCTACCTCCGCGGCATCCGTGCCCAAGCCATCGCACACATCGACTACCGCATCCCGCTCGCCTCGCACCCCAGCCTCGCATACAACATCCTGCGCTCGGGCGAGTCCAAATTCGACCTTTTCAACCGCCGCTACGCGATCCCGGGTCTTCCGCTTAACACCACATCGCCGACAGACATCGAGGCTTTCGATATCAGTAAACTTGTGCCGCCGACGTTTAGGACGTATAATGTCGCGCTAAGGTATGATGTCAAGTATGATATCCTGCTGGAGTGTGCGGGGAGGGAGAGCGAACATGATGTTGTGGTGAGAGATGTTATGATTGAACCGATGACGAGACCAGGTGGGTGGTTGGGTCCGCCGCCGGATGATGGCGCTGAAGAGGAGAGGAATGTAATCGCGGAGTTGATGAGGGGAGGGAGGGCAGTGTTGGGAGTGGAAATGGGAGGGGGCGTTGAGCCGCCTGCTTATGAGCCATGAAGGATGAGTTTCTATGGTTATTTGAATGAGTATTGCAGTTCACAGGTAATCAGTTGAAGGAGATGGAGTATAGCTCCTGATCACACGTTAAAATCCAAACCGGAACAGTGATAAAAAAGCGAACTCATGCAGAATAAAATGTATATTTAATTAACCCTCCTCCATCATCCCACATAACCTCACTAATACGCCTCGGATATCACCGAAGCCAAACTGGAAAATGATATAATGCAACCCAAACCCATCACTAAGGCTTAACACACGCAACCATCAACCTCTCATAATCCCCTCTTGTCTCGCCCTCAATTCGCTTAACAAGATCCTTGCCATACTTCTTCCTGTACTCGTTGCTCACCGCATTCATAAAGTTGCGGTCCCAATGACACCTCACCACGCGCTGAACAAGAAGCACATCCTTCGTGCCCAGCCCCGCCATCGACTCCTCCAGCCTGACCGCCTCAGCCAGCGCGCGATTCTGCGCACGAGCAATCAGCAAGAGGAGTGCGTCCTCCATGTGGCCGGAGAAAGCGCTCTTGAGCACGCCGTTGAGGTCCTTGTGGAAGCGCTGCTGGTAGGACTGTACGATGGCGCGGAGCTGGGCGTCGTTCTTGGACGTTAGGATCTGGCACACCTGCGCGGCGTTCTTGCTGACCATGTTGCCGATGCCGGTTTGCAGGTCTGTCACGGCCTGTTCGATTTCCTGGGGGATGACGGGGGCGGAGTCCTCTGCGCGGCGCGCGGCGGTGATCATCATGTACATTTGCTCTGTGGCGGCGCTGAGGTCGCCGCGGAGGTCGGCTTCCAGGGACTTCTTGAAGAGGCGCTGGTACTCGGCTTTGATGGCGTTGATGTCGGCGTTGCTGCGGTTGATGAGGATGTCGTCGAGGATGGCTTCCTTGGTGCCTAGGCCTTTCATGGCGTTGAAGAGGTTGTGGCAGTCGGATGCAAGAGGTCCGCGGGCGATGTCAACAAGACCCTCCTTGAAGTAGCTGCTGGTCTCCTTTTCGAGGTCGTTGACCATGTTCCGCATTAATCTCTGGTCGTATTGTGTGCGGATGGTGTTGATCTGGATGGGGTCCTTCTTCGACAAGGTTGCAATAAGTGCCTTCTCATCCGTTCCAAAGCCCTTCATGGCCTTGCGGATCGCCTCGATATCCCGAGAGACGTCAATGTTAGCGGTCTGCTGAGGCCCGTATCCAAGAGACGGCTGGTTCGGAGGTCCATACTGTTGCTGCATCGGAGGAGGTTGATACTGGCCAGGCGGCGGCGCACCATACTGTCCTTGTGGCGGCGGCGCTCCGTACTGTCCTTGAGGTGGAGGTGCTCCGTACTGCCCCTGTGGAGGCGGTGCTCCGTACTGGCCCGGCGGTGGTGCGCCGTACTGACCCGGAGGTGGTGCACCATACTGACCCTGCGGAGGCGGCGGTTGGCCCCACTGCTGCTGTGGAGGTGGAGCTCCATACTGGCCCTGGGGAGGTGGTCCACCGTACTGGTTAGGTGGCGGCGCACCGTACTGTCCAGGTGGTGGCTGGCCCCATTGCTGCTGCGGTGGGGGAGCACCGTACTGGCCTTGAGGGGGATACTGCTGATTCTGCATTGGAGGTTGCCCGTAGCCTTGAGGAGGTGGTTGTTGATATTGTGGCTGCTGGCCGTAGGGCTCTGGCACGTATTAATACAGGTTTCATTCACTGCCAAGTTGCCATGGTCGATCTGTTCACAGAAGCAGATGCACAGCCCGCGGGGTCACTTACGGCCTTGATAGGGCGGCTGTCCGTAACCTCCCGGCGGTTGGTTGTACGCCATAGTTGCACTGCACGAGCTCTAGTTGGACTTGGTAAAGGTGTAAGCGCTACGAGAGGTCAATTCAGCGCGGGAGCTCGAGAGAAGGTGCACGCCGCTTCAGCAGGGGGATACGTGAAAATACGTGTTTCTGAAGCGGCCTCGGGTAATCTTATGATGAGGTATCGCTTGGCGCAACCAGCGATGAGAGGGGCTGAGCACTGAGCGGCGCCTTCGACTCAGCCCTGAGAATATCGACTTTACCTGGTGGGGCAAGGTCCACCAGGCAGCACTCTAAGAAACCTCACTGCAGCCGCATTACACACACCCAACACTTCATCCTATCTCTCGCACAAACACTTCAAAGCTCGAAACCCCGCCATCCGGGAGCTTTCGAGGCGCAAATATTCGACACAGCCCCGCGGTAGTGGGGTGACGAAATGACGAAACCAGCCACAAACGCCAGGTAACCGTCAGGGATCCGTCAGTGGTTAGCCTGGAGTTTTCGGATGGCCTGACCGGATGCGTCTTCTCATTCGACAGAAGGAGCGGTTCGCAGGTCAGGCGCGCCCCGCTAGGGTCTGCCATGTGCTCCGATCAGCGATAGCGCTGCCTAGTGCGTAAGGCTGTGTGCGGCGGTGGGGCGGTTGTGCCATCGATCAACAAACATTGCGTGTTGACGTATGCGCCACATGAGTGTTGCAAGGGGAGATGAATTGTGGCGAGGTATGAATGATCATCATAAACAGTATTGGATGATACGAAGAAGCTCATCTGATGTACGCTGTGGCGCAGGCAACCCCAACGAACTTACAGCATACATTCCGAGCAACGCGCTACAAGGCGCTACATGTCCTACAACTACAACAAAATCAGAATGAATCCCAATGCGGCGAAAACACAAGAAATCACTAACATCCTCTACACTGAGCAACTCGTCTTTATACATCCTCATCTCCATCAAAACCCCTATCGTCTCAACGTGAAGCATTCAAGACAATTCATCGCCAACACGTAAAATAGCACAATAACGTACCCAGTGTATACACTACCCTTAGACCTAACAATTACCGAAGCACCTAATTTCCAGCTACTATAGACGTTGTGCGTTTCCTACACAGATTACAAGTCCAACACTTTCTACAGAAGAGCCCAGAACGATTTCACGTCACCTTCTGTTCTATAGCATTTTTAGTCTTCACTCACGACTCCTGTTCTGTTGTATTTGTTACTGCTTCAACCAAAGCTTTATCCCTTGCACTAGTCCTACAATCCTCCTCTTCGATCAGTCTTAACAGCGAGCATCGAAGAAGTGCTAATGTGGCATGTGTGCAGTATCTATGTGCTACAAGTGTTCACATGTTTCCAAGACTTCTAACTTAGAGTAACAAGCCCCTCAGTACACTACACGACTATTACAGGGAAGATAATAAGTGGCGCAGTGTGTGGGTCTTATCTCCATCCACAGGGTTCTACTCGCGATAGAGTGGCGTAGCTACCAGCATGCCTCGAGGTATTCTGCAAAGCGCTACTAAGAACAATCTATACTTCAATCAGTATCACAAATTCAAGAACATTAAAAAGGATATGGCACCTCAACCCCCAGCGTCCACCGCTAATGTATCTTCTTGTTGCTTTACTGTCCAAGACGGCCTTCCTGTGGCGCAAGGAACTAGCACGCCCTCAATTATTCTGCTAGTATTCTACGGCTATTCCGCCTATAATATACAAATCGCAAGATCTGATCATTATTGTCTTATCTACTCAATCAACAACAGTAGTAAAACACCTAAACATTACTAAACCCTAACACCTAGCGTCTAGTTGCTGGTACTAATATGCCCCCTACTACTTTAGGTCAAGACAATACTGCTACTTATACCTTCCCCTGTGTAAATAAAGACACAACCCAAACTTCCTAGTATATCTTTGGTATTAACAATATATATTAGTACAGTATAGATGGCTTCCGCACCGTGGGAGCTAATACCTTGACTCCCTACCTGGAATATTGGTTAACCATACCTGAATACGCTTTGGATTACGCTGGTAGGAGTATACCTTGGAGTAGTATGTTTTAAAGTATATTATATCTATAAGGCTAGATTCCGGCGTGATCATGATATTTAGGGATTCTAGTATACTATCCAAACAACACGAAAGAATCCAACACTTAGTGTCTAATCCCATCTACTATGCCTCCAAGCAATACTACTTACTATCCAAGACTCCCTTTTTCTTTCTTCCTTCCTTCCTTTATATAATTTAACAGCTAGCACCCCTAATCTTACTTAGTACATGGTCTGCAACTATCCTTTATCACGCGATGTCTTTGCACTCTACTACCTATGAAATCAATCATCTCGGCTTGGTATAGTACAAGGGTACTAACATCTGGTATGCACATAGCTAGGATGAAAATCTTAGCACCTGGTATCTAACGTCTGGCAATAGTTGAGTTGTTGATGTGTTGATGTGCTGTTTTCTCTACTACTTTATGTTTAGACACGGGTTGGTTAAACTTATATATTCTACTATTCTCTAGAATAAAAGACAAATAGATGTAGGCACGGACATAGAGATAGGTAGATATAGACTAGACGTCGTGTATCACCTCTTTGACAGCATACTAGTACACTGCAACAAGCGTGACGTTACAGAATCAGCACACCTAGGTCACGTTCAAGGTAAAGCCACGCCCCTCCTTGATTGCAAGTAGTTACGAATATATTCGACGTTCATCAATTTCAGTTTCAATTTCATTCTCAGTACAATGATATACCAAAGGAAAAGCAGCAGGAAAAGAAAAATGGGGTATCAGAAAACCATCCAAACGCCGGCGTCCAGCGCCTTTATGCCTTCCCCCTACCACTCAGCCTCCTTGTCTCCCTGCGTCGTCTCTGCGTCGTCTCTGCGTCGTCTCTGCGTCTCAGTCTCAATCTCAAGCTCAGTCTCACTATTCAAAGGGACCATGCTGTTCAAACAGCCTTCCTGTTCAACCCCCCCCCCCCTTTTTTTTTTTTTTTGCTATGTGAATAGAATCAAATCATTCGATATTCACCCCCCAATCTTCCTAACAAAACTCATCAAACTGCCTCCCAGCGTGGGTCTGCGCTCCAATTCCTTGTCCTTGTGGTATCTACTAACTTCATCTTTATCCCAGTCGCCGTAGCCTTTCTCTTTCTCTTTCTGTTTCTGTTTCTGCTTGTGCGTTTGCTCTGCGTACCCCGTCTGCGCATGTCCTGTCGGCTCAACCTGTCCATACCCTGCATGAGCATGACCTGCGTAGACGGCAGGAGCAGGAGCAGGAGCAGGAGCAGGAACAGACCCAGCGTACCCATGTCCGTACCCCTCATTCTCATTCCCGTAATTATACCGGTCATCTACATTGCCTGCTCCATTCTGCGCATACCGCGCGTAGTAATCCGGCGACGGGAAGGACGCACGCGACTGCGCAGAGTGATACGAATGGCTTGACTCGTACGACTGGCGACGGTCTGTGTATTGTGCTGGGGAGGAGCGGCGGCGGCGCGGCGGGTCGAACGTCGCGTGCGGATTCGACATACCCTGCGCACTGGGAATCATAGGCTGGGGCTGTGGCGAGTAGGCGTAGTTCTCCGGTATGGGCTGTTGTTGCGGAATCGGCTGCAGAGGCTGAGCAGGGTAGGAATTCGAATAGGGGCTTGACGGCGGGGGATACGAAGGCGATGTGCCGTAGCCCTGTGTCTGGTCTGAAGATCGTCTGCGGTTTGAAGGGATGGCGATGGGATTTGATGTCGGTGGTGCTTGCTGGTACCCTGGGTTTGGCGGGGGGAAGTAGCTTGTCTGCCGCTGCGGGTAGGGCGCTGCGTTTGGGGTCGTGGGGTATGGTGGGTTTGAGTGCGAGCGTGTTCGTTGCTGGGGCGGGTGGTAGCCTGGGTGTAGTTGCCCTGAGTGGGCTGAGCCGTAGGATGACATGGCGTTGAAGTCTTCGGGGTAGAAGAGGCGGTAGGCTAGAAGAAAGTCCGTTTTGGCGGTTGATAATCGCTGCTGTGATGTACGCAGCTCAGTCTTGGCTTGGGCCGATCCTGTTTTCAGGTTCGATGTTCGATGTCGTATGCGGCTGGTCCTGACGTGAATCAACTGCAGATGCGCTTTCTAACCGAGATGTTGTGAACCGTTCGGACGGGAAGTGTGATGTGCTTTGATAGATTAATTATGATGCCTGGGCACCGATACATATATCTTCTGTTCGCAAAAGAGCCTCATCACGAGGATATCGCTGTTCAGCCCTGCCAGGCTAACTCGCAACTACACCGGGGAACTAGACGTTCGTCCAATCGCAGTGCGTCGGAGCAGGCTCAACCCCAGTTTCCGCCACACGGCTGACCGAGGGGACTGTTGAGTCGTCGCAGCCCCTCGCCGGTGAAGCTGCGGGCGCGGGAAGGAGGGCGAGGGCAGGGAACGGGACCGATGACATCAGTTGCTCGGCGGTTCGTGGTAAGCGAGCGCTGGGTGCCTGACTAGCGCGCATTAGGTCCTGACATCTCGTTGGTGGATATGGCAGATGTCGATCCTACCATCGTAAGCATTATTAAAGACGGTAGCGATTGACACCTGCGTTATCTTCGACGGCTACTGCGTGCGGGGTGAGCTGACGTTGGTACTGGAAGAATTTGAAGTAATCAAGTAATTGTCAAGACGTGTATTAATCGAGAATGCTATCGTCGCTCGCATAATCTATGGTTGTACAAGTAAAGGCACATTGAACGCCAGACGCGCCTGCTGATGCCATACGCCGAAGAAGATGAACCGGCTCGAACTGAACTTCAGCGCTTGAAGTGTGTTCGGAGCGTGCAGTAAGAATGACCCCTGTGCCGATCCGCGGCTTTTGTGTCTGGATTTTGTCCCGTCTATGGAGAGCTTCCGCCTAGATCCTGATCCAGCTGAGCCTGGCGTGCTCGATGCGATAATCATGTCCATGAGTGGAGGATGCGGTTCTGAGATTTGCATCCAAGAGGTGTTGCGTCACGAAGGCGCGTTGCGTACCGTGGTACTCGAGGTAGCCGATGCGTGGCGATTCGCTTAGTTGTAGACTTCGCCAATGTGGCGCTCCTTCTCAGGCTTCCAGGAACCTAGAACATGTTAGTCGGATCAATGATGTTGGGTGGTAGGATCACGTACCCTCGAAGGCGTGCTTCACAAACGCCATTGGGTCGTCGTCCTCGCCGGCGCCCATGGTCTTGATGCCAGGGCTGAAGCTGGTGATGGGCAGCACAATGACGTCGCCGACCTTCTTGGGGGCCTTCATGCCGGTGAAGTGCTCCCAGGTGATGTTGCCCTTGCTGGAGCTCATGTCGAAGTAGTCGGGGTTGTTGAAGAAGCCGAAGATGGAGTCTGTCCAGCGCGCCGGGCCGGTGAATTCAATGATACCCGTGTGGTCCTTGGTGAGCTTGCCCTCAGCCTTGCGCTTGAGGGTCTCGTGGGTGATGTTTGCCACGACCTCGACCAGGATGGGGTGGCCGGGCTTCGCCTGCATGGTCCACTGGCAGAACTGGATGCGGCGCGAGTACCACTGGGCCCAGTCTGGGCGGTCAGGGTCGGCCTCGATACCCACGACCATGCCGTACGAGTTGGAGGGGACGTCTGCGGGGATCCAGTCGGCGGCGCTCTTCAGGGCCGAGGTGTCAATGTCGGCGTAGATGCCGCCGCGGGCAAGCAGGATCAGGTAGCGGAAGAAGTCGGCCTTGAGGACGGGCAGTGGCAGGGCGTTGTAGGCCTCGAGGATGTCGGGCAGCGAGGCGTAGAGGTGGCGGATGAGGTGGACGGCGACGTTGTCGGTGATGACCTCGTGGACAAAGTTGGGGTGGTGGATGGACCAGCTGGCCTCGGCCTCGCGGAAGGCCTCGCTGAACTCGCCCTGGGCGGGCGTGTACTTCCACGTCTGCCAGATGTAGGCGGGGAACTTGGAGTCGACGTCGTAGGGGAACTGGTACTCGAGCTGCTGCTTGAGCGGGCGCGTGCGCAGCTCATCCAGGCTGATCTGCTCCTTGGGCTTCTTGGTGGGCGCGTCGGGGGTGTGGAAGACCTTGTCGGTCTTCTCGGCGGCCTTTTTGGCGGCCTCGGCCTTTGCGGCGGCCTCCTTGGGGTTCACCCACGGGCTGGGCTTGGGCAGGTCGTGGGCGTTCTTGAACGTGGGCGACTTGTTGCTGGTGTGGTGCGACTTGAACATGAAGAAGAGCGTGAGGCAGGCCAGCGACAGCACGAGGGCCTTCTTGAAGGTGAGCATGGCGGCGGTGTCGGGGGAGACGGGGGCGACGAGACGGGAGCCTGCAGAGGCGCGCGGGGGACGTGACGCTCGCAGAGCAGAGGGCACAGAGGGAAGACGCTGTGGTGCGGACGGCGCGGGGGACGACAGCTGTGGTGAGGCCGGCGCGGGAGACAGCTGTGGTGAGGCCGGCTGGGCTACGCTGTCCTTATCCGTCGCCGCTGCGTGATGACCCGAACAGAGCGCGCTGCTTCCGGCAATTGCGAACAGGCGGAGGGACGGGCGGCAGACTCGCAGTCACAGGAGGTCGGCGCGGGGACAACTGACAAAATCCGAGGGAGACACGGCGGGCAGGACGTGAAGTGCAGGCGACGGGGGTTTTGTTGGGCATGCTGTCGGCTGTTTTCTTCAAGGGCAGTTCGGTGCAGGGGTTGTTTCACACGCCCCCCGGCTGCGCTACCATGGTAGATGCACCGCTTAGCAGCGCCTAGCCTGCGCCCGCGCCCAGAATAGTCCTGCCTCCAGCCGTCCTGCGCTCTGACAGCCATGCGACTGGAGCAAAGGGAGTGCATTGCGCTGTCGTTGCCTGCAGTGACGAAGCCGACTGCTCTCCGCGAATCGTGCCATTCGTGCTCATCATGCCATCTGCTCTAGCACACACGTCTCCGCGATGAGTGCTGCCTGGTTATTCAGCTATCCGTACTGATGCTAATCATGGAACTGAATGCACCTCAATCGGCTATCGCGAGTCCGGGCTAGTGAAGCGGCCGCCACGCGTTCACCTCCATCAAACTCCGACACTGTCGAACCAACACAACGTCACTGCACGCACTGCTCTGACGCGGCCGTCGAGCCACTTGACACCCTCACAAGCTCCGCAGAATGCTTATCGTAGTCACTGCAGTGATCTTATCATTGACACTGCAGCAATATCACCCTCCTCGCTGCAGTGCTGCTATCAGTAATGCGCACCTTGCTGCAAGGTCCGCAAGGCTGCACTCTGCTATCGTCGCACAGCTTGCTCCCTTGACTGCCGTTCGCAGCTGGCCAAGCGAATTACGCGGCACCGCCCTGCCCTGAAACCTAGCTCTCCCGGCTCCTCTCGCGCACAACCGCAGCCTCTTTTCCCGACCCTCTCCAGCCTATGAAACCGTGACGCTCCATGCAGCTGCACTGCACAATCGTATATAAACCTGCAGCTCCTCCCCGAAGCTGACTTCACTGGTTGCCGGGAGGCCACTTGTTCCGTCGTCAGCGCAGCCCGCAGCCACGCCGCCGGACGCACCACTCCGACTGGTGGATGTCAATCGCCCATTATCAGCTTCTTGCACAATCGCACAATCTGCCGCCGCGGCGCTCCTTGCGACGTGCGAGGCTGCTGGACCCAGCGGTGGAGACGTCATGGTTCCGGACCGGCCCCAGGAACGCCAGCGCGGTTTTGGATGTTGTTCTGGAAGGCTGGTTAGAGCCGCTTTTTCCGCTCCAGGCCCATTGTTCTCCACACTCCATGGGCAGTATCCTGACAAGGCCATTGTCTGGTCTGCAGTCTCCTTTCACCTCCCTCTCCTTTCATATTCCTCTCCTTTCATATTCCTCACCTTTCATATTCCTCACCTTTCTCTCGTCGAGTCAATTGAAATCCTGAATGTGGACCCTCATCTCACCGCACTCGCCTTCGTATCCATCTCGTATCACGCTTGTCTCCTCCCCTTTCTGGCTCGCCTACCGTCCGCGTCTCCACAGCAGAGATAACGGCCGCTGACTGATGCAATGGGAGCGGTCACTTGCAGCACGACAGCGCTCGTCAGATCTCGTCATTCGACGTGATTATTCTTGTAGACCTACAGTATTCCTTGCGCTGTAATAGATGTTCGTTCATGCGCCAGCCTCATTCCGTTTTCCATCGTGTGAGACAAAGAAACTACCTAACAAAGACTAACTTGACCAACACAAAACCTTCACCTTTCAAAAACACCGAGCACCGCATCAACATCTCTTTCGCAATTTAGCTTACCACTACGCCGTCAATCCTCAAGCCGCTAAATCTAATACCACCCCAACTTCCACTCCCCAGCCAATCAGATCCCGCCCCCGAGTAACGGTTATGTTTCTATTTAGCGGGTGAATCCACACTTTCACTAAACTGCCGCTTTGGGTAGGTTGGTAGCGTGTTTCACCTCTTCTCTTGTTTCAGCTCAGCTCTTTGTAGTGCGTGCAGTAATTAGATGGAAAGGAAGACTTTTGTAGTTTGTGGATTTCGTATAGTCTTGCAGTCTGCTTTTTGTAGGATGCGTGTTGTCTGCTTATTGGTTTATGCTGGACAAGTTGGAGGAAGGTGGGGGTACACGGTGTAAGATTTACTTGTAAGGGCAGATAGTGCAGCGCTGATCCAGCGCGAGTTTCGTATCTTAGTCTTGCGTTCAGTGTATTAGTACCATATTTGTTCGTGGTATCGCGGTGGATGGCCGGCCTTAACGTGATGGCTTTGATAGCGACGCATAGCGATGACAGTGGTATGCTTGTATGTGGGACGGAAATGAACGTTGGCGGTTTCGGTACTACTAAGCTTTTAACATTATTTCGAGATTCTATGTCATGACTATACGTGGGGAATAAAATGAGTGTTCTCAACATTCATATATGCCGTGGTACTTGTATCTCTACACTCTGCAAGAGCTTAACCAATCAGGTAAATGCGCGCAATACCATATACAATCGCAAGAAGCTACCCATCTCGGCGAAAGAAGCTGGCCTCATGTGCCATTCATTGTGTCCTGCTTCCTTGAACGCCTTGGCCGAGCATCTTGCTCCACTGGCCAGCAGCGTGTCAGGATGAACTCGGGACCCATGATGTCTAGCATCATCTATACGAGCCAACGTCCAACCAGCTGAAGATATGTGTCTTTCGGTGTTGAGAGATTCAAGCACAACATAGTGATTGTACTGATACCAATACTTATAAGCGAGGGCCAGAGGATATCAAAGATGTCGAGATGGTTCGGCTGCTCGAGATCTGATTGGCCTGCCAACCGCCAAACACAAGTGTGAAACGCAATCCTTCGTGTGCATCCCACCTTCCCGTGCATCAAACGCAGACCACATCATTCGCGATTGAATTCCCTGTCTCTATGCACTTCCCCATACAACCTTCTCACCGAAACCAATGCCATCAGCTGCCGCCGTGCTGAAGCCACTCTTCGGCACCTTAGCTGGCATCGTTGGCATCTACGCAGTCTTTATCTCTCTTCTTACTATTCCTATCCTGCAAGATCATGTCATTTACCTGCATCGTGTAACGCTCACATGGTTTCAAGATGTGAATGTACCGGAGCAATGGGGATTTTTGCGCAATCAAGTCACTCCGTTTCACTTGAAGACACCCGACGGCGAAACGCTGCACGCATGGCACGTTTTGCCGTTGGAAGTATATCATCAAAATCAAAATGAGCTTCGCAATGAGCCAACACTCTTGTGTGAAGATATTGAGCAACGTCTTTCGTTTAAACTGTTGAAGGATGACCCCACCGCACAGCTCATCTTATATCTGCACGGGGCAGCAGGAACATTAGGCTCGGGCTGGAGACCGCAGAGCTATCGAGCATTATCCGCAGCATCTACGAACATCCACGTTCTCGTCATCGACTATCGTGGCTTCGGCAGTAGTACTGGCTGGCCTTCAGAAGCCGGCCTTCTCACAGACGCTCTTACTCTCGTCAATTTCGCTACTCAAACAGCAGGCGTGCCACCAGAGCGAATAGTCCTATTTGCCCAATCCATCGGTACAGCCGTTGCATTATCGCTCACCCACCACCTTGCCATGCAATCACCCCCTGTACTATTCGCAGGCACCGTACTAGTCGCACCATTCGCGGACGTTGCGTCATTGACGAAGACCTACAAAGTAGCTGGCACAATCCCTCTACTATCCCCAATAGCATTCTTCCCCAAACTCCTCACACTTCTGAACCACTTCATCGTCAGCAAGTGGCCGTCACAGGAAAAGCTAGCCAGCCTTATCCGCCACCTCGACTCCCTCAAACTCCCAGACCGTAAACGCAAATACGACATCACCCTCATCCACGCCGAAGACGACTACGACATCCCAACCGCACACTCCGACGTGCTTTTCTGGCACGCTGTGAACGCCACACTGGACGGCGAATCCATGACGTTCGACAGCCTGGAACAGCGGAAAGTCAGTGAGAGGGTTCCGCTTGGTGCGGGGGGATGGGAAATGGAGTGGCGGGGCAAAGGCGGTGTTATTAGGGAGCAGATTGTGGAGTATGGGATGCATGATCGGATTATGAGTTATCCGGTTGTGAGTCTTGCTGTTGCGAGGGCTTTTCATAGTCAAGATGAGATAGTAGAAGAATGATATAGAGCGTTCATTGGGCATCATGAATATCTCGTTTTACATCTGTCCCAGCACAGACACGGTTCCCGCTCACCTCATGATTGTGTTCATCTGTACTTCGGTGGGGCAATGTATCCTCGTGAGGCTTATTCCTTACATGGCTTGTACTCGAATCTCATATTCAGTCCTATGGATATCGCCTGTGCAGTTTCTTTCTGCTGGACCAGACACCGCGACGTAACCACCGATAACATCCTTTTCTTTGATTGAAGGGTCAGTCAAGATGACAGAAACGGCGTACAGCTCTGCGCAGCTGTTCATAGCTGCTATATCAATCGATAGCATCACATCGAGTGTTATGACAGAAGCAACGAAAGGAAACATGCCATGATGTTGGCACGTTGATTGTAGACAAGGGAAGTATGAACGGAGGGACGGTTTCTTTGCTTCTAAGCGAGTCTCAAACATCTTGTGTGGTGTTGCAGTCCTCTTGGCCGAGGCTATCGTGTTGACAAGGTTCAAGGGGCGACTACTCTCGCCAAAGATTACCACATACCTGAGTTGTCAAGAGAAGAGATTGATTGAGTGATGGACTATAGAGCCGAACGATATTCTACGTAGATGGACCTGTTCGGTACCTTTAAACATGAGTATGATGGATGTCATGCATGGATGGTGTCTGCATAATGTCAATGTCTTGATACTATGTCTTCCTTGCCGTGACGTTTGCTTTGGCTACAGGAGGGGATTACAGTCGACAATGCGCCCGCCATAGGATATGTCGACTTTGGCAAGGTACACGGCTAATCATGAAGTCCAGCTAAGAAATTATTCAACCCAGAAGATATGGTTTGTGTATATTGTTTCTAGAGTGGTCTTCTGCTGTGGTTGTCGATTCTTGGTCACAGTGGCAGGTCGTATTGGAGCAGGGCCCGGCTCCGTGCTGCCGGATAAAGTCATTGTAGGTTCTCGAAGACATACGCTATTCATTATAAAAGGCAATGGACCTGAAATTAGTCGCTAGGCCCGACTTATGTATATGGAACTATGAACAGTATAGTTGTTCAGACCCAGAGTACATCCGAGAAGCCATATTTCCATTCCATTGAACACGACCGATGCCTCTCCCAACACGCATCGAATACTCCACGATATCAGCGCTTCCCGTCGTTACACCTTGTCCATTCTGTTCTCTTTGCAATAATCCATGCACCTCCCACAAGGCCGGCCCTCATGCCCGCCCCCTCGCTTCCCTTTGCACCCCGAGCACAGTATGCAAATGCAGTAGAGGCCTGTCTCATCTTGCGATTTTCGAGTAACCCCTCTCTCCTTGCGCTTTTTGTGCCGCCAGCGCAACAGGTATATTGCAACCAAGAGAAATAAAACCATCAGAGCGCCGAAACCAGCACTGAGACCAAATGCCAGCGACAGCTTACTGATATCCCGTTTGACGTAACGAGAGAGCTTGATTGTGGAGGGTAGAACATGATCGAGGGAAGGGCCCATGATGGCGCTTGTGGGAATAACCTTGTGAGTGGGAAGGTGTTGCGTTTGAGAGGCCAGCGTGCGAGTTGCTTTTGGGTGCAAAAACTCAAGGAACAAGAGTTGGGAAGCGTCGAGCGTAAGCCTCAGAAGCGCCTCGGCTGGTGCTTGTCTGTTATGGCACGCGGGATAGTACAGCGGCGGCTTTCCTCTTTGCAGTTAGCGACGTAAGCGCACTATGACAGACTAGGAAGGTAGTGTGATGTAAAGATCTCTCAGATAGGCATTATAAGGCGAATACCTCGTAAATGTGTGGAAGAGTCTTGGTAAGTCAGAGTATGAAGTGTGCCTTGCGATAACGAACCTCTTCTGCCTGCGACTGTGGTGCTTGGCTAATCCTCACCGGCCAGTGGTATATTGAAAGTTCGCTTTCCACGTATAGACCAGTGCCCCAAGCTCATGAGCACCACAGCCCCGAATATGGGCCCCGCATAATTCATGTTGTCCTTTGTGACTGGGAGTACCTGTGGAAAGGGCATCCAGAGGACGACATAGACCAGATAGCTTAGCGCAAAGACATTGACGGGTATGCCAAGTCTACCCATCGTAAAGGGACCATACAAAGGAGCAGGTCCTCGAAATTTGCGCAGCAGGATGAACAAGATGGGGAAGAAATATGAAACATGTAAAGCAAGTGCTTGGAGTGAGATCAAGGCGTTGAACGCCGTTGCACTGGCAATGTAGATCAGGGAGAGACAGATGACAATCGTGGTAATGAGCAGAAGGGCGTTGAGCGGCAGTTGAAGGGTAGAATTTATCTACAGACATATGTTAGCCAAGTACTTTTGATGTTTGAACTCTCGACGCTCCACTCACTTGTGCGAAGATTTTTGAGAACGGAAGACCGTTGTCCTTGGCGAAGACCCAAACAAGGCGGGATACCGATGCAAAGATATTGAAAGCCGCAAAGAAAATGATGACAGCCATCAGCGCAACTAAGGCGTTGGCGACAGACTTGGAGCCAGTTGCGCCATACAAAACCCATAGAATCGGGAGTGGTGTAGATACTACATTCTCAAGAGGGCCGAGGTAGAAGAGCAAAACGGTCGCAAAGGCAACCAGCATGACTGAGTTGACAGTGCATGTCAGAATTATGCTACGAGGAACTCGAAGTCGAGCCTTCTTGACTTCATCGCCTGTACATATGTTAGACACAGAAAACACTCCCTCGTCATATGCTTACACATATGCAGGACACTGTCGGCACCTGTCACCGAAAACGTCATACTGAGTAGGCCTAGACCCCAAGAAATGCCTGGATTATCCCAGCCTGAGACGTCGGTTGTTAGTGTCTTGAAAACAAATTCTGAGCTGCTGCGCGTCCCCATTGCAATCAGAACAGCGACATATACAATGAACAGTCCAATATGGAGGATGCCGCCTACCGCCTCGAAAGGTGTCAACAGCTTTCGAAACCAGAGGTTACATAGAATAGGTATAACCATGACGGCTATCATTATCAAGCTTGTGTGCCACCGCTCTGGCACATAATTTTCATTGTTGAAGATGGCCATAGACGTGAGCATGTTTGCCAGCAGTGATGGAGGTCCACCGCAGGCGAAGCACCAGGCAGCAACGGTGATCCAACCTGCCAAAACGTTAGTTGATTGTCTTGTGCATCTTTGGGTGTTGTGTAACCTTGTAATAGCCCCCAAAAGCGGGGAGCAAAAGGCGCAAATTGGGCAGACCAGCGATACTGCGCACCCACCGTCGGATCTCTGTATTCATTAGACATCAAAACAATACAATGATCGGATTGTTCTATTACATTGAGGCCAGCTCCGCTAGCGAGAATCCAACAGCGCAGGCCCCTAGCCCAGCGAGTATTGATCCGTAAAATATGGACGCAGGACCGCCATTAGTGAGCGCAAATTGGAAGGTAACAGCAAAAGATTCCCAGGACGCGAGGATGATAATACCGAAGTTGATCACAGACACCAAGTTGATGTAGCGCTACGATTGTGGTGAGTCAAGTGAATCAGTGCAGCCCAGCATTGCGGTAGCATACCTCGAAACCATTAATCGGATGCTTCTCTGAGGATGGAAGATGACGCTGTACATCCTGTTCCTTTCCTTGCAAAGTTGGGTCGTGTTCTGAGATTTCAGGCCCGTTGCTAACCTTATTGTTGAAGTCGAACATGTTGCTCATGAGAGTTGATGGCAGTGAACAAGTGCTGGAGAAACGAAATTTCGCTGAAGTAACACGAGCGCAGTGAGCGATTGGAGACCAAACTGTCGGGTCACCACAGGCCTGTGATGCCCCAAACTTGATGCATGAAGCTGAGGCGATATGCTAGATCAGCTTCCGAAGTTGATAGTGGCTGCACAAGGTGTCTTGATCGTTGTCGGTGTGGCCCAATGGGATTGATTTGTTGTAATCTTGCGGCCAGGTAATAACCAGGATGTTTAGAATCTACAGGCTTCGTTGGCTCAAACCAGCGAATGGGCGTTAGCGGCCCGGCCCCGTCGGCATTATCAGGTCTGACGTACAGCAGGGCTTCAGAAATATAGTACACTTGTATCGTTGCGGTGCAACCTGAAGGGACCCAATCGCCCTGCGCAGTATTATGCAGGATGTACCTCACGCAGACAGTGGCTCGACTTTTCGACCTACCACAGAAAACGAGTGAAGGGAAAATACAACCAGGCTTCTAGCTATGCAACCGTACAGGCTTGCCCACTCTTCTTTCCTCAAAGCGTCCGTTTTGTAGTGTCGATACTCAGTTTGAATGTCCAACTCACTTGCGTATGATCGCTATTGCCCCGGGGAATGCAATGCAACACCGCACTCGCTCGTGGATCTACTATTAACAATCAGAATTGGTTCCTTGGGCTCAAACATCAATCTATGCCCTCGATCGCTCGCTTCCTCTGTGGCAACAGTTTTAGTTGTCATTGTGTTCAGCTCATCTCTCTGGAACCATAAATGCGATATGAGTTGATATGTATGAAGTAAGCACTTCCTAGAATTACACTGGACCGCAAACATACCAGTATTAAATCGTACAGCTCCCTCAATATTACGATGACCAGATCTGGGTGCACTACTTCAGGCGTAAGGCATGGTAAGTTAACCTTCTTGATACGTCGGATCATGTGTTTTATCACATAGGACTGATAATTTTCGTGGTGAACAGTCTGGGGTTATAGAGTTTGTTGGCCAAAGGTACGAAGGATCTCTTCTACTAGGCATTATCTGCACACCTTGGGTTGAGGCCCACAAGTCCATTCCCATGTGAAACCGGGCAGCACCATTCATCCAGGACCTTGAGGTCTCTAGTCTAGCGATGTTTGAAATTTACACAAAAATGCACATCGACCACCTAATTTACCTACTGATCGCGCTTTAGGATGTTATGGTTACATTTTATACAGACCCAACATATAACTCTCAGAAACGTTTCGTTTCATTTTGAGGTAGTAAGACCCCAACCAACGGCACTCTGGAACGATAACTGTTGATTTCATGCCATCCTCGCTCAACCAAGTGTTCTGCAATACAGCTGCCCAGGTACAATGTGTATAGATAAGAAGGAACTAGCATCAAGCTGGGACTGCAATACATAGACAGACGACGTGAGCCACCGGAGGCCGGATACAGGTTCTGTGAACGAGTGATCTCCAACACAGGAAAGAACTGATGGGCAGTTGGTGGCTCGTACGATAATACGCAGCGCAAGAAGTATTACTGGCTGACGATGTGCTGATATTCTTTGGCTGATTATAGGCTTCATAGGCAAATGTAGAGGGGACATCGGTTCTGCGTTACGGTGCACAACGGTAGATTGACAGTCTGCATTTGTGCGCCATGTTAGCAAGGAAAGATCCAATTACATTGGAAGGAAACTGCTAAAAGCTCTTTGAGTTCCCACTGCGCTACATTCGTAAGAACCAGGAAACAACATCCATGCTATATTGATTCTTACTCCGTAGGGAATACTTCCCATTGGCTAAAATTGAGCAGATCACCGTGGCCATGACACAATCATTATCACGCACCCGATAATAGCGCAGAATCGTGCCCTTATGCTCTGCAAAGAGTGGCCAAGGCCGCGTACCTAAATAACCGTTGATTATACTTTACCAGTAACGCCCCGAGAGTCGCGTGTTTAATTTTTGCGCGCTTTACTTACTCAAGCAAAATCCACTCAAGCGCAGCGTAGATCAAAATGGGTTAGCGCATTATGCCTTAGCATCAAAAATCTTCTTTGTTGGTGGCAACTTGGTGCCGAAGAAAACACGAGTGCCGCCGAAATAGCACCACCATTCACGAATACCCACCAGCTATCATACGGTTCGAAAGTTTGACCCTTTTCATATCATCAAACTGTATCTCGAAAGCCTACATGTACCACGGAAACCAAGGGGTCTGCTAAGGTCCAATGCCCTATTCTTGACTCTATGCGTGAGTTGTTCTCGATTCAAAATGGGTAGTACGTACATCGAAACCGCTTAGTGGTCCAGGCGCTCACGGATTCAAATGACGTGCTCTTGTTGGTGATGAAGAGACTTCTCCGATCAGCGGAACTTTTCGTAACTGTTCTCAATAAAGAGCGCTTTGCGTAACTGAGAACCTCTAACCATTGCACTCGCCTCCACTTCCCCAGGTTGGAGCAAGATGTCAAAGTACAACCAGGACATCGAGTACGCGGTCCGGCCCGACCAGTATGCTCCGGACGACAAGCCTATACTTGAGCCGCAACTGAATGTTGGAGGACATGGTGCTACGCAGCGCCGCCTGAAAGACTACCATGTTACTATGATCGGTTTTTGTTCTGGCATCGGGACAGGTCTATTCATCGGAACCGGCTCTGCATACGCGAATGCTGGGCCTGCAGGTCTTCTGCTCGCTTATATCATTGTTGGAAGCGTTCTATGGTGTGTCATGCAGAGCGTTGCTGAGCTGGCCACAGTGGTAAGCAGATCACAGGATCCAAGCGGCGGACGTTGCTCACTCAATCTAGATACCCACAGCTGGCTCGTTTCCCCACTTTGCGACTCGCTTCATCGACCCAGCAGTCGGCTTTTCCCTGGCCATTAGTTACGGATACTGCTATACAATTTCGATCGCAGCCGAATGTTCGGCCTCCGCCATTCTTGTTGGGTACTGGACTGATTTGACTCCTGCCGTGGTCATCACAATCAGTCTTGTTCTAATTCTTGCGATCAATCTGATGAGTGTGCGCTGGTTCGGCGAATCTGAAGTTGTAGCAGGCGCCATCAAGGTCGCTTGCTTCCTCGGCCTCGTCATTGTTTCCATCGTCATCACATCTGGAGGCGCACCAAATGGCGAAACTATTGGCTTTCGCTACTGGCACTCTCCGGGAGCTTGGGTCGACTATAACGGCATCACCGGATCCACAGGACACTTCCTAGGTTTCCTGGCAGCATTCGTAAATGCGTCTTTCTCCTTCATCGGCGTGGAGGTCGTAGTAATAACTGCGGCCGAGAGCGTGAACCCTCACAAGGCCATTCCCAGATCTGCCACGAATGTTACGTACCGAATTGCACTCTTCTATATCCTTGGTGCACTCCTCATTGGCCTTATCGTCGACCCTACGAATCCGGATCTTGTTTCGGGCACTGGAAACGCCAATTCGTCGCCCTGGGTAATCGCCATTAAGGAGGCCGGCATTGGCGCTCTCCCCTCGATCGTCAATGCATGCATTCTTGTTTCCGCCTGGTCTGCAGGCAATTCGTATTGCTGGGTTGGATCTCGTATCATCCTAGCCATGACCACGGATCGCCAACTACCGCAGGTCTTCGGACGTACATGGAAGAACGGTGTACCGTATGTGGCGGTCATTGCGTCCTGGCTGTTCGGACCCCTTGCGTACTTGAGTCTCGGTTCCGGCGGTGCCTCGCAGGCTTTCAGCTGGCTCATGAACTTGAGTACTGTCGCCGGATTAATTGCATGGGCTACTCTATGCTTCTGCTACATTCGATTCCACGCTGCGATGAAAGCCCAGAAAGTCAGTCGGGACAGCTTGCCTTGGAAAAGTCCTTTCCAACCGTTCACGGCATGGTATGGCTTCATTGGTGCGACGATCATTACACTGATAACTGGCTTCCCTGTCTTCTTGAAGGGCAACTGGAGTGCGGCTGACTTTGTCGCATCGTATGTTGGCATTCCTATTTTCATCGTCCCCATCATCATCTGGAAACTGGTACACAAAACAAAGGTCAGTGACCATTTAACTCTCTCGGACACTTGCATCCTTTGGACGAACTTTACTGACATTCTGTAGTTCGCTCGAGCCAAAACCATAGACTTGTGGTCTGGACGTCTGCACGAAGGTTAGGTTCAGTTTCGACATATCAATGGACTTGCCGCATATTGAGTGATGCCTCAAGTGTCAAGTTTCCGAGTGAACAAAAAGGGCCCACTCAGCCCCACCAAAGCACCACGAACGTCCACGGCGGCCTGACGATAGATCAGCTGCTGAAAGCACAACCATGCCCAGTGATTGTAGGCAATTATCAGATGGACAACAATGTTATTGATCCATGGATATTTATATCTGTCCTGAACAGTTGGTGCAGTGCCCAAGGGAAGGTCGATACCATCAACGTGGGTCAACTCCTGGTTCAGTTTTGCAGCAAGCCATTCGGATTTAAGATGGCGCAAGCAGGAGGAAAGGTGCAACAACCACACAGAGGTCGAGGAGATGGGACCACGATCATCAGTGGGTTGGCGGCTAAAGCTTGTGATTCGCTCTTCACAGCGCACGGGCCCCTGCCCCACATTATTCTCGGGCCCGAGAGCTGACTTCACAATGTCTCGCGCCCGAAAGTCCCAATTGAGCACCCGAGAAGTTAAGTCTCGGGGTCGAGGGAGATATATGTTATGAAGACTGCATCTCTGATAAATAAGGCAGGCCTGTGCAGGTAGATATCCACAATCAAGTCATCGTTTCGACATCAGCATCGTCGAACAATCATCATGAAGTCCACAATGAATATGAATGCGGCCGATCAATCGGCCAGGTCAGACCAACTGTCTGATGTATACAAACCTGAAGCTCATTCAAACCTTGGTTCGCACTCGGAATACCCATCGACTAGCAGAATAGCACTCATTATGTGCTCGATCTACATTACCATGTTTTTGATCGCTCTCGTAAGTCGTTGTCATGCCCTTTTTGCCGACTGAAACCCCTCCTAACAGAATGATAGGACAAGACCATACTCGTCCCGGCTATACCTGTCATCACAAACCGCTTCAATTCACTCGCAGATATCGGCTGGTACGGCAGTGCATACATGCTGACGCTTTGCGCTTTCCAACTCTTCTGGGGTCGCCTATACACACTTTCGTCAACCTCCTACCTCCCTAAGCCGTTCGACTCGCCCAAGTCAATCCTCCTCTCGGCCATTACGGTCTTCGAGATCGGGTCTGCGATCTGCGGCGCAGCTGCCAACTCATCGATGTTTATTGTCGGACGCGCTGTTGCGGGACTTGGCAGTGCAGGCATGATGAATGGCGCCATCGTTGTCATGATTGCAGTTGTTCCACTCAAGAAAAGGCCTTTGTTGCAAGGCCTCATCGGCGCTGTATTTGGCGTCGCTAGTGTGGTTGGTCCGCTCCTTGGCGGTGTCTTTACTGAGAAAGCAAGTTGGCGTTGGTGTTTCTATCTCAATTTGCCCCTTGGTGCAGTCGTTGTCGCCATCTTGCTTGTGGTGCTGCGACTGCCGAAGACAGAGACAGAGACAGAAGCTCCAAGTGACAGGATGTCAGTTGTTGAGATTCTCCTAGGTCTTGACCCTCTCGGCTTAATGACCTTGATACCTTCGATCATATGCCTCCTGCTGACTCTCCAGTGGGGTGGTACAACGTACGCTTGGTCCAGTTGGCGCATCATACTGCTCCTGGTATTCTTCCCGATCCTGCTGGTTGCCTTCCTGGCTACTCAGATCCTCCAGCCGAAGACAGCCACCCTTCCAATGCGAATCCTCACTCAGCGTAGCGTAGCGATGTCCTTCCTGTACACCTTCTCTAGCCAAGCTGCTATGTTAGTCATCACGTACTATATTCCGCTCTTCTTCCAGGCCATCAAATCATTCTCGCCTCTAGACTCTGGGCTCGCTACCCTGCCGTTCCTCCTATCTCTCGTCATCGGATCAATTATCGCCGGCGGGCTTGTTCAGCGAATTGGTTACCCAGCACCGTTCATGGTCGCATCAGCTATTTTCGGCAGCATCGGTGCTGGCCTGATCTCAACATGGCAAGTCGACGTCAACAAATCGATGTGGATCGGCTTTCAAGTCCTTTTCGGCTTCGGTATCGGTATTGGTATGCAACAACCCAGTATGATGGCTCAGATCGTGCTCCCGAAGCAAGACCAACCGACTGGTGTAGCACTCATGTTCTTTGGACAGAACCTGGGCGGTGCTATCTTCGTCAGTGTAGCGCAGAACGTCTTCACAGATGCACTAGCAAGCAAACTGAGTCATGTTCCTGGACTAAATCTTGACAAGGCGGCCATTGTTCGGATGGGAGCGACGTCAATCAAGAGTTTGGTATCACACGAAAATTTGGGAGTGGTCCTTGAAAGCTATCGTGATGCGCTTCAAAGTGCTTTCTTCGTGGGGACCGGCCTCGTTGCTATCAGCATAATTGGTGCCGCGTTGGTGGAGTCGAGAAGCATAAAAGAGCAAAGTGGGAGCAACTCCGGTAATAATGGCCATAATACCCCCGAGAAAGTGTAGTGCGCACCTAGGTATGAGCAAGCAATAGTAAATGCAGAGATATCTTCATCCAAGCTTGAATGGTCTGCTGTAGTGATGAAAGGGGCGCCCTGAATTTTTGGCCAGGCTCATCCCATAGAAGACCTTAACAGCAGCTTTCATCCTGGTTGGAGTCAAGGTACACCCGCAATCATAGGTCGCTTAGCGAGTAGGAGACCTGTGAGCGGCAGTTGAAAAATCTATATAAGCACGTGTCAACGCATTTCTGGCGCTAATAGGACCTCTATTTGCTAGTTGTTGATCAACTTATACCTAATGAAGTAGCAATATCTGCTTCCCACGTGGAAACAGGCTGAGTTTTGAACCACCTCGAAGCTCAAAGTAGGGATAGATATGCTAGGCACCCGAGGAGGGGGTGGGGATATATAACCGCGAAGTGCGGCTGGTGAAGAGTATCAAGGCATGGGCTTGCTCCTTCTTATTGACAAGCGTTCGTCAAATTTTGCTCAGGTAAGATTTAGACAGAGAACAAGCATATTTCCGAGGCTCGCGCCATGTTACAACGAAGTGCATGCCCAGACGACCGCCAAGGGAGTCGCCGCTTATTCCCCGCATCACCCCAACCTTGGCGGTAGATGACGAAACCCTGCCCGTACAGACCACCAGTCAGAGCGGCAAAGATCATCCACCGGGTGTTGATACCCTAAGTCATGTTGCACTGGATGTTATCGGCTACTAGTTTTGATGGCACTATGGCAACACCATGAATTTTTCTAACGTCAGGATACTTATTGCCGAAGATCGACGCTACTACTTAAGAGTGATGGATTTCCCCCACTCGCTCCGCCGGGTATTGAAGTTATCTTCTCCACTTCGACAGTAGAAGCATCCTGATAAGGACACGGACAAGATGGTGCTCGACGCGAAAGAGTCCATAGATGGGCGACAATCAGTTGTATACGAGGAGAAAGTCTCCGCCCCTGAACACCTGTACACGCTCATGAAATCTGGTCTCAGCCTCGAAGATGCACAGTTCATGCATGACCTACCTGAAAGCGAGAAAGACAAGATATTTCACAAGGTCGACTGGCGGCTATGTCCGATGCTGGCAGTCTTGTATCTAATCTCGCATCTTGACAGGTGAGTGAATCCTATTCACTTCAAGTGAGAATAAGACTGACAGACTAGGGCGAACATCGGCAACGCCAAAATTGAGGGTTTGGAAGATACCCTCAACATGACCGGCACAGACTACAACATTGCTCTTATGATGTTCTTTATCCCTTATGTGCTCTTCGAAGTGCCCTCGAACATCCTTCTCGCAAAGTTCAATCGACCTTCTTATTACATGGGCATTTTGGTGCTGTGCTGGGGCAGTATCATGACTCTGATGGGCGTTGTGCAGAACTTCGGCGGTCTATGTGCTACAAGGTTTTTTCTAGGCTTGTTCGAGGCTGGTTTCTTCCCAGGGGCTATCTATCTTGTCGGGCAATGGTACCCGCCAGATCGAACACAGTTCCGTATGGCGTTATTCTATTGTGCTAGTGCGGCTTCAGGGGCGTTTTCAGGTCTTCTAGCCGCGGCTATCGCGAAGATGAACGGTAGGTGCTGAACAAAATTATCGGGGCGATTTACTAACAGGTGAAGGGATTGGCAACTACGAAGGATGGCGTTGGATCTTTATCATTGAAGGTCTAGCCACTGTATTGATGGGTGTTGCGGTCTTCTGGCTGCTCCCGGATTCTCCAGACCACGCGGCCGGGCACTGGCTCACAGAAGACGAAGCGCGTTTCTTACGACTGAATAACATTATCACTCGCGGCATCAAGAAGAAGCGAGGCATCAACGCAGATGGCAAAAAAGAGCGCGTCAAGTGGGGAATTCTTGGACAAGTCGCAAAAGATTGGCAGATCTACTTGCAAGCCATGGTCTTTGCTTCCAATGCAGTACCCAACTACGGCCTGAAATTGTGTGTATCTCTCCAGCCACTGCTTGCGTTCTTCCTACTAACTTAACCAAAGCACCATGCCCCAGATCCTCAAGAACATGGGTTTCACGTCCACAAAAGCACAACTCATGACCGCTCCACCCTATGCCTGCGGCGCTATCTCCGCATTGCTTTCCTCCCTCCTCGCAGACAAATTTACCTGGCGTATGCCCTTCATTGCATCGGGTCAAGCACTTCTTATTGTAGCCTTCGCTATCCTCTTCGCCACGGCAGAGAATATCAAAGATAACGTCGCGCTGTGCTACTTTGCTGTGCACGTCGCTTGCATTGGCGTGTACCCGATCTTGCCTGGCTGCAACGCCTGGACGATTAACAATTTGGCGGGCCCAGAGAAGAGAGCGATTGGGATTGCAACAATGATTTGCATTGGAAATCTGGGTGGCATAGTCGGAAGCTTCATCTACCAGGAGAAAGAAAGCCCAAAGTATCCGACTGGGTTCGGCACATCATTGTCTTTTGCGGCGGCGGGTATGATTTGTGCATTCACGCTTGAGTGGTTGTTCTGGCGGATCAATAAGAAGAATGGAGAGAAGACGGAAGAGGAATGGCGAGCGATATATTCTGAGGCGCAGTTGGAGAAGATGGGTGATCGGAGTCCATTGTTTAAGTACCATTTGTGAGAAAGACTCTAAAAGGGTATATTGCAACAAGGGTAGGCTCCCACATGCAATTACCAAAACTATCACCCAGAAATAGGTTAGAGTCTCCATTAAATGGACCTACGGTACTCAATTCACTATGAGAGGCCTTCAAGCATTGCCTTCGCAATACACATCAGCTTCTCGAAGGAACACTTCGACGTGCACATTGTACTGTCGTTTTACAACGACATTCTCTAGTTTGGCAACATAGAATTAAATGAGGTACCTCAGACAAACAGGGCATACCCTGATGCAAGGACTCACATCAAGCTTTCTGGAACGGTCCACTTTTACCAGGCGTGTGGATATCAGCTAAGAGAGGTTGAACATTACAGGCAATTTGTCTCGGACAAGATCTATGAAAAAGATCTGCCAGTAGTGACCTATATAGAGATATTATATGGCAAATGTTAAATAAGTACCTGAGTTCAGCTAGTGCACTTTGTAGCAATTCATCTTCCCAGGTCGATGAGCTCACTCTCCGTAATCACCCAGGGTTCCTATGTCCAGGGAGAGCACTGACTTTTGCTCATGTAGCTACGTTCTACTGCTCTTGAAGCAAACTTAGCTGCATTGACATTGTGCAGATGCTGCGAAGAGACAGTGGCTTCGTTCATCCTGAGCCAGTCTCTGAAGTATTCCTTCGTGTGAGACAGCCATTCACTTTTGTCGATGAAGCTGAGCTGTAGATGTGCGGAATGGTTGCGTTTTTGGAACCAATTGATTATTTAATCGCCAGCAAACAAGATTCGAATGAGTATTAGAGGTCATACGCGCTCTGTACTCCATGCATTCGACTACAACACTGTTGCTCTATGCCCTAGGCTCCTTTCCACCAATCTGATTACTTTCCCTTGCAATACCCTGCTTTCCATCCTTCGGTATAACAACTCTACTCTCAGCTCTCCTATTATCTTGCTCCGCCGAATACTTCTTCAGAACATCCAAGTTCACGATGTCAAGTGCATGGTGATGCGTTGCCTCAAGCTTCACTTTTGGAACGTCATCGATGCCCGCATCGACCGCAGCTTTCCACGTATTGACATATCCACATAGTCGCGCACCTTCCTTGATACCCGATTTGCGCAAGTCTGTGCCTTGTTGTTGGGACCAGTCAAGGAAGGATGATGTGAGGTTGAGGGCGAGAGGCATTTCGCTTGAGCACATGCCGGTGCTGTACCCGGTGACTTGAAATTTGGCAGCTGCGGAGTGCTGGTGGAGAGGTGCGTTCAAGACTATCATTCGTTAGTAGCTGCAGCTGGGATGCAAAAGACAATGAAGATGAAGAAGCAAGCATGCTCGATGTTTTGAATAAGATCCTGGGATAAGGAGGAGACAATTTCCAGATGGAACGACAGAAAGAGAATGTTTCAAGCCGGGATATTCTGCATACCATTTTTCTGTGTGACGTCTATTTTTCCTTGTTCGTTTTTGCCTGACATCTTGGGATTTGGCTGCTTTTCGTATCAGGAATCCAGGACAGTGGCCGTCGTGCGTAGGGCTGCTTGAGGTGCGATTGTATGTGATGTGAAAGGCTGATTGCGGTGATATTGTGTAGTGACGACAGACGTTAAAGATAATAGCAGCTTCGTTGCTCGAGAATTTCGCATTGCGCCTTACCTATTCCTTGCGATGCCACGGTCACATATGATGCGGTCATGAGAGAGTCCTTGACGTCACTCCACGTTTTCGGCGTCAGGTACCGCATACAAACGCCAAATCTCCCCAGATAATGTCCATTTAGCCTCATCGGCTCTCAAGAAAATAACGCTTTGAGAAATGGTGAAAGGTAGCGTGTCGTGGTGCATCAGTGATGCAACTTGTGGACGTGATAGCCAGGGTCTTACTAGTCTAGGTAATTAAGGGTACACATCAGACTGCCAAAACCATCAGAGACCTTATTTTCCGCGTGATTAATCAAGGGAAAATGAACGTTGAGAAGCATTGGAATGGTGGAAAAGGAGAAGGGGGTTTGTCGTACCATCGTGGACCGTTCCCAGCCATGTGTTTGTATTGCGTAATTTCAAAGATATGCGCAGTGCGAAGCGCCCCGTGGACGATTGGTGGCAAAGTATATGACTATCTAGGTGTCATGAATCTCATTATGCCCGCTTCCAATATTGTCGAAACACAAAGGATCATTCGAAAGGCATGAAAGTGTGACAAAGCTGGCATACGACCTGATAGAGCGTGAGACATAACATGCTACTTGACGAAGGATTTCTTTGAATAACGTATAATCACTATTCCGCCGACAACATTCAGAATGGCCGCGAGGACGTTGCAAGGAAAATGTGCAGGCTTCTGCGGATCACGCAATGACAAGCAAGTTGAACAAGAAGTTATGTGGTAGCGATACACAAGTTCACATACCAAAAATCTATTCTTCATTGAAAAGCAGAGTCAGTGTGAATATAATATAACAAGCATGCGAGAAGTCATTGGCAGCAATGAACGCTGATTACAAGACAGGGACTTCTTAATTACGTTATAGAGGCAGTCCCAAGCATTGAAGGCTTTTGCTGATACGTATGATGCCAGATGATTGAGCGCCCTGTCATAAGTGGCTCGGTGGCTACGTTCGATACCGCTTGCGGTGTGAGCCAACTATCACAAACTCATCCAAATTGCAATAGTATTTCAATATATACATACTCGCATCAACAACTTACAGGGTTCGAAAGGTACTGAGGAAAGACTCAAATGCTCAGGAATCAAGCACGCGGTTCCCGTGTAATAGTCACAAACATCCACACACATTCAACTTAGACAGGGACAATACAAACGCTTGAATGAAGCAGCTCCTACCTATTGAACATCATACTCCCTTCTACACACTACCAACATAGAGTAATCATCTCAGTCGCTCCTCCAATCCCCTTCCGGGAGTATACCAACCAAATCCGCGCTACACCCATCCCAGCCAAGCGCCCGTACTCCTTCACCCTCAACCCTCCAACCACCACACCGTCCACCTCGTCCTCCCAGCCTCACCGTCCAGCCTCCTCCCTCCCTCCCTTCCTCCCTCCCGCACAACACGCGTCCCTCTTGGCACACGCCCCCAACGGCCCTCCTGCATCCCCTGACAGCTAGGCGTCTCACATCGGCACATCGGCACTTATTCACACCGACGTCTGAGACACACCGCGCCCAACCACGTCACTTGCACCGTTGCATGCCCTGATTAACGCTGTAGATCACCCAGCGCTTCGTCTCGCTGCTGCAGGGTGACTGAGTTGGTGCACTTGGTTGGTTTAATTGGGGCCGGGAATCAACATCTTATGCTTACTTAGGTACTGTACATGAGGGGTGGGAGTACGCGGACCGGACCCCAACGTGGTTGCATGCATCTGCATAACCCATCACATACCCAATCCAACCTCGTGCAGCAAACTACACTCATCTCCTCAATTCCCGCCTTGCCTCCCCACTACGGCATGATGAGCTGTACGTACAGTAAGTTGTGCAAGTGGAGTGGAGATATTCGGAGAGCCTCGGCGCAAAGCGATCTACGCGCAGGGATATACTTGCTAAAGGCTGGCTTAGTGCGGGCTGCATGAACGCTGTGAATAAGCTCATATTATATCCACATGATGTATTCACTAGTCAGAGAGCGACAATCGATAATCAAAGAATCGACCTTAAGTGGGTAAGTGTAGGTAGGGCGAAAGGAAAGTAAAAGGTTGGATAATGACGTTGGCTGCTTTGATTACGATGCGCTGGTAGATTATGGCAGCGATCTCATGGCACGGGCTCAACAGGGAGGGGACTGATGGTCTTGAAGTGTTTGTCGCCATCGGAAGGATGGAGGTGTATTGTGTGCGCTATGCTCGCTGTACAATGATGCATATGCCATGTCGTCTAACTCGTCTACAATGATCTACTAGCTAGCTGACGTGGGTCCTCGGTCATATTGCCTGTGCACTTGGACATTGACCACAGGGCTTCTTTGAAATGGCCATGGCCATCTCCTGCAAGCTTCACCCGTCGAGCAGCGTGAGGCTGAAGCGCAAAACGTATGTTCCAGTCAAATCAGTGAGGTAACGTCAGGCTTCGGGTTGCATGCTACTCAACCGTGCAGCTTTTGCCGGATCTCTGTAACCACATTCTTGATCCGGGGTTCCTTGACCTTACTCTCCGCACGCGTAACGGCGTCGCCAATTTGCAGAATATCCCGTCCAGCCTCGCAAAAGTCGGGGCCCAGGCTGAGAAGCGTGCCAGTGGCTACGAGCGCGCGGTATACTGCTTCAGAGTCGGTCGCAGAGTTAAGGATCTTTGCTAGGTCGTCGAGTAACGATAACGCACGGTCGGCGTTGTTCTCAGATGTTAGGAGGACAGAGTAATTGATGTAGAGGGTGGTGAGCGCAATGATCAGGTTGCGGTTGCTGGATGTGACAAACGGAGTCACCAGAGGGTGAATGCTATCAAACTCTGTGCTGGCTAGAAGACGACCCTTATCCGTCTGAAGCAGGTTGCTGACACAACGGATGGCCATCATCGTGTTGTTTGGCGAAGACTCTGCTGAGAATACTCCAGAGTCAACAAGGCCGCCCACCAAGTTTTGTTCAGGCGAAACAAGGTATGCTGACGGCTCCTCGAGAGTGAGGGTTAGGCGGAGGAGGTCAAGGGCAGGTAGACGTTTGTCCGCCGGCCACTGTGTCGCTGCCTTCAAAAGAAGACCCACACCTGCCAGCTCCACGTTCTTACCGACTCCCTTCTTCAGAGCAGCCACTGTTGTGCTCAGTTGCTCAATGTCGGCGGGGTTGAACGAAACTCCCTTTTGGCCATCATTTACAAGTGCTTGGTTAAATTCCTGGAGCTTCTTGAAGATGACATCGTGGTTGCCTGATGCAATCGGCAGGTAATCTTTCTGCGGAAGAATCTTCGGTGCTGCTGGCGTCGGCGGCGGCTGTGACCGTACTTCATTCGCGTCTCCAGGGCGATAGCGTGACTCTGAGCCCCAGGGGTCTGCACCTTGTGCGCTACTCTGGCCCAATGTAGCGCCTTGTGTGTTCTGGACAATGAAGTTGGCGACTTGATCGAGGTATGTAAGTGGCAGCTCGTTGTCCTCGATAAACTTGCGCGCAGCCTCGTAGTGGTTCTGATTTACGTTGTAGGGCAGCTTGAGTGGGGGTTTGCCGTCCTCGATGTCCACGTCGAAAACGTAATCGTAGTCTTTGCCGTTGTGAGAGATCTTGCGTCCACCACTTCCAGCCGAGTCAACGACGGTTCCAATGTTCACCCACTCATTCGCAGCTGCCGACCACTGGTATGCCGAGATGTTTCCGTTCGCCTCGGAAATCATCTGCACCTGGCCCTCCTTTGTGCCTGACCGTTGTGTAAGGAACTCGGGTCCTGGCAGTTGCTCCTTGTTGATGTTTCCAACCGTCTGCTGTGGTATTGATGAACTCTTGACGTCCTCGTTGAACTGCTCGATCTCGGTGGCAGCGGCGTAGCGTGCCTGGTCACGGGTGAAGACGCGTACAAGCTTGTCGCTGGCTCCGGAGACAATGTCGCCGTTCTCGGGGCATATGGAAACGGTCCAGACGGAGATGGCGGGGTGTGTGATGGTCTGTACGCATTCGTTGTTCTGCCATACTCGTACTGTGCGGTCCTCTCCTGCGCTCACAAGTCCGCCATTCGGCAATACAGCAAGCGAGTAGATGAAGTTGTCGTGACCATGCAGCTCCGCGACCTGCTTTCCCTGTAGCGTCCATAAGCGTATAACGGCGTCGTTGCCTGCAGAGGCGAATTGAGCGCCAGATGGGTGGTTTGGTGGCAACCGACACAGCGCTCGCACAACCTCGGGTGCTTGTATCGAACGTAATTGCTTTCCTGAGGGGTGGAAGAAGCGGATTTGTTTGTCTGCACAGCCGGTGATGATGGTGTTGCTATCGTAGGCTAGCACCGCCCAAACTGCAGCACTGTGTTCACCCAATTTTATCGACTCGCCCCATTTTCCGACCTCCCAGACACGGGCCTCCATATCCCAGCCACCGCTGACAATGTACTTGCCATCTTGGCTGACGTCGAGTGCGCATACGTTGTTGCCGTGGCCGATGAGGAGGGCGTCGGCGTTATCTTCGATGCTCTTGCCCGGCTGCCGTACGTCGATGATTTGGTCCTTGCCGCCGGAGACAATGAGGCCCTCGGGGAACTGAGACGAAGCAGGCACGATGGCTAGAGAGTTGACAAACTCTTTGCCGTGTGTCTTGACGATGGTGCTATCGTATGTGGGTGGGGTGGAGGACTCCAGCTTCCATAGCCGGACCGTGGAATCCCGGGACGCCGAGACAATGGACGCCGGTGATGGAAAGCTGACGCTGCGGACGTCGTCTTCGTGGCCGCGCAGAGTGGCGGACAGCTTATAGTCGCCCATGGTTGCGTGATGGTGGTGCGGTGATGGCGCGGGGCAGTCTGGCAGCGAGCCAAGGCGCTGTGGCAGGGCGGAGGAGACAGGGAACGCGCTGGACGGCTGTGGGAGGTGTGCGCATAGACTGAAGGACTGCTTCACCTGCTTCACCAGCTTCACCAGCGACGGAATGCAGTTGGGCGTAGCTGGATTCTGTTTGCTAAACACAAAGTGTTGTCGCGAACTTCGCCCATGCCAACGACGTCAACCGACCCCGGTTCTGTCGTCTCTGCCCGCCGCCGCTAACAGCCGGGCAGCCAACCGGGGATGCTTCCTCCAACACCAACACCAACACCAACACCAAACCTCACAAAGCACTGTGAGACTGATCGCATTGAAGAGCGCAATGCCTCGCCGCAGCGTGTAGTTTCACTTTGCACCAGTTTCATTGTGCACCGCTGACCACGTGCTCTTGGCCAATCGGTCATATCGGTCATGTACAGCACAGCTGGCCACACATTTCTGGCTCCTGGCACTGCCTCCAGCCGGGAACCGAAATCTCCATCTGGCCTCTGCAGACCCCTTTTAGACACATATTCGGCTGCAGTGCAAACGCCTCATCTTCGCTAGGAGACATGGCTGCAGCTGTGTATCGTTACCGACGGGAGGAGCTGAGCTCTAGTGCCAGCCCTACCGAGGCGAGCCATTCGGTGCAGCCAGTAGTGTAGCCACCATCTCTCGAAATCGGGAGATGAACAGCATGCTTCTTTCGATGGGTATCGCATCCTCGATGCTAGAAGAGTGGCGCGCCATGGTTATGACATCTCTGGCTGGCTGTTTATCGCCAAGTACCATCGTGTTCCTGCGTTGCTGCTATACAGCATCTGAGGGAACACAATGCAGCAACCCGGCTTCGTCTGACAAGCGTTGCAGAAGGCTGCAACGGCACTTTCATTTCCACGCTCAACAACGAAAAGTGTTCGAGACAACAATGTGTTGCCGCAGCTCGTCGGTAATGCACAGCAGCGAGCAGCCAGCTCTTTGGTTCGGTGCACGCGTGGCAGCATGTTTGCTCCCGCTCTTGCATCTGGAGCAAACCTCAAACAGGCAGCGATCGTCTTTTTGGCAGCGAGGTCTGGACCAGCCGTCGCGCTGAAGGTTTGGTTGGCAGAACGGCCTCTCTTGTCGTTTTCATCGTGGTGCAACGGCTCCTGCTACGACTTTCCCATGTTTGCCATCTCCCCGCAAATCTTGGGAGCGGAGTAGCCCGCCGGTGGACGGCATTCTGGTTTCGCCGATGTTATGGGGTCGACAACAGTGCATGAACAGACTACACCGCTTGATGGTCACGCTGTGGTGGCGAGCTCTCGTTGAACAAGCGCAGTCCCTCTGGCGCTGAACATGCGGCTTTCTCCTGAGCCCTGCGCGTCGAGAACCTGTGCATAGGCGAGTTTGGCAGACTCGGTTCACGGTCAGCTTTACTGGCTTCGCGCTGCAGCCACAGATGGCCACCGAGAATGGTAGGGTCTCAGCTTAGGCAGCCTATCCCAGCAACCACGCGCGCACCAACAGCGCGCTTCCCTGCGCTCTGGGCCCAACTAGGCGCTATCCACGATCAAGCCGAGTCGCCTCGTTGACCGAGGACCGCGTGTCAGCTTAGCCTTTGGACTGTCGGCAGAGAGCGTAGGGGGCCCTGTGACTTGGCTAGCACCAGTAGCACGGCCAGATTGCGGGTCTATGCAACGGCCTCGATGAAAGAAATGAAATGCGCCCAGAGCCTTGACGCCATCTTTTGAGCATACAAGAGGGTGTGCACCCCTCGCTCTGGCAATTTGGCTTTGCAACTTCAAGAAACCAAAAACCTCTCAACTGCAGGGCGTTGCTATTAGCCCTCCATCCATCTATACACTTCCAGCTTTGGTCGCACTTTCTTACGGTCCGCCTACCGACGATCCATCGACCCTTGGTTACCACACCCACGGATCAGCACGCGTCTGCTGTCGAACGACCTTCAAGCGCCTACGTATTCTCGCCAAGTTATAAAGTTTTTTTAAATCGTGTCCTGTGCATCCAAGATAGTCCCACTGCAGATCGCAAGTTTCACACGAATTGTAATAAATAGGCTCTGGAGCCCACGCCGAAGACAGCATTCTCAGTACCAAATCACCACAACCACACATATCCAACATGGACTCCCCAACAGTCGAGCTCAGATCTGCCCTCGCATCGTGAGTAACCCTCCTTGGATTTCGAGCCTCCAGCTAAGTCGTTCAGACTCTTTGAATGTGGCAAGTACTCAGATCTGACCATTGTCTGTGGAAGCAAAAGATACCAAGTGCATCGCGCGCTCATTGCAACTCGCTCAACTTTTTTCGAGGGAGCATGCCGCAGCGGCTTCCAAGAATCAGCAACTGGTGTTATCGACTTGACAGAAGATGATGCAGAAGCGGTCGAATACATGATCCATTGTGAGCAAAAATCTTCTGTAGGACCCTGAGACAGCGCTAATCGACCCTGCTTTAGACTTCTACCATCTGGACTACCTCAACAAGGCCCTGTCACGTCAAAGCTCACGACGATCAACCCGTCCTCAATCCCCAGCCCCGGTGACGTCGCGTTTCTCACGAAGCAACCCGCCGAAAAAGCTCAACTTGGCCATCTTGGAAGATCCACTGCTTGCGCAAATGTCTGCCGCAAGCCCGTCGATGCCACTTACGCCCCCCGCCGAGGAAGCCATGTTTCAGCCGCTCGATGCATCGCTAAAGCTTCCTGATACGCCCATCGCAGATCAGTTTGCGGACGACTGCATCGAGAGTGCGAGCATGGAGCCAGAAGTTGATGTAGAATGCGCTCATCTTGTTACCCACGCCAAGGTGTACGCGATTGCAGAGAAGTACGTACCACCTTTCGTCATACTCTGCCCCTGTCCTTCTTTTCTTGTCACTGGCTTGCCATCTACAATCTGCGACTGCACTTTTGTGGTGCTGCGTCGCGCCGCATGTGTATCACGGCGGAAAGTCTCCGACACCCCGCGATGTGCGTCACCAGCGTTGTCAGAGTGCCAATCCGGAGTCAACCCCGCCACACCGCAGCACACATGCTTTTTGCTGTGGCATTGCCCAATCATGGTCTCATTCATCTCGATTCATCCTCCTGCACGTTTAGAACGGACCGCGTCACCGTGTCACTTTTCTTCAACCACTCACAGGTTTCATCAAACACCGCGTGCTAACTTACATCACAGATACGGCATTGCTGGCCTGAAATCACTTGCACGCAGCAAGTTCTCCTATCAGATCTCCATGCATCTGAATAGCCCTGAGTTTGCAGACGCCTGCCAAGAGGCCTACGAGACAACCTTCCACACTGATCGCGGCCTGCGAGACGTTATCATCCAGACCTTCCGCGCCAACCCCGAACTGTCCATGCGCGAGGACGTGGAGATGGTGGTCCGTGAAACGCCAGGCCTCGCCTTTGAGCTGTTCCGCATGGCCAGTGGCCTCCCCGTCTCATCGTGAAGATCGCGCCTAACTGCTTTCGAACGTAAGCACGACTTCACCAACTCTTGACTATCCAGTCACTACAGACATCGAAATCACTCTATGATCTTCGATGCAACTCATGCCACAGTGGGACACAGCATCGAGGCACTACCCAACGCCATCCCAGGGTATGGAGGACGTGTGTATTTCATCTACACAGCTACCATCACCCTCGCGTAGCCTCTCCCGCCCCAGCAGCGATGGGACTCCACTACCCACCCAGGCAAAATCCAGCCACAAGCTGACGCCGCACACTTGCAAGCGCCCCAGCGGCTCTGAATCCTAGCCCCCTCACAATGAATGAAACTTCTAGCTAGACTCTTAAAAATACACAGACTTTGTCATCTCATCACTTTATTTACCGTCCACATTCACCTTACACATGTGCATCTATCTATCCGCCCACTTACATTTCGTGCACCCGTGGCGTTCACAACGCTGATGCTCCCTATGCACTGCACCCCGCATCTGTGCGTGCGCAGAGTAAGCACTCTATCTACGAAGCAGGATGACTGACAGACTGGGAAAGCTTACATAGATGGGTGGCTTCCTAGCTTGACACGTTACCTCGGCATGTACGTTGGTCGCTTGGTGTGTGTTTATGGGTTTTGTATCTCGGGGTGTAGGGGAGTGTTGGGTGGTGGGGGGTTTGGTACGGCTATTGCGGCTTTCTGGTATCCAAGGAAAATCAGGTGACAGCAACAAGGTAGACTTCGAGTAGTGTGTACTCCCGTCCGTCGCTTCAATGTCTAGCGTCGAACCAAGGCGCGTTGTTTGGTCTGCGTATTTGAGTCGTGGGTTCGATTTGACATGGCGAGCGGGCGAAGGAATGTGCGGTATGGGTGTTTTGCTGGGCTTTGAAGCTGTATTTTTTTAACAATATTTCTACCTGGGCTTCAGCGGCTGAATCCAAGGTGTTACTTTCTGCGCTTTGGTGCGTAGTGTCAAAGATGAATTGGCTGTGTGGTCACGGCTGAGGTTTGCGGGATGGGTTACTTGACAAAGTCGTTGACAAAGTTTCCTCGGCGAACGATGACGATTGGAAACGTAAATAGTCACTCTGATACATTTAGCAAACACATCACAACACATCATCACAAAACACAACTCGTAGTGAACAGCAATTGTCGAACACACCTCTAGTTCTCTCTATTTTCTATCCTTTATGCATTACACATTACTCCTCCCCAAAAAAAAAATCCACGAAACCCTAAAACCTCACACCAGAGAATAAAAGAAAATCTAGAAAAGTCGTGCGAAAGCAACAATCAAACCCGCCGCACCAACCATCGAGCTGACAATTTTGCCGCTCGCCGCTGCGCCAGTGAATTGCGCCGGCTTGTACCCAGTCGGGGTTCCAGCGGCGCAGTCCTTGCCGAAGCAGATGCTCACGCTGGGCGTGCTGGTCCTCAGCGTCGTGCTTCCCTTCGTCGGCGAGCCGGTACCGATGGGGACGAACGGCTTGGTACCAGTGGGTGCCTGGACGTACGAGCAGCCGATGCTGTTGCAGACCTTGACGGATGCGGGAGAGCTGGGGCCAGTGGGGTAGATAGGAACGTTTGTGGGGACGGCAGGCTTGCCTGTGGCGGAAATCTTGGGCGGTGCGTAGACCGAGTGCGAGGATTGGACGGGTTTGGTCTCCTTGGGTGGTTGCGGGCCGTAGCCAGTGTCCTTTGCAGGCTGGGAGGGGTAGCTGGGAACCTTGCCGGTCTCCTTGGAGGGAGGGGCAGAGTACTGCTTGTCGCTCTCCTTGCTGGGAGGGTAGACCTTGTCGCTACCGGTAGGAGGGTAGCCCTTGTCACCACCGGTAGGAGGCGAGCTGGGGGTGGCAACGACGGTTGTGCGTGTCTTTGTCTCGGTGGTGATGTATGTCTTGGTAGACTGGTTCAGGGGGCAGTCCTTGACGCTTGGGGGGCACCTGGTGACCGTGCGGACGTTGGTGGTCGTGTAGGTCATGGTGATGGGGACATAGCCAGGCTGGGAAGACCAAGCAACGGTTGGGCAAGGAGTGGAAGTAATCTTAGGACCATAAGGCTTGCCAGTTGTGTGAACAACCTTGGTAGCATAGCCGGTGCCCTGAGCATAACCGCTGTTCTTGGACCAGTTGCCACCCTCATACTCGCCATACTCAGGGTAGTCCTCCTCCTCAGGATAATCGTCATCAGAAGGATAGTCCTCGTACTTGGGGTAGGAAGGAACAGAGCTAGAGCGAGCAGGGACGTAAGAGGAGACACTGCCTCCGTAGCCCTCGTACGAAGGAACAGAGCTGGGGTATGAAGGCACAACGCTTGACCAAGGGTACTTGGAGTTGACACTCTCTGGCTTCTCTGGGTAGGACTGGACAGGGGTGGAAGTTGCGTAAGAAGCCGAGACGGGGTAGTCAATTGCGGGATCTTTGCTTACGGGATATTCTAACGCAGGTGTAGAGCTGCCAGATGGGTAGGCAAGAGTCGAACTTGGGTAGTAACCAGCACCAGAAGATGCGGAAGGAGTGGCAACCGAAGCATCGGGGTACGCAGCACTGGAAGAAGATCCAGCGGGGTACTGGGAGCTCTGGGACTGCACGACGCTCGATGATCCCGATGGGTAGACGGAGGCGTCTGAGTAGATGGCAGACGATGCAGAGGGCTGGACCGATGCATCAGAGTAGATGGCGCTTGAAGACACAGAAGGCTGAATAATTGAACTGTCTGGATAAGCAATGCTCGAAGAGGGCTCTGGGCCGGGGTAAGTCTGCGAAACCGAAGCAGAGCTGATCTGAGCAGAGGATGAGACGCCTGGGTAGGCCGAGGACGAAACATCAACCTGGACTGAAGACGAAGGAACCGGTGCGGAGTACGATTCCGACTCGGAGGGGGAAACAGGTACGTCTGAAGGGTTGTAAAGACCGGATGAGCTGACGTGCTCGGCGGATGAAGAAACTGAGTAAGAGGCACTGGCAGTGATAGTGATGGCTCCCTGGCTGTAGCTCAAAGATGCAGAGACATTTTCAGCGACGGGGGAGGCAGAGGCCGAGGGAGTGAGAGACTCGCCTGGGTAAGACGAGGAAACTTGATGCTCGACCGAAGACGAAGGCACTGGGTAGTCAACTGAGGCAGATCCAGATGTGGATGCAGACGGCGAAGGCGACTCTTGAGCAGAAGCGGATGCGGATGCTGACACCACGACCGAGGACGACTGATGGTTGTACTCACCAGCAGCCGAAGCCGAAGCCGAAGCCGAAGCCTGGTCGACGCTGGAAGACTGCTGCTGCGCTAGAGCAGATGCAGATGCAGACTCGGAGGCGGAGACAGAGGCAGAAGCAGAGAATTGGACCGATGCCGATACTGACTCTGAAGCAGAAGCCGAGATCGAGGCCGATGCAGCGGGTGTAGCCTCATATGACTGCGAGGCAGAAACAGAAGCGCTTGGCGAGTCGATAGGAGACGGCGAAGCGACAGGAGAAGGCGAGGCAGCGGGGGATGGCGAAGCCTCAGGCGATGGGGAAGGTGAAGCCTCGGGGGATGGGGATGGAGAAGCCTCTGGAGACGGGCTTGGCGAGGGAGACGGCGACGGTGAAGCCTCAGGTGATGGCGAAGGCGAAGGTGATGGTGAAGCTTCGGGAGACGGGCTTGGCGATGGAGACGGCGACGGCGAAGCCTCGGGAGATGGCGATGGCGAAGGCGACGGGGAAGGCGAAGCCTCAGGCGATGGCGAAGGTGAAGCTTCGGGAGACGGGCTCGGCGAAGGCGACGGGGACGGTGAAGCCTCAGGTGATGGCGAAGGCGAAGGTGATGGTGAAGCTTCGGGAGACGGGCTTGGCGATGGAGACGGTGACGGCGAAGCCTCGGGAGATGGCGATGGCGAAGGCGACGGGGAAGGCGAAGCCTCAGGCGATGGCGAAGGCGAAGCTTCGGGAGACGGGCTTGGCGATGGAGACGGCGACGGCGAAGCCTCAGGAGACGGCGAGGGTGAAGCCTCGGGCGACGGCGATGGCGAGGGAGAAGGAGACGGGGTCGGCGACGGTGTGGCTGCAATCTTGGTGCAACCCGCGGGGATCTGCTCGGCAGGTGCAGCTTCTTGACGCTTGGAGAAGAAGGCCGGGTATTCGTATCCACGCTTGCTGTGTACACCTGCATTGACAGCCGGCGCATCTGGCTTCTCCTCGAAAACGTTGACCGTGTCAGGATCGTAGTTCTTGACAGTAGGGATGTCGCCAGTGACCATGTAAGACCTGACGGCTTCGTTCAACTTTTTCGAAGGGTTGGCAGTGGAGCAGTGCTGACGCTTTGTTAGCGATCGAAATCAATGACAGGATATTTACTTACGCCGAGTCCAGAAGATCTTAGCACTCCAGACTTCAAGAAAGACTTTGCGGAGTTCTCAGCGGACACCATCGGCGTGACCGGATCGTAGGGAGTGTTGATAAAGAGAACCGGGTTTAGAGTGTTAATTCCGCTTTGAGGTACGTCGAATCGCTCCTTGGCAACAGTTTGCCAGACTGAGCAACGGAGATCACCAGCGCTAGACAGGTCATATCCGTACTTTGTCACTGACCGGTACTCTTCGAGCCACTTCTTGAAGTTTTCTGCGCTTCCTGGTAGCTTTGTGATGCGATCACTGCATGAAATACCACTGATGGCATTGGGCGTCATGACGGTAGCGTACGTCTCGGGCTTGAAGGTGTCATCGTCGCGTTTCTTCTTCTCGTCGGATGCTCCCGGCTTAGGGATTGTGCCGGGCGAGGTAAACCAGCCCTGAAGCTTGGTTGCAAACGTCTTGAAGTCAGAGGGCTTATAAAGGATATTGAAAAACTTGTCCCGAACGGTATTGGACTGCTCTGAGGTCAGGCCGTCTAAAAAGGTATCGAACTTCTGGGTCAGCTGATCACCAGTCTGACCCTGATCAGCCCAAGCACAGTTACCCTTGCTCGCCGTAGCGCAGAGCTCGAAAAAGCGCTTGAAGCCGTTGTCAAGATCAGCGGAGGACTCCGTTTGGCTATATTTCTTGGTAAGTTTTCGTTATGCAGCACTAGATGATACTTACAGCAAGTGGTAGTAGCTCTGAGGATTGATATTGCCATCGAGGATGACACGGTCGACCTGTTTGGGGAACATGGCAGCAAGAGTTGCTCCGAGCAGAGTGCCATAGGAGTAACCTGAGATTCAGTTAGTGGGAAGGGGTGGTCGAGGTCACAGCCTATGTCTTACCCATGTATCTGATCAACCCATCCTCCCCTAGAGACTCTGCAATTGCTTTCACGTCTCGTGCAACATACGCCGTGCCGATAAGTTCGCCGTTTACTTCGTTCTTGTTACACTTTTGTGCGAGCTCGACATAGGAGTTGTAGTAACCCTCCTGGTCTTCAAGCTCTCTGACTGCGCGAGTAGTCTTCGTGGTTTCAGGGCCATCGGTACATGTGTAAGGGAGCGTGAGGCCGACACCACTAGTGCATATTAGTTCTGTTGACAAACAGTGGGTTGTAGTATTTACCGTGGATCGAAACCAATGATGTGGAAGTCATCGCCAACGACGCTAGATGAAGTCAGTGATATCGTCAATGTGTAAAGAAGGCGCTCCAACTTACTCCTGGTACATCTCTCCACCGACAATAACCGTTTCGATCCCACTAGCTCCAGGTCCACCAGGATTGACAATGACGGACTTGCCACGTGGGTTCTCAGACTGAGCTGGGTGACGAACGAGGTGGAGCTTCATCTTAGGACTAGCACTGTCCTTCCAGTCCTTGGGAACTTCGATGGTAGCACATTCAAGTTTCTTATTATTCTCGACTGGACATTTGGTCCAAGTGACTCCCTTCGACTTCGCATAACCGGCAGGACATTCCTCGGCAAGAGTGGCTGTTGTAATGAGTGCCAGTGCCGCAGCACTGTAGTGAAAACGCATGGTGAAAACTCAGATAAAGAGTGACTGAGGTGAGATAGGTAAAGATTCACGACTCCCTACCGTGGAATCAAGCAGAAGATGTCAGTATTTGTATGGGAGCCCTGACTCAGCGTATTGCTCTACCACGACCCATGTTCTCCATTGCCGAGACCCCAAATTGGACGAGGAGGACAATGTGGAAGGCTAACAATGGGACGCACTCCAAATGCAGGTACCCACCATGAAGGCGTTGGTCCATTACATTCAACCTGCACACTTAGGCAGGGGTGTTTACAATGAGGCTGCTTGGCAACCTGCAAGGTACCCGCGCACTGACAGGAATGGCGTCGCGTAGACCCTTTGTGTGTTCAGCTACGCGAAGGTCAGTCTGTGGCTACCATAGTCGCAGCTGGACATGGACGTGTGAGGATCTAACGAGGCTGTATCTCGAACGAGTGGCGACTATCGACTGCGGGTGGCGCTGCGTATATGCACCACGTGTTTTAGTCACCCAAAGAACACTATACTTGGAGCTCTAGAAAGAAATTGGGGACAGCAATTGGATCTGAGAGCAATGATGAGACTCATCAATCGAGCAAGAGAAGGCACCGAGGTAGAGAGACTTTCGATTTGCCTGTCGAACCTCTTCTTGCAATTGAGTTCAGTAGCACTGTTATTGTTCAACCTTCTTAAGATCTGTGCACGGACTTGTCGGTGAACGGCCGGTGGTGCCCGTATCGTAGGCTGGCTGGCATGTCATGTCGCGACATGTCCACCATTCGTATCGGTCTCGCCGATAAACAATAGCATTAGGTATTATCGCGTAATTGACCATGGGTAAAAAGAAGCATGTAAGTGAGCAAGATCCAGCTGCGCCTCATAGGAGTCGCAACAAAATCGAAAGTTGACGCGCTTTCGCCCCAAAAGGAACATAAATTGAGAAAGTAAAGAGACACGGTGCACATTGAAATGAAAAGTGCCGTAGCAATGAACCGGCAGTTTGTACAGTAAGGAAGAGCCACCAGAGGCTACTCCAGCAAGAAATCTGTTGCATGGCTTGCGGCACTCGGAATCTGCACGCGCGCTGTTGGCTCAGGTTGAAGAGATCAGAGCGCAATTTCCGGAGGCTCACACAAAGTTTGGGTATACTGCTCAGAGCTTCTTCGAGGCGCCATGAATTTCTGCGCGGCGCGCTGCATAGGAGGGTCTGAAGTCGGTAAGAGCGAAGCTCAGGAGGCACCATATATCGATCGAGAGACTGCGAAAGTCCAGACCCTGAAAGGCTGCTTGGCGGGGCTGTCGTGCGGCGGATGGCTGCTGTGATGTTGTGTAGGGTGAGGCTAAATTGCACGTGGCTGACATCTTAGCGCACTTGGCTTTTGTCGATCTCCCGCGCACATTGATTGGCCCGGTGAAAGTTCGCATTTCCTCACCTTCCACCTGGAGAACACATCATCAGCAAGCATCGCCGGAGGGGTAGTATAAAAGCCATCGTTGCAAATCGTCTTTCGCCTTTTTCGACTGCAAAATGCACAAGCTCGAACGCTCTCATCAGATATCGGGGTCTTCGATAAATTGTTTGTACTACCGTCAGCCTACTTCACCTAGGTAGCGAGGATGAAGTGACTAGGTTTCCCCGTTGCTTTGGCGGCAGCCTCTACGCCTTCTCCAGATACGCCTCACCCCCTTGAAATCACCAGAGAGAGGCTCATAACTTTACCCGACATTCACTTGAAGAACTTCACCAAGCTAAAACGGCTGGTGGCTTCAGACGAACAGACCAGCCCCAGTTACATAAGAATGCATATGGGGCTTTGCTTCCCAGCCTAGCCTTCCTTCGACTGCATGACTGTAATTGCAAGCAACAAATGTACACCGGACTTTTTGAGAAATTATTATCTAGCATGGATGAAGTTTGAACCTTAGCTATAAAGAATCACTGCTTGTTGATGATCTTATACGTACTTGGCTTGTGCAAAGCAACATGAAGCTGATTGATGCTTGGAAAAGTCATTCAGCGCTTCTTTCGATGCGTGACCACGCACATCCTTGGCCAAGGCGGCTGATACGGCTGCTACAATAGACTCTAGAGATGTGACAGGCACGGGATGATGAGCGCTTCGGCAGAGACAAATATATCGAGATCGGCCTTGATACCCCCTTCGCGAGGCGTGTTGGCCGCCACAAAGTAGAGTGAGAATGCGGCGCATGGTTTCCCGCCTCTAATAAAGGGATTCCCACGAAAGTGATGGTGCACATGCGGATAGCTGTCGTCGTTCTTCCCTTGCCTTTCTGGACAACACCGTCTCAAGTTCACCATGGTTGCACATAAGCAAGTTCCAGATCAGAGACTGGCCAACTTAACGACAACGGCTAGCGTTATGTGTTGTAAACCAAGTCAGCTCATGGAAAAACACAGAACATATCTCAGAATATGTAGCACACGTGGCAACCTGGACATCCATAACATGCCTCAAAGGCTTCAACGACGGCACTCGTTTTCCAATGTGGTAGTCGTAACTTCGCCCCGATATTGATACGATCAAGAAAATCATATCGAAGAAGTGACAACGTTGAAGTTTGCAAATGTCATGGCCCCGTTCCATAGGCCTTGGCACAAATGGTAAAGCCGGAGTAGGATAGCCGAAGAAATACATAAACGAAGGAACTGATGTCAATATCCTCCGTAAACAAGAAATTGCTAGTACAGAGAATTGAGGCCTTATGTAAAGGACATGTTGTTTATATCCGGTGTTGTGGTGATGTGAAGGCAGCGCTTGAAGAGGGCACGCCGTGGAGCGAAAAGAGCCGCTGATGTCATCGCCCTCCCTCGAACGTGCCGGATTCACCACCACACTTTAATTACACAACAAGGTTCCAGACTTTTACCCCAGCTTCAGATGACTCTTGAACGAGATCCTTTGGAGAATTCCGCATCACCAAACTGCCACACCCCACAAGCCGTATGACATCATGTTCTCAGTGGGGCTGTGCACCAGCTGAGGGCTGGACGCTCAGCCCTACGAACCGGCTGCGCACAACGTCGCGACAGTCGAGCGAGAAAGTCTAGACTCTGACACCTTGAGAAGGAGTGATGTCAGTGCCTCGAATCTCTGTGAATGCTCACCGCAACATACAGTCGTGTGCGCTGAAGAGTCAAAAGAATAGCAGCAAGGTAGGGGTTATGTGCTGGGCATCGGTCGATGGAGATGTTCTGGACTGCGACGACATGTACAGCATTCAGGAATCAAGATGCGTAGGAGGCGTAAGGTTGAAGATATAACCATTGCTTCGATACTAAGAGCATTATCTCAAAGCCAGCAGGTGAACACAAGCCAACATTTCCATCACGCCCATCTCTACTGCACACCAAGAACTATAGCGCAAGATAAGAAGTTGCTGTCAACTATCACCATCAACAGTACCAGTGCCAGCAACTCATCATTGAAGCCCTTCAACAGAGCCAAAGCTCAACAGGCCGGAAAAGCAACACAACAGACCATCAGACCATCAGACCACCATGCGCGCACCATCTCACACTGCGTCGACACCCCGACCAGCATCAAACTACAACTCCAACTCTGTCAACATCCCTTCAACATCACACCTCCATATAAACCTCACCCTATTGTCCACCACCCTCCCCCTCGCAATCCCACGCCACACAAAACACACGCCCATCATTCTCTCGAGCGGCGTTATCTCCACATCACCACCCTACCGGTCCAGCACAACAACAGTACAGCCAGACTTTGTTCCCCATCGCCCGACTTTCTCTCCGCCGGCGTCAGGACATGGCAAGGATGGAGAGAGACATGCAGCGCTGATTGCGCATCTGAATGCTGAGCTCAGGGAAGAGGGTAGGTCGTGGGAGAGTGTGGGGCGGGAATGCAAGAGGGGGAGGGGTGGGTATCAGGGGCCGAATTAGATGGCTAAAGGTGGGGTGTGATGAACGGGGATCGAGGCCGCTGGTTCGGTCGAGGTGGTGTTATATTTTTTTTTGTTTGTGATACATGAGCGTTGTTTTAATAATTTATGGAATGTTTGCTTCAGTAATGCATGAGACAATATGGGATGAGAGCAAAGCGAGTGAGTGCCGGGTTGAACAGAATTAATTGAAGGATTCATATATTTGTATCTCGAACTGGGTATAATATAACTAATGGCTTGGCCTCCCGCGCGCGTATGTACTTAAACCGTGCGCTGTATATACAACAACCCCTGCTATGCAATAGTAAATACCAACACACTCCGCTGAACAACTATTTCTCGCGGACGCTAATGCTGAGATATGGGGGATCTTTCGGCTTACATGCCGAATGCCCATTTTGATCGACAGTCGGCGGCGTAGTCAGCTTCTTTCCGCTCTCATCTTCAAGGCCAAAATCGAAGCTGGCCAAAAAGTATGCCGTAATGATGTTCTGCTCGAGCTTCGCAAACCGCATACCAGCGCAAGGGTGTCTCGCAACACCCCAGCCCAGCCACCCGTGTGGGACCTTTTTATCTTCTTCGCGGCCAGGGAGGTAGCGTGCGGGGTCCCACACCTCAGGATTTGGGTAGATAGAAGGATCTTGGTGGACATCGGCGGTGGCGTATGTGACAACTGCATTGGGCGGGATAACCTCCATGCCTTTGCCAGTGGGCAGGGGGCGACCGCTGATGTTCTTGCGGAAAGCTGTGCCAAGGAGGTTGAGACGAATCGAATCCTTCAGGCAGAGGTCAACAATGGGAAAGTCGGCCTCCCAAGCTTCAAGTGGCACATCGTCAAGCTGGTAGCGCAGCGGCGCGGTGGGGTTACGGGCATGTTTGGCGGCAACGGCGCGCACTTCTTCGCGAGCTTTGGCTCGCCATTCGGGAGAAGTAGCGAGATAGCACAAAACCCACGACGCGTTGATGCCACTGTTGAGTAAACCTGCGAACAAGGCCCCAACCATGAATTCAATGATCTTGTGTGTCCGATCACCCTGGTCCAGCAGATATTGCAGTGCATCGTCGTGCTTCTCGTCACTCGCCGCGCGCTTCTTGACGATGTTTTCGACGATCATGTATAAACGGGCTCCTGCGTATGTGCGCTTCAAGACGGCAGGCGAGGGGAACTTCGGGAGGATTATGGACGTAGCTGTGCTGCTGGCCTCGATGTACTCGAAGAGGTTGAGCGTCTCTTCCAGCAGTTCTGCATTGTCGGCGATCTCATGTGCTCCAACGATCCTTATTGTGAGGCGAAACACAAGCCTATATACGCTCTCGAAGGGGTTCGTACGGCCGCTTGGATCGTTCTTGATGGAATCGATGGCTTCTTGGGTATCGGAGATGAGCGTCGATAGTTTGCGGCGGAATTGGTCGTTCTTGAGAAGCGCAGCGAGACGGCGATTGAAGTGGTTCGTGATGTCCTCCTCTGCGCCCTCGCCGTTATCAAGCTTCTCAGTCGGTGGCGCCACACCAAACAGCACCGCGTAGCCCTCCTCGAAGCTAAGTTCGCGCGACTCAAAGAACAGCTTGCGGCCCTCCTCCCCAGTCAACGCGACTATGGTGTTCGGTCCTGCATGGAAGGAGAAGTTGCCCGTCTTCGATTGGTCGCGTCGCCGGCGATACCAATCCCAGCGCTCTGTCCAGAAGCCCCAGGGTCCGGTCACGGGGTAGTTGTCGCTGGCAGCACGTGGCGCGTTCGCTGGTAGTCTGCGAATGAAGAGTGTGTGTACGGTGATGAAGACCAAAACGAGTGCCGCTGAGGAGAGCAGCAGCAATGTGGGCGACCTGACTACGCAGCTAATCACGTCGAGGAGAGCCATGTCTGTACCACGATGTCTACAACACAGGATCAGTGTAGGGGAGGAAGGTCAGTAACGATCAAGAGGGCATCGGCGGCCACCGTGACACAATATAGGTGGGACGGAGCTTCAGCGGAAACTTCAGCGGAAACATATCGTCCCGCATGCGCCTTTGCGCTGTCTCAGTCTGTGCAGGAACGTTGCGAGCCCTGCAATTGGTCTCTTTCGACGTGCCGTCGCAGTCGTAGCGGCGGGATCAGAGCGGGATGGAGGCGTTCCGGATCTGTGACGCGCCGTCGAGGTTTTAGATTCGGCTATCAACACGCCGAAGCAGACCGCCAACGCCAAAGGCAAGATTTGCCTTATTATCTCCACGCGACAGCCGACCGATATGTGGTACTGACACCTTCTACCGGCTGTGATTGGATGCCGTGTCCCCTGTACGCTCTGCGCCAGATCTGGCCGGGGGTGGCGTCGCGAATAATTGCCCTGGCCAGGGACTGTGGCATCCTGGTGCGACCTTGTCCTGAAGATCACATCGCTTAGAGATGTTGATGGTCACTCGGCTGATGTCGCCTCCGGCACAAGATTGCTCATTTCGCACCTGCTCTGCAGCTGTTGTTGACGTGTGACCTGTAGGTGCATTTGCCTTGCTGCTTTACCCCCTTCGCTATGCAGGGCCTGCCATAGTTGATGTCAATTGTGCCGCTGAGTATTGGGACGTGAAATGAGAGAGCAACAAGAGCCGAAGATGCAGCGCAATTGGGCCGTCAATATTTCGTCATCAGGGGTGCTGAAAGGAGGGGAACCCAACCTTATTGATGAAGCCGAAACAACGACAGATGGAGAGTGATAACGCGTTCTCTTCGTGGGCACTGAGGTACGCCTGCAGTGTAAAATACCCCGCCCTGTGTGAATTTACACAGAACAATCATGTATATTCACTCTTTTACACAGGACCTGTGTAAATTTACACTAGACAATAGTATAAAATACACTGCATTACCCCGCATCTAGAAGGCCCTATAGGTAAACTCTGTATACGTTACCTCTCCTCTATATATATGTCACCTCTCCTAGCCTATCCCGAGCCATCTCTATCTCCCCTCTCCCATCCCATCTCTATCTCATCTCTATCTTATATCTTCTATCCTATCTTATATAGAGTAGCTAGATAGTAATAATATACTACTATAACTAAATTCTATAATGAAATACCATCAGTAAATATATACCCTGTGTAAATTTACACCCCTTTTGCGGTGTTTTTCACGGTCTTTCTTCTGTGTATTTTACCCTGCGTGAAATCGGGTAAAATACCCCGCGTGTGTACCTCAGTGGGGTTGGGAGTTTCGACTTTCACACAAACTGAAACGAACGAAACCAACGCGGTAGGTATGGCGCTGCTTGCTGTGGTGATTGATGTTGAGCTTTCTGCTTTCGTAATCAAACAGTCGCTTGAAGGGATTTCTACCATTTTTTCCTTCCGAGGCCGACTGTCTGTGAATGCTGTTGCGAGATGCTGTAAAGCAATATCATGATCGTGCAAGCGCAGAGGGCATTGATGAAGACCGGTAGAAGAGCAGCCTTTCACCTGGTCAGCAGGTCACCCCTCGGCAGCACCAACAAATTTCTACAGTACCATACGCAACTTCCTCAAGCACATATGCAATGAGTGCACCCAATCTACAAGCTCTCTTCTTTCTTTCTCATTTTCTGTGACTACTTGTAGGCGAAAGATTTTCTTCACTGTCAGAAATCGTTTCCAGCAAGCTCTCCAGAGCACTGGTCCAGCCTGCAAGCATGCGGCGCCGTCCTATGCCTTCCTTCACTCTGCGATTGTGGTCGAGCCACATAATTTTTTAAGACCTGCCAGTCATAAGCGGGTGCCTATTACGAGAAAACCCCCATGCTCTACCTACTCAACCTTCAACCAAGAAGAAGCACATCGATACGGCGCGATCACCCAACCTTCAATAGGCAGATAACCATCATCCCTATTCCAAGCGGCCACACAAGAGATGCAGAGCAGTGCAGCAACGCACCCGCCGCGACCGCCTGGCAATATCATTTCAAGCGAAACACCGCCAGCGATCGAATATGTTAGACTCGCCGACAACCAGGTCGAGGCTAGTCCGGCTACCCATAGCCATACGAATGTTGGCCTTTTAGATCTCTTGAATGAGCTGTTGGGAAAGATTGCCCTCTGCCTTTGTGGCAGCGCCTCCATCCTTGATCTCTCGGTTGTTAATAAGTGGCTCAAGGGAATAGCGCAAGATGCCATGCTACGAATGCTCTGCATACCTATAAGGGATGCCAGACGGGTATTGGAGATGTTAGCCGCCAATCCTAACGTTATACCAAAGCTTCGACATCTGGACCTGAGTAAGTATGGCTGCGGCCATAGGAAAGAGTGTCAGTGCTTGGGATCACTCAAGTTCGACGCACCCACAGCACGAGTCTCTCGCGATACAATTGAACACAAGCCCACGCACAGCGTCACATCGAAACAGATCCAAGAAGCGAAGCGCAACGCAAGTATGTGGCACAACAAGGCTCACACCTTATTCCTGAACATTCTAGTGACACTCAGTTCAACGCTGACAGAGCTAACGATCTGGCTACCTCCGCGCAACGACTTTGCACAAGCAAGACCTCCTAACCGGCCATCTGGCCACCAGTATGCTTCAGTCCTACCATTTGACGGTCCCCCGCTCACAGTGTTGCAACGGTGTCTCCAGGTCCTGACAATCAGGTCCAACCCTAGGTACAAGCGGGACGCAATACATATAATCAAACTTCCAGGCTTCCATATCCTAATATCGTTGACAATGCCAATGGAACATCTAGGTGCACCACACCTAATAGACTTCTATGAGCCGGGCGGCACTCAGATCTCGTTGGCCCATGGGAACGAGAACGATCGAATAGCAGGGAGACTGACTTGTCTACCGTTGGCGCTGACAGACTTACACCTCACCTCTTGCAAGAGGTACACCTTCCTCTTGCTCGGCGTTTTCGATGATTTTCCGCGCGGACAGCTGCGTCTAAAGTACATCAGCTTGACGTTCGAAATGCCCGCGAGTTCGGCAATCATCCTCTGCGTCATAGGTGCTCTACCAGAACCGCCCTACAACAAGGCTCGTAAATGGCTGCGAATGCAGGCGAGCTTGGTCCACAAGGGTCACAACGTCGAATTATCTACCGAAAAGTCGGTGACCGTTCGCAACAACGGACAACAAGCGTCGTTCATGGAAGAGCTGAAGGCGACCGCAAAGCTGTCACGCATTGAGGTTGCCGAGATCGCGAGGGCCAATTTGCAATTTTCAGATTGTGTTGCGCGAAGTCACACTGGTACAAGAAAACGATTATCCCTTCTGGAGCATCAACTCTTCATCATGCACGGAACCGACTACCTTGGGTTATTTTGTAGCCCTACGTTCAGGGCTACATACTGGACTGAAATTGGTTTCTTTCATGGCGTAGGTCAGGACTGGGGAGCCCAGTGGAATATGAACTCGGATCATGAAGAAAAGAACACAGGGTTTGTTACGAACAGGCCTAGTATGGCCAAAGTGGTAAGAAGGCTAGGCATTGAGCCACTCGCAAGACTTCCAGACCTATCATACGTCGTCTTCTCACCACTTCTACCTTTACCGAACGCTGGCAATACCTCGTTATCTCAACATTCAAAAGCGTTCCATGGCAAACCTAACATCACCCCCCCCCCCCCCCCCAGCGCCCGCACCTCGAGCGACCAATCGCTCTCCCACGTCCAGGAGAGAGTGTATACACAGCCAGGCTTGTTCAAGCCTCGTCTTCAACAGCCACGCTGAACTCTATCCTGGTCATTTCAACAACAGGTCTCGGTTCATGGAGCATCTTTTCAATGGGGAAGCTTGGAAATGGTATCTGCAGCCGCACGTGGAGACACCGCCAGCGCGTTTGAAGGAGAGTGGATTGTCATTGCCCCAGAGGTCTACAGGTGCCCAACCGGGAGGGAAACGGCGACATTTGTAATTGAGGTTGGGAAGCTATATCACTTGCACGTTTTGCGCTCAAGAGTTATTCCAGATAATATTTAGTCATTATGATTATAGGGTAATTAAGTGAGGTCATCAGGCAGAACATCAAGTGAAACCTTGTGTAGTGCAGATATGCCATCTAGTGAGAAGCTCGTCGAAACTGCGCTGCCGTACAACTGTACTTCCACTCATTGCTCACTTACATACGAAATCTTTGGCACTGTATTCGGGACCAGCACCAGTAAACACAGCTTTCTTGGGATAGGGACAGAGCAGACTTGTACGGTTGGCCATGTCAATGGCCTCAAGCGTGTCTGGTGCAATGCCTTTCTCCACCCAATCGACTAGTGCGTCGAACGATTTGGAAGGATATCCACCCACATTGCCGTTGCAGTGACCTAAACCAGGAGCCTCGAAGAAACGGTAGAAATCGTGTACATCAGGGTGAATAGCGTTCACCGCGTTGTAGTACAGGCGAGAGCCTCGAGATGGGATGTTGTCATCAGCCTGTGTCCAAGTTAGCTTTAGCCCTTCGAAACGTTTAGTTACGTACTAAGCCGTGGTATGTAATCATCTTGCCCCCTGAAAGTTGAAATTCGTATAGATTTGGTGATCTCGTGCCCATGGTTGAATCATACTCAACAACTGCTGCCTGGAAAACCTTCTCGTACTCTCGACGAGACAAAGTACGAACGTCGAAGTTGGGATCTTTTTTCACCATCAGCCGGATTACGATCGCCAGCAAGGGGTTGACTATCCCGTCACATGTGCCATCATTTGAGCATAGTGTAGCCGCGATACCGAATTCTTTGGTGAGGTTGGTCTGATGACCAAAGGTTGGCCAGAGGAGTGCTCCATTGGCCCTTCGAGCACCGTTCCAAGCTGCGTCAGCGACGATTGCTGCAGAACGAGATATTTCTTTTGGAGCTGAAGGACGGCTGCAGTTAAAACTCTTTCCAACGGCCGCGTATGGGTCAAAGTGACAAGCGTCGTCATCTGAGATGATGCCGTCCTGAACTCCGTCCAGGCCGTCGCAGGATTCGATTGCGAGCTTGGTCAAGGCATCCATCTCGCAAGGATGCGGATATTCCTTCATCTCGTGCATGACCTGCTGTGGGAATTGTGCAGCGATGACGAATTCGGTTTGAAATGCTGGCGCTGCAGCCTGAATGCCGTCAAAGATGTCCGGATACCGCTGGGCAAACATAAGACCTTGGCGCCCTCCTTGTGAACATCCGTTAAAATACGAGTATTCTGCCGGTCGGCCGAAGAAGCTACTGATGACGCTCTTAGCAGCCAGTGCGGCGTCCTTTAGAGCCACGTGGATGAAGTTCTGTAGAGAGAGCGCATCGAGGTTACCGGGACTCAAGAGCGCCCAATCATCTGGACCGAGGGCAGAGACGCCACCATCTGTGGTCACTGTTGCGTAGCCGTCGGCCACAGTAGCCGACATAGCAAAAAAAACGAAATCGACCAGCCCAGCAAGCCATCCTCCACCTCCTACCATACGCAGACGTCCATTCCATTCAGGTTGAATCGGCAGCCAAACCTGAGAGATAACAGCATCCTTCTGTCCTGGATGCGTATGAGTGAGAGTAACGTTGCAAAAGCTCATATTTTGGCCAAAGTCATCGTCGCGGTCAATTTGGTAATTCGCTGCGAGGCCGCTCACGGAGTAGTTTTGTACGAGAGAGGCTTGCACAGACAAAAATTCGGCACCAAATATGGTTGGGAACGGGATCGCTTGCGCAGAGCAATTATTCAAGAACTGAGAGAGCGCCATCGTGACGAACAATCTACACTGCTTGCAACCCAGGTGTCTTATAGGGAATAACGGTTGATTTCCACGGGTATATAGGCTGAAAGGACTGCGGGGCGGCAGCCATGGAGGTAAGACGAGGGACGTAAGTCGTATTCATGCAAATAACCTAGGAAACGATTTGGGGCAAACGAGGATTCAGGCAGCAGCTCTTGAGAGCTAATAATGGCTTGTCTCACATACGGAGATGTCGTGCAAGCCGAAATGATAGCTCATAAGAAAGGTTCGACGTGCCTACGGCCATGAGAGATGGTAAGGGAAGTGAAGTTGAGCGTTGACGACTGATAGCAGAGGGAAGATGACGACTGCTTGTGTGGTTGCAGTGCTGCCAGGATCAAAGCAGTCATCTTACCACCTCCAATACCCTCGGAATTCAAGAGCAGTGGAAGAGGCGTTCGTATTCAATCGCGGCATGATTCCTAGCCTGGCCAAATTAAGGACGGGATGCAAGAATCATGGAGCCTTGGCGCGAAGCCTCGTGGAGAGAAAACGGAATGCAAAACTGCCTTGCACGTGACAGCATTGCATCTCAGCCTCGTGGCATCTGCCTTGCACCTCACAACGTGTACATCAATATCTATATCAACTGAGAGTAGAATAACTCTCTAGCAATCAGTGAACTGCAATCTTGTCCTATCATATCATTATATGACAACAATCCACTGTTTACTTACAAGCCACTTACGCTAGGCTAGATTGGACTGCTTCTGCTAGCAAGGATGATATTCTTAGACATTTCAAGTGATCTCGCTTAAGTAAACTATTGAACTCGATGCTCTCTCCTACATCTGGGGTGCACAGAATTAAACCAACCTAATCACTTGCAATGGCCGACGACATCATGTTCATCTCAACCCCTTTATACGGGTTTGAATTTGTAGCACGCCCATCTCTCTATCTCAATACTCCTACACTCAAGTGTCGTCGTTATCATCGAGGCGTGGAGCTTCTCAAGTGTGATACATGGGCTTGGAGTCCTTCCTTTTTCCAGCAGGATAGTTCCATCGCGACCTCGTTGCAAGGCTCGGTGCCTCGTGTCTCAATCATTACAAGGCCTCCTCATCCACCTGGATGAGCTCCACAATCACTTCCTGACGCCTCTGCACGAAATTCTGCTCGAGATACGTCTTAATATCCCGGAGGACAACGACAGGATTGCCCACCCGGCAGAAGTATGCCGTCATGGCCGAATCAATGTACTTAAGGCGGAGACGACGAAGACCAGGACAGGCAAAGAGTGCATCAAGCTCATAATGATGTACTACCTCGCGCGGCGAAAGAGCAATCCGCTCCATAGAGGCCTCGGGATCTGTGGCTTCCAAAGCGCTTCTCTGGCGCTCTGACCAACGGCGCATCGTCACCGCTGCTGTCTGCAACGTGAAGCTTAGCTCACAAAGGTTCGGCATATTGCGACACATCTGCAAGTATGGGTTGTGGTGGCGGTTGAGGCAGACACCACTGAACCAGTAGAAATTGGGAAATTCTATCTTGGTTACCGCATTGTAGAGGTGCGGCAGTGCCGCCGAACCGAAGATGCTGCCGCCGTAGGTAACATCCGCTGTTGAGCTAACGACAAAGGTGCACTTGGCCACGTACGGGAGTACTTCCCCGTACCACTTGCGCGAGTCGGCCGGGTCGAAGCAGATGCCTCTAAGAAATTTAGGATGGTCAGGCGTGGCAACCGGATCCTCTCGTTCGGCTGTGATGTCTACACGTAAGGGGCCTATCAAATAACGCATCAGTCAAGGCACCCTGGAGGCAGCCATCTCACCAATAAGCGTAGATATAACGGCTTACCGAGAGCAACGAGGGCTTCAGGCCCCTGCATTTGAGATGGTGGCGGAGTAAAGGCAGGCGCCGCGGCGCTCAATGTAGCTACCAGTCCGTCAGTGTGAGCCATACGCCTGTTCAAAGAGCAAAAAGCTAACCAGTACCAGCCGCAGAGACGCGGACGCGCCAGTTGCTACTATCAGAGCCGCGTGGAACGTGCCTCGAGTTGCTCATGGCGATGGTGTGAGATGAGCTAATGGAGAGACTCGAAAGGATATTGAGGGAAAGGAAAGTCCAGTGCGCTCTTTCTGAGACTTATGGAGGATATGAAGTTGAAGAAAGGTGCAAGAGATAAAAGGGTTTGTTATACATGAGTGTGTGCACGCCAAGCAAGTGCACAAGCACAGTATAGGTGAAGGAAAGTGCGTCAAAAGCAAACAAGCTTGCTGTTCTGGAAAGCGATAGAAGAACTTAGCAAATGTCTGTCGCTGACAGTACTTCGGCCAGATGATCTGCATTAGTTCGATGTTTAGATGCATGCTTGGAGCGTAATATGCTGTGAAGTCGCGCTGTACGCCGTTGCTGATGTAGGCAACGGCTGACGGGGCCGGCCTCGATGCGGTTGATGGAAGTCTTGAATCTACGAAGCCATGGTAAAACTTCCAGATTTTGCCAAGGAAACGCATGAAATCGACGACGTATACACTCGAGACATAGTTCGAGTTACCTTTGTGTTTGCTCGTGAAGTGGAATAGTTTGTGATACTGAATTTTTGTCTGTATTTTTGCAAGTCCATTGAAGCCACGCAGAGCAAGTAGGTCGTTAAGATACGAGGGGTGGACAAGGGGCAACACTGCCGCCGAACATTCTTACTTGGTGTGTATGTTGTTCTGGAGATGGTCGATGAGTTAGCTGTAAGCTGATATGAGTCTTTTCTCGAGCATTGACTGGTTCGCGTGTTCATACGCGACCTTCCGTGCACTAAATGACAATAACATAGAGATGTAAAATAGCTGTTCGATGAAACGAAAGTCTCGCCTCAACTCGCCTCATTGAGTTTCGCCGACCCTTTCAAGGCTGGGCTTGGTGTTGTTAACGTGCCGAAAAGACTGCTGAGCGTTAAGGTAGGAAGGTCCGACCTCGGTGATCATTGTGCAATGTATCAGATTATACAACACCAACGTTTGCTTTCGAGGCGGCACGAGATCAAAGGTTCCGCCATGTGACTAACACTCATGGCGTTCAGCGATTCCCGGAGCAATGACCACCGCATTCGCGAAGGTCTTGAGATATTCGACGAGCCAATTACTCTTCAATACAGTAGCAAAAGATGGTGAGGATATCGAGAGGCATATCAGAAAAGTAAAGCCTTGGGGCTAGAAGCGATCGAACCGTTGCTGTTCAAGCTAGAGGGGAGGTGGATGTACCATGGCCGAAAAACCGGCCAAGGAAAATACTTGCGATGGCTGCATACTACAAGAACACTGACTAGACGCTGGATTCGCAAGCATTTATATATTCAGTACGTCCAACTTCGTTTAGTTGCGGTATCGGCCGTACTTATTTGCAGTAGGCGCCGTTTTTAGTGACGCCTCTCACGGAGGTAGCCGCTGGTAGCATTGACAGAGAGAACAAACATCCCGGGACGCTTATGGCGAAGCTGTGTCAGTGAGTGTGGAGTCGGGAACAATACTGGCATAGAGGATACAGTACGAAATGTGAATAGTGGGAGATGAAGGCTGGAGTTGGCTGCTCCAAGATGCTGACATAATGCTTGGCGACAGGGGCTCAGCGTTCCAAGTGACACATTGCGAACCCCCAGACGCGCTCAGACCCCACGGGCTTCAAGCGCGCATTTCTCGCTCGGGTACAATGTCATCTCCTGTGTCAATATGTACTTCCCTCGGTCTCCGTGATAATGGATGAAGATTGTGCCCTCTGTGAACGCTGATTTTACTCCCAAACTGAAAGCCGGTCTTTCTCGCTGCACGTTAACCGTACTCCGATACAGCTCCAACGTACACTCTCCAGCCTTCGAAGGCCTACTCGACGATGGCGGTGCCGACGGTAGACTCACCGCGAGAGTCGAGTGAAGAAGAAGGGCTCCCATTCCTGGATAATACCTCCAAACCAGAGATGTCGAAGCCATGGGTGCTTTTGGTCGTGCTGGCCTTTGCCCTTGTAGCCATCATCGATATGGGATCCTTCCTCGCTGAAGCTCCTCGAACACGCGTATACGAAGCCAACATCTGCTTAGGCTACTACAGAGAGACTGATCCCTCAGTCATTGGCAGGGATGGAACGATAGCTGAGAAGTTGTGCAAGGTGGATGAAGTTCAACAGAAGATGGCTATGATCTTTGGCTGGCAAGAGATGTTTGATGCTATCCCCAGTATCTTCCTGGCTATACCCTTCGGCGTGCTGGCAGACAAAGTAGGCAGAAAGTGGATTTTCACCGCAAGCTTGATGGGCCTACAGCTGAACAGTGCCTGGGTGCTGGTCATCTGTAAGTGACACTACCGGCCGGAGCAAGAGTGACTGTGCTGATGTTGCCAGGCTATTTCAGAGACCTGCCGCTGGAGCTGACATGGCTCTCATCAGCTTTCTACTTGATCGGCGGTGGGCCCATTGTTGCAGGAGCAATTGGCGTGACTATGATCTCAGATATCGCACCTCCCGAGAAGCGGACGACCATCTTCTTGTACCTGACTGCTTCGATGCTCGTCGCCGAAATCGTGGCACCCATCATGTCTGCACGACTTATGGAGGGCGGAGACTGGTATCCTCTTGTACTTGCATTGATCATCCAACAAGCTGGAGTTCTACTCGCTGTCTTCTTCCCTGAAACCCTCCATCTGCGCAACACAACGGAACAACACGAGAGCAGCGTGAGAGATGTTCAGCTGCAGGTCAAGCGCCACGCCTTCAGTCCACTGCAACAGTTACAACACTTTCGGGATGCATTCCAGTTTCTGAAGAGCGACCGGACGCTGGCACTGGTTGTGTTCACATTTATGGCGAACAGATTGGGTCGACAAGGCATGACACTACTTATGCGCTATGCGTCGAAACGCTACAGTTGGGAAATCAAGCAGGCTGCCTACCTTCTGTCATTTCGCGCAGCCACCAACCTGGCCGCTGTTGCCATATTCCTTCCACTCGCCAACTACGTGCTTCTGAAATATGTTCGACTGCCAACACATTGGGCCGATCTGTGGATAGCGCGTGGCTCCATTGTTCTGACCGCTGTATCATTTCTCGTCATTGGTCTCGCAGGATATCCTGCTCTACTCATTATCGGTCTCCTTATATACAATCTGGGCACAGGCTACAACGCCGCCATGAGGTCGGTGTCGATCCACGTTGTTGGCGGACAGTCGAGTCCCGACATTGGCAAGCTGATGAGTACTATCGCAATCGTCGAGAGTTTCGGCGCGCTAGTTGCTGGTCCATTGCTCAATCAGCTATTTCAGTGGGGTATGGGCTTGGGCGGTGTTTGGCTCGGCTTGCCGTTCCTGACTGGCATGCTTGTGTTCGCCGGTCTTTCTGTGGTCACTTTTAAGATCGATGTTGATGACAAGGAGGTCGGATATGCTGAAGTCCAGAGTGAAGATGTCGACAATATGATCGAGCTGCATGGAAGAGCAAGCACGTCTGCGCTGGAGCACGAAGGCAACCGTCGACATTCCACATCGAGAGACTCCGTACATTTCCAACGCTGATGCGAGATAACAATCACTTTTGTTCAACCCTGTCAGCACATGATTTCGTGTTAAGTCCTACGTTTCGATACAATGTGCCCGTACCCTGGCGCACCTTCCATCCCGCGCGGGTAAAACGCAGTGACGCTCTGAGACGAGGTAAGCGCAACACCAGGCGACCCATCCACCGTGATGACCAGGCAAGGACGATGCCTTTGTTGACTCGAACTTCCCTATCCGCATATCGCAAACGTACTCCTTTACAGCTCTTGGCCACATCTAGTCAACACCTCTTTAGCAGAGCTTCACTACCTTGGACTGTCCTCTTACTGCTCTACTTCGCTGTCGGTTGGTTTTATCTCGCCCCATCGATGCTTGCACGCGCATCCAGCGATGCCGGTACGCGCTTGCGCCGGTCCAAATCAACTTCAACTGTCCATCGACACGTTCCACCGGGTGTCGAGTCCCTGGACCTTGACGTGGCACAACAACATGCCATCGCCGCTGCCACTGCGGCTTTCGCTCGGTCTCAAGCTCACGACTCGACTGAGCGCAACGCCAGTCGTAGCATTGAGTCAGTCAGAAGAAAGAGCACGACGAGTCGAAAATCTCTCACTTCCCAGGGCAGTCACTTTCCCCCTCGAGAGTTTGGCGCTCGATCTGTACCGCCCCAGAACAGTACGCAGACAACCAGTGCCCATCGCCTCTCTGTCGGATCTGCGCCAACATGGGAACAGTTTCCTTCCCTCGACCCTACGCCTGGCAGTGACAAGCTAACGCCATCGACATGCCCGTTATCGGCTCAAAGTTCAGTCACACTCAGCGAGTACGGACGTCCAGCTTCCCAGCCGAAGTATCATCGACAGAGTGCAGCCTCTTCTATCACATCGCAACAAATCAGGAAAGCGCGCTCCATGTACTATGCAAGCAGCGTTCAGACCGGATCTCCTATCGCAAGACCACCAGCAAAGTACTTGACTACTCCACCACCCGTCGGGCCCACCGCTGCACTGAGCACTGCGCCGACAGCTTACGTTCTGTCTCGAAAAATAGGTCCATCGCCCCTTGCTGCGCCTCGAGTTCCCATAAATGTCGCTAAAAATGAGGCCGTTGATGGAGCTCGAGATGAATACGTGCAGGACTTCCAGGAACGATCGATCAAACACAAGCCATCCCTGTTCCTGGCGCCGTTCAAAAAAAGACAGGATAGGTCAAAGGACAAGTCCAAACGTGTCTCATCAATAATCACGTCGGCCCAACCCACGAGTTTCCACTTTGCGGATGACACAGCGGTCGATGTTACCGTAAGCGACTTTATGCCGCAAATGGCAGCTAAGGATGGACGTTCCTTCTCAGGGTCACTGAAAAAGAAGATCAAGAGAGTCTTCAGGCGGAGTTCCAACAAGCCGCCAAGCCTTCCAGTCCAACAGATCGAAGCGAGTCGAGAGTACTTTAGGACAACTGAAATCGCGAAACCAACAACTGGTGATCATGGCGACATACCAAGCCCTGACGAGGAGCTGCTTCAAAGAGTGCGATCTCGAAGCCCATCTTTGGATGGGGCTTGCCCGCGTGTCATGAAGTCGGCGTCAAGCGGTAGCAGCAAAGGCAGTATCCGCAGTGATCGCAGCCTCCACAGCGACGCAAAAGCTTCTCATGCATCTGCATCGCGAGTCACGAGCTGGGGAACCTCAGCCTCAGGAGAGACACTAACGCAACGCGCCATCAAGCGTTTGACGGTCATACATGAAGCTAAAGACAGCGTTGGAAGCATCTCTGACCCAGCACTGACGAGAAGGAAATCGCTCCCCCTTCCCGCATTTTCTGCTTTCAAGGACCCCATGCACATGGACAGCTTGGCGGAGGAAGCGTCGACGCCGCCTGTTGATCCAAAACGGGTATTCTCGGCTCTTATGCGCGAGATTGATGCGTCCAAGGCTGTTGCTGGCCCTATTGACCCGTCAGATCGCACACCAGGCGCGGAAAGCGATGTGTTCGAGTCTAGCAAGACCAAGGAACTGCACCCCACAAACCGAGAAACACATTCAAGAGCCAGCAGAGATCTCGGTATAACTGCAACCAGCGAACAAAAACTATCAGCTCGTCGCCCGGCCAGTGCAGCAGCGCGTAGTGTCCAGAGCAAGAAAGGTTCCATACGATCCTTTGTGCAAACCATCAAATCAACGATACGCGCAGTCACGCCAGGTGAGCACCGATTTTCGCCTTGTCAAGATCAGCCAGCCCGCATACTCGTCGATGCAAATACACCTTCTTCCACCGATTCATCAAGGTCACGGAGCGACCAAGAGGGCCGCACGACCAACTTCAAAGGCCTTCGCATCTTCAAGAAGAAGTGAGTGGGCATCTGCAGCCACCAAGATCGTCCGGTGAGACACTTGCTAACGATGTTTAGATGTGAATGGACCATCGGAGACGCTTCGATGGAAACGTCTACCCCGACGGCAGAGCAGATCGAATTGCGAGTGGCCAGAGCTAAGAGTCGGTGGCAAACACCTTTGGATGAGAGTGCCACCCCTCGGTTTCCGAGAGAGACAGACCGACTCTGTACTGTAATCAATTGCTCACAACAGCAATCTCGAAATCAAGAATGCCCGGCTGGCGATCAACTCGTATCTCCACAGTCGCAAGCAATGCAACTGTCGAAAGCGATGCAGTCACCCATGTCCCCTAGTGTCTATTCACGCAACACTGATGGAGCCAGCATCCTTCCAAATGACAGCGTGATTTCGTTCGACAATCCGTATGAGTATGAGCATATACACCATGGAGGCTCAGCGGTCATTTTGAACAGTCAATCGGTGCGAAGTTATGTCATCGGAACTCCTTCTCCTAACAGACCGAATTCGACCCGCTCTAGCCGTGACTGGAAGGCCTGGCTGTCACATGAGGTTTCGGGAATCGAGGCAACCAGCCAGGAGGATATTGCAATTCACGAGCAGTATGCGACGCCCTCCAGACAACACAAATGCGACGTGACCCAGACTATCCGTACCTCGCATACTGGTTCTGAGGAGACGACTGTCATTGTTCGGGAGTCATTCGAGGCATCAACACCTCAAGCACAACCTGAAAAGCTGACACTGACCCATGTGCTCGACACTGGTAGAGCACACATTTCGAAGGATCCATCGGCTGAAATTACCCCAGCACCTAAGGGTGTCCATGCTCACACAAACATGTCAACAGATATAACTAAAGGTCAAATGAATCTTCCCAACAACTACGAGTCGGAGCAGCTGCTTTCGGTACCTAACATCTCGACTCCACATGTCCGCCGAGACCGTGCAATGTCAACGCCGAGTAGCTCATCATCCGCACCACAGCACACGCTCGGTACGCCCGGCTCTGCACGCATGAACGATCGCTTTCCGTTTCTCGATACGGGAAGGCGCGCAAGCAGCAACACTTCTAGCCACTCGCGCCAGTCGAAGTCACCAACTAGCAGTGTGGGAGCGTCATTGAAGTCACCTAGAACGACACCCGGGGCTAAGGTCATCTACTCCGATACATCCGCTCCGACTTCTAGTTTGATCACGGCACATGAACCAAACACCGCTTTGAGTAGGCATGGATTACCTCAGAAGAGCAAGGAGAACATCACGCCACCATCAATGGGTGGCCGCAAAAGACCAAACATATCGCATCTAGGACTGATCACACGTCCTAAGTCACTGCAGCCCCTTTCGTCGACAGTTCTGAACAAGAGCCCCACCACTATGACGCAACACACAGCAAATGGAGCGGAAAAAAGCCTGTCAAAAGGTGCCTCCAGCCCAGTGGAGCCGGTAGCCAGTCGCCCTAGCTTGCGTGTGACTATACGACCACTGTCACCCGAGAAACTCTCGCAACGGCCCCAAAGTGCATTTGATCTGCGCAATACACCTTCTCCTCGACCAGCTTCCGAACTTCGTCGCCCCGCACTGCAGCCTAAGGCTTCTTCGCGCTTGCTTAGCCATGGCAACGAATCAAGCTCTAGCACAGAAGTGTCGTCTCATGACATAGGTGCAACGGGTCAGCGCGATGGCAGTGCGACACCTGGCCAGCGCATGGCTGAGCGCTTTCTGAAAGCGCGAAAAAGCGCTACGGTGCTTGAACGAGGTGTGAGGAACAGTGCAAGCAAACTTACAAGGGAAGATACACCCGCGTTCCTTTGAAGCTTGCTTGTGTCTTCGAGCCTACACTCAGGGACGCCAGGGCTTGGACTGTTGACTACGTGCAATGGATGGCTAGCAAGGATTGCGTTGGAAGCTCCTGGATTGTTTGCTATAACGTGGTATACTTGCGCATGTGATTAGCTCTCTGCTGGACAGCTCAGATATGGTATAGTCTATGACGATATCATAATTTGTTGTAGTGGTAGTTGCCTCAAATTGAGTCCGAAATACCACCCGCTATGCTTACATTCCGATGCCTCGCCAGCAGTTACCATGACCAGCTTCAGCTAAAGCCCCTAATACCACAAAGATGCAGACGAACACACATGGAATTGGCATTGACTCGCACAAAGCTTGCCAAAGACAGGCAGAGTTCCAAGGCATAGGGCCATACTTTTATACTATCAATCCAATGCCTCCTTCTCGCATCTCAAATGCAAGCATCTCTAAGTCACTGCACGTACTACAGATGCAGATGGAACGTCACAGTCCAAGAAGAGCTGGATGCACTGATCATAGCATGAGGCTGTGGACCGGATTCGCAAGGATATGCTGCGGCGGGGTGATGAGTCGGATGTGAGCAGTTTTGATAGGTAGTGGAGGCGCGTATATGGTATCGATGATTTTGTTATGACGCTGCAGGGGTGCGGGTATGTGAAGGTGGTGGGATGAGTGTGTCGATGCGGTAAAGTCTCACCCCTCGACGGGGATATCTGGATATTTGGCACAGAGACATGCCTGCTCAATCGTTACGATACTCAGTTTGAACTGCATCGCAGGTATAGATATAATAGAAGGTTTTGGTGATCTGTCTAGGTACACGACTACCGCTCTAACTACCCGGCACAGGAATCCCACTCCCACTCCTCCTCTTGACTTTAAGCTTCCTCTTCCTCTTCTCCTCCTCCGTCTCATCGACGTTCCTCCCGCTCCCCACACTCCCCCCACTAAGTCTACTCCCCTTCACCTTGCCACTCTCCCCGTGGCCCTCCCCCGCATCAATGGCACTCACCGCCTTCGCACTCCCCAGACTGATTCCCCGCTCGCCGATCCGGCTCTGTCGCCCGGTACTAGCCTGTGAGTCGAAACTGCGGCGTTGTGTAACCGCTCGGTTAGGCGTGCTGGGCTCGGTGCCTGCGACGTCATCGCTGGACCACCATCCTTCGGGTCGACTCGTGGATGTCTGGGTTGTTATCTGCGAGTCGTTTTGAGAGGCAGCGGGCGATTGCAGGGTTAGGACTCTCGGGGCTGAACTCGGGGGTTCCTTGAGGCTGTCCAGTGGAGATTGGGCGGGGGTGTGCTGCTCGCTGTCTTTGAAGGGGAATGTGGTGTGTGAGTGTGGCGGGCTTTTGGAGGACCGGCCGAGGTGCGGGATCCGTGTTATTTGTGCGAGGCGCGAGCGTGGACTCGGTTCTGTCTCGTCGTTGTCGCTGAGCACTGTGCGGCGTGTGATTTGCGAGACTTTCTTTGCGGATGTCGAGGATGTGCCGTTAGGGCTGGAGTCGCTGGCGCCGTCGTGCTCGGGGGCGGTGATTTGGCGGGGCGAGGGAAGGGGCTTGCTGAAGTGGACTGGGGAGCGTAGCGCTTTGGGCTTGTAGGTGTCGAGTGTGGTCGAAGTAGAAGGGCTGGCATGCTTGTCGAGGGCTTCGAATACGTGCGGGAAGACGAGCTTGTCGACTGATTGAGCCCAGAGGAAGTCGAGGTGTTCGTAGTGCGGGATCTCTTTGGCGATGGTGTGACGGGGGAGTTCCTTCAGCATGACGTTGATGTCGACCAGGCTGTCTGAGCCGCCCCAGACCAGGACGATGGGCGTTTTGATGTTTCGTGTGGGAAACTTGGCGACCTTGTAGTACTTCGAGCGGTTCGGGGTGATTGGGCTCGGCGCCTCGTCGTCGTACATTTGGAAGACGCCATTGCGAATGATCTGGAACCAATGGACCACACTCTTCGTTGACGTGTAGGAGTACAGATGTGGGTAACAAGCCAGTTTCTGCTCTGGCGAGATATTAACTGCGGTCCAGCCGAACAGAAACCTCAGACTCGCATCGATGAGCCTCACAAAGATGGGCGGGTACAGGATTGACTGCCACATGGTCGCTGACGCCAGGATGGCCTTGCGCCCAAATGCGAGGTACAAGATATCCGGGCTCGCCTTGACGAATGAGTCCACAGTTCCACTCGCAACGCCCTTTGGACTCATAGCCGGCGCCAGGGCAATGAAAACATCCACCTTCTCATTCAGCGTGGGGTGGATGCTCAGCGTCGCAAACGCCTGCGCAGTGCCCTGACTAAACCCAATATAGCTCAGACTCGGCTGGTGCGTAGTCTCAAGAATATACGCAATGGAATCCGGGATATCATGAAACGCAAACTGATCCATGCTGAAATTCCAAAACTTGGCGTCGGTGGGAGCCATATGGATATTCTTCTTGCTGTATTTGTTGCCGCGATTGTTGCCGAGCCAGACGTCGTAGCCGCGCTCGACGAGCTCAAAGGGCAGGCAGCGCTCGCGCTCGGTCAAGCACACCCACACCTCGCTGTTCATCATCAGCCCGTGGTGCAGGTACACGACCTTTTTCTTCAGCCCGTCCTTGCCCGGCCCTGCGTTTACGCGCTCGCCCTCCTCGCCGCGCTTCCAGCCCAGCCGGTGCAGGCCCAGTAGGTACCCATCCCCGGTCTGCACGATGTGCTCTTCGCAGTAGTAGCCGTAGAGCTCGCACAGCTCGGTGAAGTCGCCCGCGTTGGCAATGGCAGTCCAGACATTCTTCTTCCTGTCGCGCGAGCGACGTGACGAGGGGGACGAGAGCTGGTTGAACAGGCGGCGGGTGATGCGGTAGCAGGCGTTGATGATGGGCGTGGGCAGGGCGAGGGTGATGACGGCGATGACGGATTCGAGGACGATAAGCACAATCGAGAGCACGAGGGCGAAGTACTCCCGCAGGTGCAGGCGGCCGAGGAATGGGATGCGGACGGCCATGGCTGCAGGTGGTGGTGATGAAGGGCTTGCTCAGCTACCCTTCTATTATTCCCTCAATCCACGCCGACGAGCGATGTCGAAAGAAACAATCCTCCTGACAGCGCCATCCCATTCCCGTCACTCGAAACTGTGGAGAAATGACGTGTGATTTGGCGCGGTCTAGACTGACATGTGACATCGGCCAGCTCTCCCGCGGGCGTGTGAATCGGAGTCTTGGCGCGTGCATGCCCGAGATATCGAAATAGCAGCACGACACGCACCCATTGCGCCGCACCACACACCCGCCGCCACGATGCCGCAATCATGTAAAGACATCCGTACGTGTCGTCTCCCTGCCAACTCAGACCTCACACCGTCTAATGAATCCCTGTAGGCGCCGCCTTGGCATTCTGCCTTCAAAACAGCGACTGCATAATGGTCGAGCGCAATTCCCCCGGCGACTGCCTCCGTCCCCCACTCAAATACACCCTCCCAACGCAATGTCAGCAGCTGCAAAAGGGCTACGCCGAGTGCAAAAAGGGCATGGTCGACATGCGCAAGCGCTTCCGCGGCAACCGGCCCATTTCCGTGCAGGGCCAGCTCGAGACGGGCGCTTTTGGCCAGGGCAGGGCCGAGGTCGATGAGAAGGCTGGCACGATTGAGGAGAAGGGGTATATGCTGTATGCGGGGCGGCCGTATAAGGGTGTAAATGAGACGAAGGGGGATGAGGATCCGGAGAATAAAGGGCTGGAGAGGTGATGAGGATGTGGTGGTGTGAGATGTACATGGTATTTGTGGGAAGGATGTGTGAACATGCTGAGCTGCATCAATGGCGTTTTGGATTGGGGCTCCGAGGCCAACTCCTCTCTGTATCAGTACTACACTGTATAACATTGTACGAGGAGACGCAATTTATTTGCTACGAACGAGCGCCATCTGGAGCTTGCTTGTCTAGCGTGAGGAAGTGGAGATAGCATGAAGGACTGAAGATACCCATACCACACTTCACATATCCCTCCGGTCCACGCCATTGCGGCGAATCGAGCCTGTGTCCCTCCGCGAGACCAACGCGTGAGCTAGGGCAAATCCATCCCTGACACCACTACTAGTAATACCCGCCTCCACCCTTGTGCATGCCGCATGATCCATCGTTGCAGCAGGCGTCGCGCGCTGTCTGATAATTCACTGACTTCGTCAATCACCAAACACCCCCACAGATGCAGTAGTACACTCCTCCCGGTCCCAAGCATACGCTTTGCCGCTGGTCGCGAGGTCCAAGGCGATACATAATATCAACGTTCTTATGAAACAGCCTGTTCAACAGCTGTCCATGTCTGGTGATATTGGGCGCGTGGTAGTACTAAAACTCGTCCATTTCGGCTGTGGTTGCCACGATGCAGCGCGGCAAGTACCAGCGGTCGTAGCCAAACTGCTCGGCCTGGTCGAAGTCGCACACGGTGACTCTGTTTCTTGCTCCCGCTATTGGTGGTTGCTCGCACAGCGACCGGTCTTTGTGTGGGTAGTCTTCGAAGAGTCGACGTAGATTTGCGACTGCAAGGCCGGACATTGTGAGAAGGCTGAGAAGCTTCATGGTGCGTAGTTTGGAGTGTTTGGCTGTAGTATATTACTGGGTGGTGTTCTGTGGTATGGTCCGCGGTGTCTTATATTGTATATACTTGTTGCATGTATCGTTTGTTATGCCGTTGGGTGTGATGTAGGATATTACTGTGGTCGTAGTAGCAGATGATGGTGGCGGATGGTTGTTGCAGGAGAGAGATCAACAAAGGTATGACCAGGACTACTTCGTTGCTGCCCTGTCACGCAACGGTTCATTGCAGGCTCAATCTCCCACATGGATGGTTCGGGCAGTTGCACCCAACTGACTATAACTGCATTGTCAAGCACACTCACCGACTGAGCTGCTCAACACACCCCTGATGGTACTAGAATCGTAGGTCTGCAATTTTCAGTAGCTGTCCAGCCTGCGTCCATTCACAGAATGAAAACATACGGTCCGTCGAAGCACTCATCCCAGCCTGGCTGTTTGCGTTGCCAGTAACGTCGTAGCACCGCCCGTGCCTTCAAAGGACTACTGGTACCCAGCAAACGACTGTGTTCCTCTAACCGCCGCTCAATCCAGATTCGAGTACTCTGGCTGTTGTCGTGATATCCTACTTCCACACCGAGAACACATAGTGGAAACAATGAGAACTTTTTCAAAGTTTTCAACTGGGAAGACAGTTGCAGAGTCTTGAATAGACGCTGCCCATATATGGTCCGCATCGTGTTCATTTCCAAGCTGTTGGGTAGAGCCGCAACGGCTTGCAGTGCCATGGTGCAATATAGTGCAATAGAAGACTGATATATCGACCCGATCAGCTGCCAGTCATCGTGGTGTTCGCCAGGTTGTGCCCAGTCTTCTGGTACAAACGCCTCAATTCGGGCAAGAATGTCGTGTGCATCCAGAGTGTGCTGACTTGGGTCATCGAAGGGCGAAAGTGTGACGTCCTGCCGTAGGCGGTTAATGCGGATGATCTCGCTGAACAGCGTGGGCGGACACAGTATGTAAGGAAAGATCAGGCTGTACATCTTCTCCACGTCCTTGATATGCTGATCGATTGGTTCGGTGAGACTAATTTGATCCGAAGGTGGGCCAAGGCTGTTAGAAAAGGTTACAATACTACAAGTTGTCAGTTATGACTTGCAGCGACGGGAAGGGGTATTTACACGGTGAAGATAACCATCGCCGAGGTCAGGTAAGGTGCCTCGCGCAGGAGTGTTTCGAAGCCACCACGCATATCTATCAATCGCTTCATGCCGTGTGCGTGGGATCGCCAGTCTCCAGAACTAGAGTTTTGCACCTAGAACGTTCAATCAGTCTCAGAAAACCGAATGATAAAACCCAACTCACCTCCATCGCCATGAACATTAGAATGCTACTGATTGTCAGATCACTACTCCGGGTTTTCTCCTTTGCAACATTCTCGCTGAGGGCTCGAATTGCAAGACCTCGGTACTTGTAAACCTTGGATCTGTTGCTCGCAATGACTGCACGATTTGCTCCTGCTGGTAGCGAATGTATGAAGTGATTAAGACCCAAGCAGACAAGAGTGTGATGCATGGCGGGAGGCAAGACATGCAAAGCCCAGACAGGGAAGTGGATCATTGCTGGGTTGGGTGCGAAAGCTTCTGCTTCTTTGACTTCTGGATAGATCCTAGTGTTGACTAGTAAAGTGAGTAAGGGTGACATGAGTAGTGGAATAAACCTACAATAATTGACAGCCTGCACGACCTCGCAGGTTTCGTTCGATAGGTAATCGTATGAAGGCAGTTGGTTCATCTCCATAATCCACAACATACGCTTCAGCCTTGCAAGAGGATCTCGATCGGATTGTACTAGCAATGCGGCCTCCCACTCCTGACCTCTTTCTACCACTGCTTTGAGACTCTTTTGACTACCAATTTGCATCATGCGCCCAGCCACCAAAGTCCCGGCTGCAGTCTCCGTCGCCATCAAAGTGATGTGCTCAGTTTGCTCCTCGGCTGTCAGGCTGTGCCACCATGCTGCTTTCTCCTCCTGGACCAGTAAGTACGCGAGTTGACTTTTGTAAAGCTCAATGGCCTCTGGAGTGGCGTGAGGCTCCTCGAAAACTGGCCATTCGAGTGTCGAGCTGTCGTCAAACGATGTAACAGTGTCAAATAAGTCAGCCTTGTCGTCTTCAGAACAAGCAACGGGCAGACTAGAGACGACAGGCGTGGCATTTTCGGTAACTCTTGGCCTGATCGTGTATACTTTGGGCGGGCTGTCCTTCTTCCTCCGTCTTGAGGTCACCTTTCCAGGTTCCACCCACTGCAATGGCTTCTGCTCGTCATACCCCGGGCATTCTTTGCCAGCCTTGACGCACTTCTTGCAGTGCGGAAGGATCTGATCACACACCAGGCGTCGTTTGAGGCACTCCCAGCATTGACGGGTTGCTTTCTTTTCTCCACTTTCGGCTCGCTTCATAGTGTTCATTCAGGTAGGATTGCTTCCAAGGTTGCGCGGCGTATACTAGAATCGAGGCGGTCGCGACCGATTAGCAGTCTAACCGGTGGATGCGTGCCCTTCTGCATTTTTATTACCCTTGATGGTCAAGGAACATGGCTGTGAGTGGCAGGATTGAGGTGCGCCCCGCTTGTGGTTGGCAGTGTCAGCAGCCTGATTTCTTGGCCATGATTCCTTCCAAATGCGGTTGGTAGGCAGGCTGAGCAAGGCTGAGCGAGCTTCTCACCCGTTCGGTCAAGCCGAACCGAATCTCCTTCGAACGAATGAGCGACGCAACCTGACTTTGAGATTGTGCAACTCGCTTCGCGTTGAGATGAGTGGTGATGTGGTTGGGCGCGAGCGAATGTTTGCGGAAGGACCGAAGAGCGGTGACGTGATGGCTGACTGGCCTGAACAATTTTGAGGCGAACTTGTGCGACTGAACTGCATGCTCTCTTGCACTTAGCAAGATGTATGCCGAAAAGACTAGCTTTTGGCAAACGATTCTATTGGCGTGGTTGTACCTCGCAGATGTTGGCGAGGTGCCCATCGATCGGCATGTCGCTGTTCGCATCTTCACAAGCTCAGGCACAGCCACAACCACATTAACTGACGTAAGATAGACCAAACAGCCCTACCGTCTGCAGTCTGCCCAAGCTTCACTAAACCCTGCGTCAGCAGAGCTTGAGGGTCCATATACAGCCTCAATGTAAGTCTTGGCCCGCGAAAGACCCTATTTGGTTCTAGCAAAAATCATTCATCCGATAGCTCCTTTTGGAGAGAAGAGAGTACATGAATATCGTAAATATGCAGGATCCAGAGTATAAGTGCAAGTTGTCGAGTCCGAAGAGGAGCACCATCATCATCTCAGAATCTCATCACATCCACAATGGCACCAGACGGAAAACCTGTAAAGGGTAGCCTATACTTCTACGCACCGATCAAAGCCGTACCTCCCATGTTTGCAGCATGGTTCCTAGTCGCAGCTATCGCCCACATTTGGCAGTGCATCAAATACAAGTCCTGGAAAATCACCGCGCTGCATCCTTTGTGCGCGTTGATGTTCACAGCTGGCTTCGCACTGCGAGCATACGACGCTTGGTACTTCGACAACATTAGCACCTATATCGCAAGCACGCTCTTGATATACTGCGCCCCTCCACTCCTTGAACTGGCTAACTACCATGTTCTCGGCCGCATCCTCTACTATGTTCCTTACTTCGCACCCCTTCATCCAGGACGCACCCTCACAACCTTTGGCTTTCTCTCTGCCCTTGTTGAGGTCATGAACGCTCTCGGTGTTTCGTACCTGATGACTCCTAAAGTCGGCGAAAGCAAGCAAAAGTTGGGTCACGGTCTCATGAAGGCGTCTCTCATCTGCCAAGTAGTCGTCATCTCGATATTTTGCGTCATCGCCGGTCTCTTTCACAGACGCTGCGTGAGAGCTGGAATAACATCCAGAAAAGTCCAAGGCCCCCTGTGGACAATGTACATCAGCACGACGCTCATTCTTATCCGCACGATTTATCGCATTGTCGAGCACTTTGGCACCAGTCAGATCCCTGCGAATCCACCACCCAACTGGGACCCAATGTCCCTATCACCAATTGTGCGATACGAATGGTTTTTCTGGGTGTTTGAGGCGAGCTTGATGCTTATCAACACTGTCCTGTGGAACTACAGACACCCGAGGCGTTATTTGCCAGAGGACTATCATGTCTATCTTGCGCAAGATGGACAGACGGAGCTCTTAGGACCGGGCTGGAAGGACGAGATGCCGTGGTTTATGACATTTATTGATCCTTGTGGACTCACGGCTGCAATAATTGGTGGCACCAAAAAAAAGGAGAAGCCATTTTGGGAGACAAATGGATTTGAGCAGGTTCCGCTGGTCAAAGTTGGAAGTGGGGATGGTACAAAGACTTCGAATGCTCTGAATGGCATGTATGTTTGAGGTAGTTTTCATAATTCATGGTTTATACTGTTATTTATCCTTTAGCCCGGTACAGCCCTTTCCAATTCTGCATTTGATAGAAGGCCTTAGCTGAAGCAGGGATGATAGGTTGCCTTGCAGATGTGGCGCCGAGAAGGGCGGGGCTAGCGTCAGCCCTCACATCGTCCAGCGCGACGTGCTGTCGAAACAACATACTTTCATCCACCTCATCGCCAAGTCTTCAAATAGCAGCTCTGCAACTCGTCGGGAAAGGATATGAACGGAGCGTCAATGGCAACGGCTCATCCTGGCAATGCATAGTCTGTTCAATTTTCCTCAACTTCAACGATCAGCTGGTGCAGCTGACTCACATTTCCAAGGCTGTCTAAATATATACTGTCAGGAACTTCAGCGTTTACCCTCGTATCGTACCGCCCTTTGCATTCACCGGTACGAGCTGGAGTCTGAGATTGTGCGTTGAGTCGACTACAAAAGGGTGGTGCATCGCTCGCTTCCATTTGAGAAGAAAGATGACAACGATGTCTTCCTCGATCAACACAGAGCTCCTTCGAAGCCTTGCAAGAAATAAGCTACCTTCAGAGTTTCATACTTTGCGACTAAGATTGTCAGATGATACGATAACCCAGCAGCTTCTAAGCGCTATCGAGCGCGGCTCGATCTCAAGTTCGGTTTTTGCCGCCTGGTTTGGTGTCTCCAAGTCACCATCTATTGTTCTGAAATCATTGAGGCAGAAGGTCTCAGTGCATATCAGATTCCTAGGATTAAAAGTCCTAAGGGTTGGTCTCGAATCGACGCAATGGGAGACGATGTGGGATGGTTTGGGCGGTACGGCAGGTATTATGGAGATCTTCAGTGATCTGTCGGTCGTAGAAGTCAAGACAGCATGTATGGCAATTGGACGCTGTGCAAGAGATGAGGACGCAATTGGGAAGCGAGCAAGAGTGACCGAGCTGTTTAAAGGTTTACATCCTAATATCTTCCCGGATGCCGCAGCCAAGACAGTCGACCTGCGGCCTCTGTCTCATCTCTATCAAGCACTTGTCCCAAGCTGTACTACAGATATTGTCGATTGGATCACGTCCAGCGACCAACACGGCAAATGGGAGTACGTCCAAGAACATCGCCTGCTTGAGCATCATTCGCACTATATTTGGAAAGCCGCATACCATTCGGTGTTCGAGAGCAAAACACCGGATACTAGAAGCAAACACCGCCTCATGGAACTGTGCAGGAAGTTCCCCTCAACAACAGCCCCTGAACCTGGATTTTCGTCTTCAATGGTATTCGCACTTGGTTTACTACATAACGTTGTTGAGACGCATACTAGATGCGTGGAAGACGAATGGGTAGTCAACAATCTGATTCGGCCTCTGCTTAGACGTGCTGTTGAGAAGCATGCCAGCTGGTCAAAGACGCAGGAAATCACTCTTTTGGCTGTGAAATTCTTCGAACGGCATCGCAACGCTATAAATGGCATCACCGACAACAAAGGCGACGTATTGCATATGGTTGCTTTGTGCTGGTCCCGCAGATCAGCTCTATTCGAAGAACCGCTCAAATATTTACTCAAGGCTGTCAGCGGTCATGGCGGGTGGAATTCTTTTGATGGCATTTCGAACATCCTTCCCAAGGTGCCCCGCTCACGACGATACGCACTTTTACATTTGTATTGCTTGGAGCTCAAAGACATAGACCTAGATTCGCAGCAGAGTCTCTCTAAGGCTAACGGTGTACTGACGCACAACATACTTGACAACATCGAAGCATCTCAGGCATTGAGTTTGTTCGAACGCCTCCGCTGTGCTAGAGGCGATGTAAATCTTGTCGATTTGGGCTTGTATAGCTCTGTGTTAGTGACTCTACGGACTCCAGATGTGTACGAAGGAGACCCAGATCTTTACTATCTTGTGCTTCTTAACCGCAACGGGCGGTATAAGGAGGCAGAACCTTACGCTACCAACATCCTTGAGGTACGGAAGAAGACTACGAAGAGTACCTCGAGCAGGGAAAGGCGAGCAGAATTTGCCATGTCTGTCTGGGCATGTGCACACGCCAGCGGGTCCCTCAAACTGCTGTCCGAGACTGTACAGTGGGCGAAAGGGTTCATTCGCGACCAATTAACGGCGTCCAAGCTTTTTAGAGCATACTACGATGAAACGTACCGACTGCTTTCTGGATTTCTTGTATACGGCAACGAATCTTTAAGCCCTCAAAATCTCCAACGGCGGGTCCAGCAAGCCAATGCAATCATGGCCGATCTGCTTGACATTGCATGCTCAGCATTACGTGAGCCATTCTTTCGTTCAAGCGACTGGTCCAGAACGATCGATTTGTTCACTCGAGTCGTCAAGGAGCGAGTGGAGCTTTCTGTACATATGAAGAAAGAGATGAAGATCACGGATGAAGATGTGTACCATACTATTTGGGAAGATACAATTGCGATGCTGATCCGAGTTGAAAGGCTAGTCAACCAAGAAGAGTACGAGAAGTTAGGTGCCAGTACAATCTCAGGTGTCGTAGATTGGAGATCGGTGTTTCTGGGAAGCGCATCCGAGATGCTTGAAAGATCTACATGGATGTTTCTCGATGACCTGGCTAAGGCAAGAGACCACTTATGGGCAGAGCTACGACCAGCTTGGTATCCCGACGTTCTCACTCTTCCCGAACCTTTCCCACGGGGACTCCCCGTACAACACCTTCTCGCATACTGGACTCCAAAGGTCACGAATCTGTATGAGCTCGCACCATATATCTCATCACGAGTGGAAGCAGCACTCTTTGTCAACCCAAAAGCTGCTCTAGAGCCGGTTCCATCCGATAAACCTACGCAAAAAGCTATCGGTGCATTTGTGGACAATTATCAGTACGCGCTCGAGGCATATGTTCCCCACGTTTGCGATACGGAAGAGAAGGAGAAGCGGCTGCGAAAGGTTTGGAGCCATGTAACAGGCCCACTCAGTGCGCAAAGAATGGATTCCGAGGAGGCCTGCAGATACTGGAAACAATTTGTTCCTTCTCGGTTGCTGCAGGGTTCGCATGAAATCATACCGCAGAAGGAGCACGTGCGGTGGCCCATGGTACCAAAATCCGAACATCCATGGCAGACTCAGGAATGGAATCCTCTCGAAGGGCGACCGGTGGATGTGAAAGTCAAAGCACGCCAACTCGGTACTGTCACATATATCGACTTCTCTACCGTCGGCCAGCATGCTCAAATATCAAGACATAACATAAGGTCTCATTTCCAGCCACCCAGCCCACAGGTTCCAGCAGAAACCAGCTCCGTGGGTTCGATATGGTCTTACCACCCAGGTGGTTTTGAAAGTGAACAGCGTTCGTTAGCGGCTTTGTTATATCTGGACGCCAAATACGGTACAGCTGAGAGGCTATTGACGACACCGTTCGTGTCATTCGATGAAGTCCGCTACCCTTGCCTATATCTTGATGAGGAATTTCTATCCTCTGATACTCTACGTGTCTCGGATGCCGCTTCGTATATCTCTGCACATATGAAAGTCACACCATTGCCGCTGGTGCACAAGATCGCTACGATGCTCGTGGGGAGGTTCCTTTCCAAACAAAACTCGCACGAGCTGGAAAATGCAACTTTTACAATTCTTCGAGCCTTGAGAGAGAGTGACTGGCCCGATTTAGCCTTTGAATTAGCCATTCAGATCATCATCGAGCAACCCAACGCTAGCTCCTGGCACCGTATGCTCTTCAACAATGGTTTCCTTAAACGTATGCCTGCTTCGGGTGCGAAAGAATGTATATCCAAGTACGCCGAGGCAATTGGGAGGAAACTTGATGCTCAGAAGCTCAATGCTACGAAAGCGAGGATTGAAGCTGAGCCAAAGGACCAAATGGATGTCGATGACAGTTCGGCAATTCAGAAAAATGGTTCAACGCAGCCAGATCAGAATTTCGTTAAGATTACTACTCTCAAGTCACTCGCCCAGATTCTCTACGGGTCGACCTACATTGGCGACGATACTTCATTGGACATCCTCTCCAATCTCTCCAGGAAGGTATCCCACATTGATATCCAAGTCAGCATCCTTAAGAGTCTTCTGAGTAAGCTCGACTCCAATCGGCCTGGACTATGGCACCGTATTTTGTTGGCTCTGGAGCCTTTTATACCGCTGGCTGGAAGTCTCAACGAGCGTGTTCCTACAGTTCTAGAACCTCCTGCCCGCGATCGCAGTGATCGAAGCTACCGAGAACGCCATAGGAAGACTATCAGTGAACTTGATGCTGAAATGGCCGACTACTTTCCTGGTCCTGAGGTCGCGAACGATACTACAATTACGGATGGTTTCGTGGCTAAGGGTGAATGGCCACAGGAAGGGCAGTCCTCTGAAATGCCTGAGATCCAATCAACGAGCAGGCACATGTGGTATGAAGAGTCACCTATGCTTTGGGCAATTCTAAACCATTACCTCAAGCTTAACAGTGTTGAGCTGCTGGATATTTACTTAAAACGCATCATTATCCCGATCATCGAAGCTCTCGCAGAGCAGACCGAGAGATGGACAGCACTGTTCCTCACGAAGCATGCATCAAATGACGCCATTGTTCGGGAGCTCGCCTTGCCAAGAATTCCAAGGGGAGACTGGATCCTGCATCATATCCTGACAGTTTTAGGCGTGAGGCCGCATCATATACCTCAAACACTGCTCGACCAATTCGTGGCGTATACAGTTTTCAGGATCGAGCCACCAGCACAGCTTCATGAACTGAACAGGACTTTCGAAGACAATCCAGTCCTAATCAACATACCTGAAGTGGGAGCATGGCTCGACCTGTACGAGGCCAAAGTCAGACAATCGTGGTCAGTCAAATTGCCCTTTGGTAGGATCTCCAAATTTGACATTGATTCCGGAAACGAGACTGCAAGCATTACCCCTCAAGCATACAAGGAAGCATTCCTCAAGATTTTCGCCAAGTTACTGTGCGCGGACGATCACGACTATAATCAGATTTCAGCATTCACTTCCACCCTTACCCAAAGCACGAACTTGAGACAACCATGGTGGGACTCGCACGGTAGAAGTGCGATCAAAACTATGATAGCACACGTCAATAGCATGCGAACTAGGGACTGGGAGAGTGATTTGAACCGGAAACCTGCTGTCCTTCCCGATACCTTCCCCTGGCGATTAATGCTGCTCTCGCATCCACTGAATAGCCTGTCTGATGATGACGAGGCTCGTGAGCGTAATTGCAAAGTTTTTGCGCAGCAATTAGGAGCCATTCTTGATGAGATCAGCGTATCTCTTTATCACAGAAAACTGGAGCAGATCAAGGACCACGTCAGTAATGAGCAGAATTCCGCTTTTCGGAACAACATATTGTTATCAGCAATCCTGCTGGGCGATATCTCAACGATGAGACTGTCGTGGCTGACAACTCCAGAGTTGTTGCGTGTAGATCTAGCTGCTGACATGATAGTGTTGTCGAAGGGACTCGATAATAAGCCGCTAGGGGGAAGACTTAAGCAGTTGTTGGGTACTTGGAAGGCGAGTGAGAACGAAGAGGCGCGAAGAACAGGGTATAGGGTGTGGGGGGAGTGTTTCGATCCCGATGGTGAGTGGTGGTAGGACATGGGAAGGTGGTGCTAGGTATCACATACGCCAAGATCTCCGGATCAAACCATACAGGGGCAGTCCTGCCCAAGGTAGCTGAGTCCGACACAAGGACAATATACGTTGGAGACCTGTAGTAGATTAATCTTACTCTAGGCGGCTTTGTAGATGTATGGGCAAATAGCTGTGGATACCTCATCTGTTTTTGGTGACGCTGCTGCTGCACCCGCAATCATTCCTTTTGCTTTCACTATGAAATTCGCACGGCCCATCATGAGACTCAGTACAATGAACCTTACATGCGTCATGTCTATCTCTCCACGCCTGATGCTTCGAAATGGCAAACTTTCTGGTTCGTAGAAGTCTGGGGCGGCCCAAGCCAATTCTTGTTTCGCACAGTAACCTCAAGCCCTGCAGTACACAGGCCATGCCGAATTCTATGGTTACCAGCACGACCTTGAAGCGCAGTCTCAAGAGTGGAAAGGTAAGTTAATGCGCGACACGCGGGATGTCTTCGACGGGTACAAGGTCTGCACCGATGAGCCGTAGGGTATCATGCATTGGGGCTCAGCAGAGCCAACACACTATTCTTCCGGGCGCCTAGGCAATGGTGGATGCTTTACCGGCATGTCTGAACTTGGGTTGCTGTACATGTAGTTGTGGCATCGTAGACCTTACTCATAGGTATGACACACTCTAAACGAACGGAACGTATTCTCACAGTGTCTGCGCGCTAATTCTGCTTTTGTGAAGACGAATCGAACGTGTACAGATATTAAAGGCGTCTGAGAGTCGCTTTGTAGTCCTGAATCCATCTATGAATCTACCACGGCTGGATCAGATAGCTTTGACTGCCTCCCAACACTTTAGTGATTTTCGTACAATTGCGGTCATTGCACTGAAAATGGAATCTATTCGCACGAATCCTTCGGCCATCGGCAGCATGGAGTAGCTCCCAAGTAATCAAGCTTTCGTCCTGAGATTGCACGTGTCTGCTACTTATCAAGGACAGCGTCTATCTATTCTTTGTCACTGTAAACGATCTCACCTTGTTAGTGTAACTTCAAATTTTCCTTTTGTCGCCCGTGTTCGAAAATTGGAAGGTTGTGTAATTATAAATCTAACAAGATTGGATTAAAATTTTGTAGTAAGCGTTACTTACCGTAAAGATTCAAGCACAAAGCCATCATTGATTAAAGTCCTCCATACTCCAACTCAGCGATATCCACGTAGCGGCTTAAGCTATTAAGTTGGTTTCAGTTCAGATTGCATCACTGCTCAACTCGAGATGTGGTCTCCGAAGGTATACAAGTTCATGGTTAACGATAGGTGTTCTGGAAATGATACCTGCCCACAGTGGCATCATCCGATCTAGATACAAGGAAGTCTTGCGAGTGCTCATCGCACGTGAAGACTTTCTGCCCTGTGACAGTAAGCTGGTGCATATTTGCTGCATGGCGACGGAACACAGACTCAGATCGCCCAACTGGACAGCGACAAATGTCGCAGTTGAACATCCTGGGCAGATCATCATTTCTGTCTCCACTGCCCCATACGGGCCTCAGGTCTTTTGACAGGCACATGCTGTCTGTAAGCGCTCTGGAATCGTCAAAAGAGCGCCAGGGTTGCTTCATGTCGGAGATGGAGCAGTCTCTGATCTTGTTACCGTATCGAGATTGTACGATATCTTGCACGCAGATGCCCTTATCCTCGCAGGCGTGGACTCGAAGAACTCGCGAATTGCGGGGGGCAAAGAAAGGTTGTTGAATATTTGGACATTGAGTCCGAGGCCTTCTTGTTGTCGGGGTGTGATACTTCCTTTGCCTTGGAGTATGTCACACTGTGTAGTGACAAACACTGTCATCGGTCAGTCTGTTAGAGCATGCAGCAAACTTTGTAGCTATCAAGAGACCTCTCATCCACCACAGTGTCTGCTTCAAGATACTGAATACCTCCTGTATTGAGGTAATCGCACACAGTAAGCATAAACACCAAATTGTACTGGATACAAACCAACGGTACGCCCCAAGAGTTTATCACAATTCCGCCGTACGCAGCCAATTTGCACACAAGTCTTTTCAAAGCAAAAAGGTATTCCGCGCACCGCCATCATAACTGGCAGACACATACCCACAGCAAAAAAGCAGACCGCGATGCGCCGTCCGCAAAAAGAACGATTTGATTTCGCCGAGGTTCGAACTCGGGACCTTTCGCGTTCACGAGATGTGAGGCGAACGTGATAACCAACTACACCACAAAACCGTGTTTGATGATTTGATAGAAGAAACGACACCAAAAGCATATCTATAGTCGATTGCAAAACTTTGGTGAGATTTGGCGAAGTTGGAGATGTTTGGATGAGTTCGCGTAGATTAGGTGGGGTGATACCCCACCAAGCTCATGCACAAAAAGACACGAGCACAAGCAATGGGAGATATTTTGGGCTCAGTGGTGCAATACTTAAATGACCATAGTTATTGCAAGATTGGAGTATTGTCGTTTTGGTGATTGCGATTCATTCGATTGTTGTCCCCAGCTTCGAGCCCGTGGACCAATTGCGGGGTCATCAGGACCATCACCTCCCGCCAGCGCAGTGCATCAATTGACACTTGGTGTGTCAGATATTCCAGCTTACCGATCTCACTAAGCACAGTAAAGAACGATGGCCCGAGGGTAAGGTCAACGGTAAGCGTGCATCTGCGAACGTCCGAGCGAATCAAGCCATGCCGTACGTAAGACAAAGACCCGCTTACCTCTGTCCAAACTCCCCATACTCTACCCAGCCATTGCCGTTAAAATGCAGCGCCTGCTCACATCACTCCGACCTACATCTTTATACAAAACTTCACGCGTTCTAATCTCACCACGCTCTTTCACAACGCAGCCCAGTATGACGTTGTCCATTAAATCCTCCTTCCCGTGGATCTCAAACCCCTTGATAATCAATGCGCCCATGGCTGACAATGCTGGCGGCCTGCTCGCTGCCACCGTGACATTGGCTGGGGGCTTTGGCCTGATTGGATCGAAGGTTGATATGAGCATAACTCGCCGCGAGCTTACCATCGCAAAGGAAACGCTTGCTGCACATCCCAATACTACGCACTCCCAATCGGAAACACTGAACGTGGGTGTCGGATTTCTCCCGTTCGTCCTCAAACTCGAGGACGCTGTTGAGGTAGTTAGAGAGTTCAAGCCGGCGGTGGTGTGGCTGTTCGCGGCGAAAGAGTTCGATGATTACGCGGTTTGGGCAAAGGCGATGCGCGAGGTGTCGCCGGCAAGTAAGATATGGGTGCAAGTTGGTAGTGTGGCGTCCGCGCTGCAGATTGCAGAGCAGACGCGACCTGATGCGCTTTGTTTGCAGAGCGCGGATGCGGGTGGTCATGGATTTGAGAAGAGCGCTGGTATTATCTCCCTGCTGCCTGAGACGGCGGATGCGTTTGAGGCCGCGGGATTGAAGGAGGTGTCGCTACTGGCGAGTGGTGGCATTATGGATGGACGCGGCGTTGCTGCAGCGATGACCTTGGGTGCTGCAGGCGTGGTGATGGGAACAAGGTTCTTGGCGAGTAAAGAGGCGCTTGTGCATCCGGCTGTGCAGGCTTCGATTCTCGAGGCGAAAGATGGCGGACAAGTCACGAAGAAGAGCAAGCTATTTGATCAGCTGAGAGGACCGAACATCTGGCCCGAAGTGTATGATGGGCGGAGCCTGGCCGTAAGAAGTTACAAAGACTACGTCGAAGGTGTAAGTCTCGAAGAGATCCAGAAGAGGCACAATGAGGCTTTAAAAGAAAAGGACTCTGGATGGAAGACCGGACTCGAGGGGAGAGCAGCGATCTGGGCGGGTACCGGAGTCGGTCTAGCCAACGAAGTGGAAAGTGCAAGTGAGATTGTGGAGAAAGTTCGCCACGAAGCAAAGCAAAGGCTAGCCCTTTCTGCGCAGCTCTAGTTACCTCTTGAAACTTCTTGCAACCCTGGACTTTATCTAGGCTACATAACTTCCACCAAATCATCAACACGGTTTTGTGGTGTCCTTGGTTATCCCGTTCGCCTCACATCTCGTGAACGCGAAAGGTCCTGAGCGCGGCTTCCGCTGCGAAGCAGCGGTCGGCCCTCTCGTAGAGACGGCGATGGGATCAGAAGAAACGACATTCACGTTATGGCTATTCGCATGTGAGTAGCTGAGGCGTTGTGCTACGTACAGGTATAGTGTAATGTTGATCAGAGAAGCTAGGAGTGTTTGTGTATGTACGCAGGCATTCGTGCATGGTAGACATAAACACTTTAGGAAGGCCATAGGTGGCGATGGTCAAAATTCAAGGCTCATATGGAGACGCCTAGTAACCAGGAAGTGCGTGGAGAGAGAGAGAGAGAGTTTCACGGGGGAGGTAATCATGGCGCACTAGAAGGACTTCAATATGTATCTTTGGATAATTTGTAGTTGCTGGACTCTTGTTAAGTTTGAGTCGTATACTGTGCGTCGTACGCTGGCGATGCGTTGTCCTTGCACTTCTATGTGCCGACTTTAAGTGCAGTAATCATATCACCATCGTAGTCGCGAACGTATCAGTGGGTCATGTACTGCTCTGGCTTATAAGGCTCTCAACCTTGTAGCACGGATTTCCTCCATAGCTACTAACAGCATATTTGCACTTTCTATTCTGGACGAGAACCTTCAGAAAACCTAACACATTAATAGTCATGCCACGCGACTATTGGGACCCTGGATACGGCCATCGCGGCTATCGAATCGATCCGTACACCGGGTATCCAGAAACCATGGGCTTCGATCATAGCGCCGGAATGGCGACGTACGCAGGGCACGAACGTCACTGCGTGCCCACACCGTGGGGTCCGGCTGTCTTGAGGAGGAACAGGCAGGTAGGTCGCGTGGTCATCCTCTAACAGCACAGAATCTAGCGACTGCTCCTAATGGAGGTTTCAAGAAGTGGGCGGGCTTGAACCAGGCAAAGGACGACAGGCCAGAGTGGCGGCACTGGATGGAGAGGCAGAACAGAGCGGAAGATCGGGGGGTGCAGGAGCGCGTCGAGAGGCGTTGATTTAAGGTTGCAGCTGTTGTAGAGCAATCCTAGCTAACAAGGGTTCCCATGTAGCTGTCGGTGATGCAATGAAAGCTTGAGAGGTGATTTCTGTTGTAAGAATGCCATGGTGCTGGTTGGGAGGATGGCCGTCCTGGAGTAAGGACCATAGCCCAGACTTCATCGAGGAGAGCGCTCACGGTACGGTGAGGGTGATCGTTTCGACCTTGGTTTCCTGTTGTCTTCGCTGGCAGAGCTGTGGCGGCGTCGCCGGTCTTTGTCACGGCGATCTCGACTCCGGTCATGGCGATGGCGCTTGTCTCTATCCTCAGACTCGTCACGATGCCTCGACTTTTTCTCTCGGCGATCATCGTCAGACACCTTGTCACGACTTCTACTACGGTCGTCCTTGCGTCGTGAACGGCGGTCGTGGCGGTCGTCTTCCTCCTTGTCTTTTATCCGCTTCGTATCTCGGTCTCGGTGGCGATCTTTTGAGCCGTCTCTGCGATGCCGCCTCTCGTGCCTCCGCTTCCTCTCCTTCTCTTTCTGCATTTTGCGTTTTAGCTTGGCAACTGCCTCGTCCACTTTCTCCTGCTGTTGCTTGATCATCGAGTCGCGCATAGGATCGTCCAGATCCAGCTTCTCGGTGAGGCGCTCCAGCTCCATCTCTTCGGGCAGCATTGGCCTGTCATCCTCAGATTCAGTCTCCTCACTTCTTCTTCGCTTACGCCTGCCGTCGTCCGTGTCGTTGCCGGCGTCCACGTCCACGTCGCCCATGGTATTGTCCCTCATATCCTCGTCGTCTCTGGGCTTGTAGCGCGCGTGGTCAACCCTGATGACTCTGTCCATGATTGTGGCACCGCCCAGATTGTCCACGGCCAAGTCACAGCTTCGTTGATCCTCATATTTGATCCAAGCAAACCCACGCGACTTGCCCGTCTCTTTGTCGCGCGCGAGCTTCACCCATACGGGCTCGCCATACTGTGAGAATATGGTGATGATGTCACCCTCAGAGAGCTCGAAAGCTAGGCCGCCGATGTAAACGAAGGCCGTGTCGCGGTAGTCGGTGTGCCAGGAGCCTTCGGGGCTGATGCCGGCTTCGAGCTCGCGCTTGTTGAGCTGCTGGATCGCGCGCACCGAATTCATGGCGGAGATGTGCAGACGACTCGGCGGAGAGAGAAGAGTGCAGCGTGACGGTCGCGAACTTTTGATGCAGCTCGGTGCTTGGCAGATGCAAGTCGCGGGACCCCTGCAGAAAAGGTGCCGACCAACAAGAGCTGCCAAACACCTCCACAACACCCCACATTGCACGTCGACTGCGCACCGCAACGCTCCTTTCTCCTCCGATTGCGTCGTTTCCGCTTTGGTACAGCGCCAAACTCGCACCAGGCGCACCAAACGTCATCCTGCACGCAACCCAACTCCGCCGCACCCCCGGCCTCCGCAATGGCTAGCGCGCGTCGCACCTCAGGCTTCCCCACGCGTGCACCGGGCGGCAACGACCGGCCAGGCAGCAGAGACACGGACAAGGAGGAGATATGGAAGCCCATGCTGGATAACATCTCGAGTGGGAAGAGACTGCCCGAAAAGAGCTTGCTCGTACTAGGTGCGCTGGCCTTAAGCAGATGCAGCGGTGAAGCTAACAGAGGGCCCCAGGCGGAACACCAGAGACACAGCGCGAGTTCCTCGAGTCGGTATCAACAGACGGCCCGAACGGCAGGAGACAGCAGGACCGCGGGAAGAAGCCGCCCATCGCCAATCAGTTTGCGCTCGGATACACATATCAGGACGTACTCGACACCGACCATGAAGGTGAATCACTCGGCTTCTACCATCACCCCGTACAGCACTGACAGTCTTAGACACCCTCGCCCGCCTGTCACTCTACCTGCTCGCCAACCCCTCGCCATCCTTCACCCCCCTCATCAAACCCTACCTGAACCCACGCACCGTCCCAAACATGCTCGTCGTCATATTGCTAGACTGGAACCACCCCTGGCTCTGGATACGGCAGCTGCGAGACTGGATAAGAGTACTGCGGTCCCTCGTTGTATCACTCGACGATGCCTCCAAGGAAGTTCTTCATGACAACATCACAATACTGCAAGACAAAGGTCGCAATCTTGGCGGTGAAGGCAGCACATCCATGGAGAATGTGAAGATACCGCTTGGGCCTGGAGAATGGGATGAGCCACTCGGACTACCGCTGTGCGTCGTTTGCCAGAACGCTGACAAAATCGAGTCCCTGGAGAAGGAGCGCGGCTGGAAAGAGGAGGAGTTTGACTTCATCCTGCAGTACTTGCGCACCATCCTACTCAAGCACGGCGGTAGCTTAATTTACACAATGCCCTCGGCACCAGGCTCGCTGCAGACATTGGTCCACTCCACACTGGGCATCAAGTCCCTACTCAAGCAGGAACAGCTCAGACACAACGTTACCGACCGGGACCGAGTACTCGTACCGCCGAATTGGGACTCATGGGCAAAGATCCGTATTTTGCGAGGCAACTTTGAGGTGGAAGAAATCAGCGAGAAGTGGAGCATCGACATCGACGTACCTCGAGAGTCGGCTCAGCCCAATGGGCAACAAGCAGAAGGTGACGAAGCAGAAGATGTGGCAGACCCAACATCACCGACTAGTCAGCAAGGTGATAACAACTCAGCAACCGCAATCTACGAGAAGGAGATAAGGAACCCAGAGTCAGACTTCGCGCTGTCTACCTTATCGAAAAAGGGCAACGGCATCGAAGTCACAAGCATGGACCCACAAGTCTTCCTCACAGAGCAAGTGCATGTCCTCGATCAGCTGCGACAGGACGACGATAAAGACGCAGCACTCAAAGCAGCGCGCAAAGAGGCCGACCCCTCAGCACGGAACTGGGTTGCAGCTAGCACAGGTGGTGACGACACCTCAGGCGTTGTCGAAGAGCACATCGGACCCGTACAATTCAACATGGGTGGAATCCACGTCAACGCCGACGAAATGGTCAAGAGGCTACAAGACCGCGAGGCAAACCGTTCCACCTCGCCGAAAGCAACCACGCCAGACGCATCGGACCCCAACACCATGAGCAACGACAAGCTCATGTCATTCTTCTCCGGCCTTATCAACAAAGGCGCGAATAGTCCGGCCCGGGGCTCGTAGGCAGTGTCGCTGGTTTAGTTGTTTGCGATTGTTTTTGTTGCATGGTACGGATGTCTTGTCTACATGGTTATATACCCACAGCGTAGTCTGCCTTGCAATCCTATCCGTTCCTCTCGAATCTTGTCTTGCTCAGTGGTACTTTGTCGGTCAGGAACATTGTTTAGGTTGTGTTACGCTCCCCAAGAGTAAGTCTCACCGGTAGGTCGCACAGCATGTGAACTACAGGCACATACCAAGTTTCAGCCTTGCTTGTTTAGCGCAATGCGCTGAGAGGTCGCAGACACCGCAATCATGCAGCCATGGGTGACTCGACGCTCCCCGCCAAGCATCAATCATTCTATGGTGGCCTAGGTGCTCTGTGTTGCTGAGTAAGATGATATTCCGTGGGCGTTCAACCAGAAGAAATAAGCTCCTTTGTGGTTTCTCCAGGCTCTTGTCCTCTCACGCACAAGCTTGCCTTGTCTACAGACAGACCTCGACCATCATGCGAGCATCTTTGATCAATAACGGAGCTGTAATTGGCCACAAGCAACCTGGTAAGCGCATTTCTGCACGACATGCTTAAGGGCTGTGCCAACCGACACAGCCTCGTTTGCTCAGGACCTGGATAATGCAACAGCCTTCTCAAGTCTTCGTTCTCGCGTCCGCACGACCCGTTCTTTCTCCCTTCACCATGCACTAGTTGCAGTCAAGCCGCATCCACGCAGCCATGGCCGAAGTCATCGGCCTAGCCGCCAGCATCCTCCAAATCGGCGGCTGCGGCGCGAAGCTGTCGAAAGAGCTCTACATATTCATCAGCACAGCAGCACGCGCTGATCATGACATTACCACAATCGCGCGCGACGTCAACACAACCTCCAGTGTGCTCACCAACGTTGGCAAGGTTCTCGAGGCAGGCGACGCCACCGAGATCATCAACCAGGACGCCATCAAGCACGCGAAAGACTTGGTCAAGCAGTGCGAAGAGGTATTTGAAGAGATCCTAGCTGTAATAGAAAAGAGACGGAAAATAGGCGATGATGGGAAGAAGCGTCTCACCCGGTGGGGAATGATGAGCTGGCCAATGAAAGAGCAGCGAGTCGAGTTGCTTCGCAGAAGGCTGGAGACGTTGAAGACTAGCCTCCTGGTGCTCTTCTATGTGTTGCAGCTTGCTCAGAACCAGGCTAAGGGGTGAGTGTCATGTTCGGTGGAGTTCACTCGTCTTGGCTAATGCGAGATGCAGAGTCGTAGAGAAAGCGTCCCTGGAGGAACAACGCAAGACTATTCGCGAGATGCACCAGCAACAACAAGACTCCCTCAGGATTCTGAAAACCCTAGAGACCCGGCTTTGTAGTGTCAAGCTTGACGATGAATCAACGCTTCAAGGCTCAAATCAGAGTTCGCGCATGTCAACTGATAACACTCCTCAGCTGGTTGAAGTCATGGCTGCAGCGGTCACTGCCTCTGCCAACGATGATCAAATCAAAGCGAACGATATCGCTATGACCATGTTCGCAGCAGACGCATCTGATACGTGTGACTCCGAGGCCTCCAGCGATGAAGAAAGTCAACGTTTAACGCCCGAAGAGCTCGCCAAATGTGCACAACACGTTCAGAAACTGCTGCGGCAAATCACGCGGCTACAAGGCACAATCGACGGTGGAAATCCCGTGCAGAAACACCACAAGAAGCGGGTAGACAAGATGTACAAACGGTTTTGTCGTAACTTTGAGAAAGATTTGGCCAACTTACCATGGAAGCAATCAGAACAGTTTTCTCCGGCTACGCCCTTTAATGGTGGCTTCGAAGATGTACCTGGGGAGTACTCTTACTACTGCGACGGACGTTTTTCAGGAGAGTATACGCGCATCCCGTCACGGCAGGCACAGGGGTCTTGCTCGAGTTTCGATTTTGAATTTAACGCACCCTGTGATTTGAGCCCAAGGCATGGAGGTTACGGGTCGCTTGTCTCCCACGCCGAGCCGGTTCCGTATATTAAGCGTGAATGCGACGCCGACTCGACTTCACTTGACCAGGCTGGTTCCGATGACGACTTGCATTCGAACTTGTTGGTTGAGTGCCGCACCGAGTCGGTTTCGTATAACCAACCCAATACTCGCTGGTATGAGGACGGCCCAGACAGTCATGTCCTGCCGCCACCAGCTCATGGACCAATGGTACAAGCTTCTAATTCAATTTGTGGTCAAGACTACGGATTACAGTTGCCGTGTATAACTCATATTTCAGGTTCAGCGGCTCTCACAGGACTTGATACACCTTCGGTTTCCTCTTTTCAGCCAATTCACACCATGCATCCGCCTCGTGCGGCTTCTTCAGACGGCGACAACCGTGGGGATGATAGCCGTACCGCTTCCCCTACACGGTTACATCCTCCCAATCCCTCTGGGGAATTATGGGAATTAGACACGTCAGACGCTCATCTGACCTACAGTCAAGGCTACTGTCCAAACGATAGATCACAATCATTGACTCCAAAATCCCACTCTGCGGCGGCTTCAGCACCAGAATTACCTGCGCGTTCAACTACCCAACCTCTCCACACTGCCCATCTACTAAGTTCGGATGGTTTGCAGAGCGGCTACCACATGGATGGCCAGATCCAGATTGCTTCCCCTACGCAATTGCCGGCAAATCTCCCGTCTGGGGTAGTATTCAAGCCAGAATTCCCTCTCCATGTCAGACCTGATAATATGCCAACACCTGTAAGCATGGCAAAAAGTGCTGCTGCTGAACGAGAGGCTTTTCTGAGCAGGCAAGAATTGCAACAAGCGCTGGCTGAAGAGCAAGGTCGAAGGGATGTGGAATTCTGGTGCAGGATCGATGACATGAGCAGGACACTACAGCAATTGCGCTCACTGCAAACGCCGCAAATGGGCCGGCCGATTGTCCAACAACCACCACATCGACAACAGCAGCAACAGCACTTTTCAAACGAGCCACAGGAGGCTGTTGATCAAACGGCTAGTTCTGGAGCCGGAGCTGAAGCCCAACACAGCCAGTCCATGCCACATGCGCAGGCTTTGGGAGATGAGCATCCCCAGTCTGCAACATCCCTTGACTTTGATCGCTATCCGCTCCCCAATTTTGGACCCACGGATAAGATACCGATGAGCACCTGTGGTCCCACTGATTCAGCAAACGTCGAGTTCACTTCCTCCGCCGCCTGCTTACCATTCCCCGCCACCAGAACCGCCGGCTGGTGGAATGACGATAATATGCCTATGGCGCAACGCCCCTATCCCACACACCGTGAATCTCACGCCCGCACCACATCACAAAGTATTCCTGTCTCCATGACCGGCCTTGGCATCTCTTGTGACATGAGCGATTACAGCTCACAGTCAGAGTGGCAACCATATATACCCTTAACCTACCACGCTTACCCTTTGTCTCGATCAACTTCCTTAACTCCCCAGCGGCGCTTCCACCGCCGCCGTCCCAGCGGGCAGCCGCAGCGCACTTTAACCACACAATTGCGGCGTACATCGTCGCAGTTCTTGCACAGCTCTGCGCGCCCCCTGTCACGTGGGAATGTGGAGTTCATTAATTTCACACCCGACAATATCGATATGTTAGATGAAGTTCATGAAATTCCACCAGAGGCCTCTCAAATCACACGTACGAGCAAAAGAAAGCGAGATGATGAGTCTGGGTTAGGAAACTCTGACCAGGGTGATTCACAGAGCTGGAAAATCCCCAAGGACGCAAGATTTGCTGGTGCCGATGATTTCACGGCACGGCCCAAGACTGGTCTCTCCGATCGTCCTGATTCCCCACAGGAAGGAGGAAGAGATATCGTTGACATTTTGCTTGAGCGATGGACGCATCCTGTGGGTGGATGAGGTGGGGATATTGTCATGGCGTGGAATCATGGAGAAGTCGGTAGATGTAAGGTGCTTACTTGATTCGTATCGGTATCTACATGTTGGGAGTTCTGTATTATGACGTGAGATTACTTTTTACTACTATGATTCTGTTCTTATGTGCTAAATGATATACCACCTTTTTTTCTCCAATTTTCTAAGAAACGTATTGTTAGTGTGGTTGCTTGTTTGATGCTGGCTCATTGCATCTGGGTTCGAGCTGTTCTGGAGTGAACACAACGCCGTACGGGAATATTCGGCTGGGTATAATCGTTGGAGTATATCGGTCGCCAAGCTTCTCCCTCTCCTACCCTCCTTCTCTTTTGTTCTCTGACTTCAGTTTATTGAACCTATCACAATTCCGCCGACCTTCTGATCAAACTCCCGCTTCCACAGTGGCATCATAGCTCTTTCTCGGGGACTCGGTACATCCATATCGAACACTTCAAGAACAATTTCGTGCCGATCTGCAATATCCTGCGCAGTGTTCGCACCGTACTGTCTGATATAACATTGCTCCAAATGCAGAAGCTTGTCCTTACGGCGATCAATGATATTCTTGATCAGCGACTTGAGCGACTGCTCGGAAGGCAACGGGTAGTCTGTGTTCAAGTGCACTTCGCGAATGCTGTCCGGAAGCATGTCGCCCAAACACGGAATATCGCTGTGTGTCCATGCTAATGCGCCTTCAGGGGTGAAAGCATCGCGACCCAGTCGTTGTCCGCTTTCGAGAGGCGGGCCGCAGAAAGGACGCACGTCTACCTCCAGCCTGCGCAGCTTCGGGAAGGAGTGGAAAGACGACAGTCCGTTGATGATCTCTCCGTGCAGCTCGTCTATTGTGAGGGCAAGGTCCTCGAGTTGTCTCCCAAGTCGGTTGGCTAGTACCTGCAGGAACTCACCGGGATTCCAGTCGTATCCGAGACCATCCCACTTCGTCTGATGGGAGTACTTGAAGACGGTCACGGCGGGTGTATGGGCCAGCAGAGCGTCAAGGCCGTGCGCATCCATGCAGCAACTGGCAAATTCCAGCCTCGTCAATGGGGAGTTAGACGCGTAACGCCAGTGGAACGGAATGCCTCCATATTCGTCGTCAATGGCGACGCAGCTCACGGCATACAGATTCCGAATGCTGTTTAGAGCCATGAACGGCTGGAGACACTGCAGGCCCACGCGGACATCGTAGCCTTCCTCTGTAAAGGGCATGATGGACTCCAGTGACTGCAAGGCTTGCCATCTACGCGTGTGAGGGGACTTGTTGGACATAGCCACTAGCGACTCGACTGAGGGTACGAGCGCTGCAGCAGCCTCATCACTGCGGACCTCGTGCCACCTGTCCGGCAACTGGAGCGTTCTGAGGTTTGGGAGTAGACTGAGCAAGGCAACCGTGGCGTAGAGCTTGTCGACGCTTTCAACATCTGTGGCCTCGTCCTCGTCCATGATTGCAGTCCACCAATCTTCCAGGTCTGCGGTCTGAAAGTAGTCTGCACCACGCAGAAGACCTTTGATTTGATGTATCGACCGCGCATCGTCTCGAAAGTTGATGGTCATGTCCTGGATTCTGAGTTCTTCGTCTGGTCGACGATCCCATAGGCTCAGAGTTTCAATGTATTCGGCTATGATAGGGTTCTGTGATATCTCAAAGAGCACGCTCAGCGTGTCACCACGCCGCAACGTACTCTGGTTGTTCGTATGCTTCCATCGTCGCCTCAATGCGTTATGGTTTTGGATCTGGGTCTTCGCGCGCTCATACACGGCTTTGCATGTGAGAACAAAGCCTTCCAGGCCGGCCGGCCCCGCGAAATCAAGAATGTAGTCGATAATCTCCGGAGGAAGATCCAATAGACCCATAGTTAAAGGGTACGCACGTGCGTGGCGAAACCAAGAGGATGCTGTAGCTAGTGATTGTCTGTCGCGTGGTGGCGATGGAGGATTCAAAGTGCAGATCGTTTGGACGACGAATCAAATTTTGCTGCACGTGTTGTAAGTGAAGGGTAGCAATCGGCGATACTTATGTCATTGAGGCTAGAGCTTTTCCGGTCGTAGTTCGCCAATTGAATTTCTAGCAGCCAATCAATCCGGCCCGATTGACGGATAACAAAGAATCGAGACTGGCACGCGTTTGGCATCCAGTGCAGAATGTCAGGGTGCAAGTTCCTCAACGAGATTAACATTTGGTTGCATTTGGGCTCTCAACGATACCCTGAAACGCCCTGGCGGAAAAGCGCGGATCGCAAAATCCTGATTCGCCTGGTCAATGTTTTCGGAATGGCTGCAAGATCCAGGGTCTTTGAACCCCGCTTTAACATCTTGATCCAGATGAAAGGTGATCGGAGAAAGGCCAATAATAATGTGGAGTGAACCTCCTTAGGATGGAGGAGCAATCGGGACAACAGGCTGATGGAAGCCGTCATGTTTCACGATTGCAGCAATATATTGGTGAGAGGTATCAGCATGTTACAAATCAGTCCTCGATGAAAGCACGAGCTCGTAAGTATAGAAACTCCAAATCACTTAGAGAGCGCACTCAAGCGTATGTTTTGTCTAGGACTAAGATGGCAGTCCTTCCACTTGAGACGCGTTGCAAAAACATGATGGATTCAGATCTCTCCCTACCTCTCTGCAGTCAGCCTTCCATGTGTGTATACTCCATGGGTATGTGCGAATCAGGAACCTTATTCCGTAGGCATGATCTGAGTGATACTACCAGCCTATAAAGGTCGAGTAGGGGGGATAGTGGTCATCTTCGAACATCCGATCTTCTTCTCCATCCGAATGCAGCGGCTCCTGTAGGGTTCTGGAAATCTTCTCCTCCGACTCAGTTGGCACCTGTAACCTACTAGGCGAGAGAACGAGTTTCAGAGGCGTGGAACCGATGCTGCCTGCATACGAGGGTTGAGACTCGGTGGAATCTTCCAAGGTTGAGTATGCTTCGTCATCTCCATCCGAATCCGTATCCGGGTCCTCCAGCGGCAGAATCAATAATCGCTCTTTCTCACCATCACCATCTTGGCTGACCCCTTCTGGGCCATTTCCTTCTTGGACACCGTCCTTATGTCGTACAAGTATTCGCCTTTGCCGGCAATGCGATCTTCTACAAACTTGCAGAAATGCTTGATCGCTTCTCGGGGCTCTCCACGGTGCTCTCGACAGTAGTCCGATATCTCACCTGGAGTGAATATATTCTCTGGAAGTTTCCTAGCGAAGCACTTGCTTAGGCGCTCAAGCTCATCAATGGGGATACGGAAGGTTAGATCACTGCCGAACTTGCACTTAAAAGTGCAGGCGGCAGAAGCGGGGCAACTGTATCCGAGGTACAAGCCTTTGTCCATGCGACCTTTTCGAGTGATAACCTTATCTAGAGTCTTGGGAGAGTTCGCTGTGAGGATGAGAAAACGACATCTTGGCCCTAGGTCCATCTTGGACGTTCAGCAGTCCACTCAATAATACAAAGGACTGCTCCGGCTTGAGCTCAATGTCATGCTTCCGGCAGTACTTCTCCGGATTGGCTTCGTAATCTTCACCATTGTTTACCTGGTCCCATTGAGCTTCCTTGGCTACTGTATTCTTTGCATCTTTCCACCCAGCTTGACCCTTCATCAAGTCCTCGCGACCAATCCCAGCAGCATAGATATCCTCAAAAAGAAGAACGCATCGTGGCGACAGGTTCTTGGACGTGGACTGGAGCGTGGAGTCTGTCATCTTGCTAAGCTTTATTTCGAAACCTCTAGATCATAATCGCTCGCGATAGCTTGTGCCAATGATGTCTTTCCTATCCCTGGTGGACCGTATAGTAGGTAGCCCCGTCGGTATGGCGAACCATTCATGCGGTAATAGGACATCGACTTCTTGGCGAAAAACTTCTTTAGGTCATTTACAAACCACTTCTTTGCGTCCGGCTCCATGCCAATAAGATTTAGTGGTCGTTTCACATCTTTATCTCCCTCGGTGTTACCGTGCCAGACCGTGGTAGTCATCAGCGGTGCTTTCTTCTGTAATGTCTCTATCTTGGTTACGGAATCCAACAAAGCGAAGATTGGCTTCGTACTACCCCAGAAGCAGCGTATGTTGAGGGCATCGTAGCAGCTTTTTGTCTTTGCCTTGCTCGAGATGAAAAACTTTCCCTGGAATACAAACAGCTGACTTTTGTTGGTTACGAGGAGTGCATTGTCTGTCTCCTCGTCGAAGTCGCCAGAGGTTTCCATAATCAGCTCTAATTGCTCGAAAGTCGGAAGCCATGAGAACAGAGACGAGGCAGGCTGCTTGCCAACCCACTGCTGCAGCTTCTTAGCCTGCTGTAAGCGGCTGTCGATTTGTATAGAGTTGGTAGAAATTTCGGTTCAACCAGTTTAACTTGTTCAGTGTATATACGCCGACGGGTGCAAGCAATTTGCTCGTCCCGATGAAGCCTCTAAACCCGACGGCACCAAGACGTTTGCGAACCCATATCTCGACTACCTTGAAAGTCTCAGTGTGTATCGCATTGTCTATGTTGAAAATATGAGACAGAATGTCCTGTTCACGTACGTCATACCCACGCTGTTGTTGGCTCTGCAGCTTGCGCTAAACCTCATCGTCACAACAGTTGTTCCAATCAGGCCTCTCAATCTCAGAGTTTAAAATCAAATGGTTTGACGAATTCCGGTTCAGTACGATTGATAGTTGAGCTGTTGCCAGGTGTCGTTGGTCGTTGTGCGAGTCCTGTCACGGATGACGACTTGCATTCATGCCAGTAGAGGTCCTCTCGAAGCTCAACAATGTACAAGAGCGAGAAGTTGCGGTGCCATGAAGATCCTTACATGTGCATAAAGTGCTCACGCAACAGTGTATATGCCTTTTGACCGACCTCGATGAAGCCAACATTGCGTACGCTCACTGACTTGCAGTCAGACAATGCGCGAATTGAAAGCGTAGAAACGAACAACGTTATACTAGCACGCAACTTAATAGAGGCTTCGATAATTGTACTGGAAGCCAAGATGCTGGGGATCGATGTGCTGAGGTGTGTACAGGCTTTGGCCACTCTAGCCGGAAATCGAACCTTAAGAGTAACCATCTTTAATGTGTGCTTATTAGATCTATTGCTTGTTGCTTCCTTTCAGAGGACAAACCATAGCGTTCCACAGCTTTCCCATTACTGGACACAGGCGTCGCTCACGACTGACCCTTCCTTGCATATAGCAACCAGCGCTCTATTTTCATCCTTTACTACCACATGGTTTTTCTTCTTAAGGTGACACCATTGTAGAGACTTCCAGGCTGAAAGTTGCACCGCCTACCCCCCGGAAGTTCTTGTTTGTCTCACACAATCCTTAGACCAATTATGTCTTATCACAGGCCATCCCCTGGCCACACGAATCCAGTGCTCTCTCCTTGTCTCTTGTGAACCTGTTTTCATTCTGTAACTCTTTCAGCCATTTCTACTCAAAGGGTTCTTTTCTCCAAGGCCACTATTACACTATCTAGAACTTACTACAGATCTGCCACGGGGTCACAATCGCTCAACTTCAACCCCCAGCTCCTTTGGATCAAATCGACGCCGTCCTATGACCATTTAGTACAGACCATTTGCCAAAGTCGTGGCTGTATTGGTGACATAATTTGAACCTTGAATTCAATCTCGCTGCTTACCAGTACAAGAGCACGATGTTCCACTCGCAGTATAGACCTCATTGCAATGACGGGGCAAATCTTCTCTTCCCAACCAAGGCTACAGTGTGCATCCGGAGAAGGCATGTCTTGCATGCATTGTTTTGATAATATCGCCCGACTCTCATGTACAAAAACATGACTATGGAGCGTAGGTATAGATCTGCGTCGGCCCCTGAAACTTTGGTGGCTTCTCTGCTGAGTGGCGCGAGTGTCAGGAAAGCAAAGGTACCTAGGTAGTTACGGTGTTTCTTAACAGGGGCTGAAAAACTAGAAGGATGAACGCCTGCAAAGCTCGTAAGCTCACTTCTGCAGCTTTCTGTTCCTGCGGTAGCTTCCTAGGCCCATGTCAGGGTATTAAAGACTGCGTCAGGATCCCCACAATGTTGTTAGATGACTTCCTGTGATCCACTGGAGCAGAAGCCGCTAATTTTCAAAGGCATACCTAAAGGGGGTAGCATAGAGCTAAAGAGCGGTTAAACTGCGGGACTTGGTTAACGCCACGGGATCGAACGTCACGCGAGCTTTTGAGCTGGGGTAACGGGAAATAGGAGGATTCAGTCTGCCCACATGGTGCTGAGTCTCGCATATCCACCCAAGGCAGGGTTTACTGGTGCTGAGCTGCCGTTTTCGGTACTCCTTGATGAATGATCTCCCCTTGATGCTAACATGTAGATTAGCGCACTAGTGCACGTGCCGAGTTGACATTGGCAACGGCCTTTAAACTCTATACTGATTGGCTCTCTTTACGAAAACGTCTATACGATGTACGCCCACACGGGCAATACGAGTGAAAAGCAGGGATATACTTCTCCGCATGCACTCCACGATTCACTCCCTAGCGTACCCCGCAATGCACTTCGCTATTTCAATTACGTAGTGCAAGGGATTACGCTCGACCCTGGCTTTAGTTCGTCCAACTATCCTCATCTTGACCAATGAGGCGGCCACACCACCGATCTTAAATTTTTCTTACCCGTTATGGGTTGTTCCTGTCCGCTTCGCTGTTTCTTGGTTAGTATTCCTACTTGCATTTCGGGACATATAGTACCGATAACACTGTACAAATAGGCCTCTCCACAGCTCTGCGTAACAACAGCAGCTTTCTTCAGTGTCATCATGCTCAACTATCTGGCTCTGTTTGCACTGATTCCGCCTGGCTACGGCAAGGCTTGTAGCCAGGATGCTTCTCATGCTAATTCGCAATTTCGAGACCCATCATCTGTATTTCGGCCCAAGTTTCGATACTGGTGAGTCCTTTGGTCCAATATTTCTTTATCAAGACTCGACGGTCTGTCCTCGTCGATCTTTGCTGTGCTGTGAAAGATAGCAGCTAGCAGATTATAACGAAGAACAGGTTACCCGATGCAAGCATACAGTCTGAACTCGTCACCAGAGATATTCGAGAAGTAAGAACAATCGGGGCGGGTGGGCTAGAGTTTCTCCCATTTTATAATTACGGGATGGGCGAGGAGACATTCAAGCGGCTCGAACAGGTTAGCGGCATAAAACCCGATTTTCCAGACTGGGATGTACACGGCTTCGGGACTCCCTCTTACGTGTCTTTATTCAAAGACTCTTTGAAAGCAGCCAAAGAAGCTGACATAGTGATCGATTATGCACTTGGTGCCAATCAAGGACAAGGTGTACCCTCTGTTCCAGGGACAGCAGGCCTTGCGGTTCAACTTTTGATGGGCAACACAACAATATTGCCTGGGGAAAGATTCTCTGCGCCGGTTCCACAACCACAGATGCCTCTGGATATAATACGCTCAGGGTTACAGTTCATGCATCCCCTGGAAGACTTTGGTACCCACAACTTGACCGCAGTGCTTGCGTACGAGGTTCTCAGGGGTAAGAGATCAATATTGCTGCATCTTTACAGAATTGCTAACAATAAAAGCAACCGGGAACTCCTCGTCCCAGACTAGATCATTCTTCCTGAATGAAAGCTCCTTTATCGACCTTTCATCGTTGGTAACAGAGAGTGGATCACTCCAATGGTCACCACCGGATGCTTCTAAGTCATGGAAAGTTTTCAGCTTCTGGGAGTCGTACACCAATCAAAGGTCGAGTGATGGAGGTCCACATCCAACAAGTTTTCTCGGTAACGGATCCTGGACTGTTGATCATTTCAGCAAACTTGGTGCATCTCGAATCACAGACTTTTGGGACGAACATTTCCTTAAAGACAAGGAGATATCGGACCTCATGAGTGTGGTCGGGAAATACGGTACGAACGTACTACCGGACTTTGGTAATTTCGACTAATCTCTGTGTAGCTTGGGAAGATAGTATGGAGCAATTGGCTGCCCTATATTGGACTCCTGGTCTTCTAGATCGATTCAAGGCTTCCTATGGGTATGATATCACATCCTATCTACCAATACTTTTCTCTACTTCCAATATGTGGGCAGGTTTAGTTCCTCCATATCCTGAGACTTTCCACTTCAACAACAACATGGACGATGCCCTCAACTTCTATCAAATGGACTATCGGAAGGTTCTGAACGATGGCTATCAGGATTACATTTCTCACTTCCAGGAGTGGACAAAATCTATTGGTACAGAGTACTCGAACCAGCCCGCGTACAATCTGCCTCTTGAAATGGTGACATGTCCAAATTCTACTTCAAGATTCATGCTGACATTTTCAAGTCTTCTGACATCGTTATGGTCGACGCTCCAGAAGCTGAGTCGTTAGGCTTCGAGGAATCACTTGACATGTATCGCCAATTCTGTGGGCCTGCTCATCTGTACAACAAGAGTGTGATATCGACTGAGCTAGGTGCTGTCAGAGGTGGGGCTTACCTGCTCACGATACCAGACTTATTACAGAAGATAAAGCGATCGTTTGCTGGTGGGTTCACCATGAACGTTCTACACGGCTTTCCAACCTTCACTGAGTATCCTAATACCACATGGCCGGGATATACGCCCTTCTCTTACCAGTTTACCGAGATGTGGAACCAGGTCCAGCCGGCATGGACGCAAATGCGCGATGCCCTTGACTACGTCGGACGAAATCAGTGGGCGCTTCAGCAAGGAACGCCAAAGATTGACTTGGCCTTTTATCTATATGCCTCACCTTGGAGGCAAGCTGTGCAATACAATTCCACAAACTTAAACGACCTGGGTAAGTGGATGTGCTCATTTCAACAACTTACTGAGTTAACAAGCTTAGGCTTCACGTACGAGTACATTGGTCCCGACAATATCGCTTCGGACCAAGCTCGCATCCTAGAGGGCGGACTTGGTGCTCCTGCCTACAAGGCGCTGATCTTCAACAACCAGTCAGTTATTAGCAACGATGCTGCTAAAGCTCTCTTGGACCTTGGTTCGAATGGCATCCCCTTGATCTTCGTTGGAGCTGCGCCTAACCGAGCGTATCCTATCGCTGACCAGATCAAACTAACTGCGACCATGGAGCGAGTTCTCTCAGGCCCAAATGTCCACCATTTGGAATCTATCGATGACGTTCCCGCTCTACTTTCGGTTATCAACGTTAAACCTCGAGTTTCTCTGAATTGTTCCTCAAACTCCGTGTATTCCGTCTACAGGTCAGGCAGCGACGTCGACTACATCTTCTTCTTCAACGACCAGAACAAAGATACAGACTGCACCGCTACAATTTCCGTTAAAAATGTAAAAGCTTTCCAGCTGGATGCCTGGACTGGACATGAGACAATAAGAGCTGCCTCATATCTTGATAATCTGAATCTGTCGATAGAGCTATCGCTCAAAGGGAACGAGACTCAGCTTATAGCACTACGTCGATCGTCAAAGACGTCTGATCATTGTTCCGAACCTGCTCAAAAGTTCGTTGCCACTGGCTCTGAAACTCTTGATTTGCCAACATGGGACCTTACCATCGAAGACTGGCACTCGGCGCCTGATCGTTTTGCAGTCGAGACGGAAATAACCAACCACACGCTGTATGATGTTTCTCTGAAACCTTGGAATCAACTCAACTCCTCTCTCCAGTCGGTTTCTGGAATCGGCCACTATACGACATCGTTTACAGTCCCATCAACCGGATACAATGCTTCTACGACGGCGCTTCTCAAGCTCCCACTCATACAGCATACTGCAAGGGTCTTCCTAAACGGAGATTGGCTTGGTCCTATTGATCCTGTAAATCCGAAGCTCTTGTTGAAGAACTTGAAAGCAGGAGAAGAGTACAATCTCAGGGTTGATGTGACCACAACCTTGCTCAATCGGGTCAAGGCGGATTCAAAGGACATAAGAATGTTGGGTGTAATTGCGGAGCCTAATTATGTGAATATGACATACGCAGAGTACGGGTTGGTAGGTCAAGTGACCTTGGAGTGGGGACAGCTTACAGACTCTTGTTGATTGCAAAATCAATTCGTTTCCGGTTACCATAGTAGTTTATCTGCCACCTGGAGATGTCTTAAGATTCTTAATTCGCAATTTACCAGCCTGGCTGCTTATCTCATCGTTTTCGACAGAGAGTTAATAGGCAAAAAGCCCACAGCTATCATTGAAGCGTCCTGTCGACAACATAGCCGAGCGCACTCGACAAAGAAACAAAATACAAACATCCCCACATTCTTCTACAAGTCGTAATGTGCAAAGTGTTGTTTGAGTATTTATTTAATGTTGATGAAGATCACACGGTTGGGTCGGACGAGACAGTCATTGACATCTCAACACATAATGAAATAGTCCATTGTGCGATGGATCACAAGTTTAGGAAATATTGATGGCGGAAGTTTGATTTAATACTTGATAGTTCTGTTATTGGAGAAGGAGGTCAGCATGAGGGGTGGCGCAGAGGATGAGAAAAGGGAATTAACTACGTAGTTCGTCATCATCATCAGTGGTCACTACTGATGCTTTCAATTCGAGTTACTGGAGGCCGCAATGGGTAAGTTCGTTAGTGATGTACTAGAATGATGTACTACAGGAGGAGTTTAACACTTTCGGAATCGGTGCAAAAGGTGACTTTAGATATGTACCTGAGTAGTCGCACCAATAGTTGACCTTGATGTGGAGAATAAGACGTCGCTTGCAGGAACACGGCCATGAAACCCTCTTTCACATTTTAACTCGGATCGAGCCACGATCTTGAAGTTATCGTACTGTTGGCCCAGGTGCCCACCTGCCATGAATGCCCGGTCGCCCTGACGGTCGAGACAAGAGTGAGCTGGGTGATAGCCTTGATGACAGTGTCAATGTTGTTCTTAAGAGTCGAAGAAGGGCTATGGAAGCTAAAGCCAACATCCCCATGGTTCGCATGCGAGTTGCCAGGGACGAGCTTGAACCTGCTGCCATTGTCATTTATAAGTAAGACTCATAACAATTCATTGTGCAGAGTAAATAGCAGGTATTAAACTTAGATTATCTTCTAGGAGAACACCAGTCTTGCGTACCTTTCCTAGGAAAGTTTTGATACTTGGAGGACGAGAGAGTGTGTGAGACTAAAATTCAAGTTATTAGATCCAAAAGTAATTATTACTAGTAATGGTAAGATTTAGTTACTCATATCTTACCTCTATACACAAGATATACTAATACAGCTTTTGACGTCTATCTATTCCTCTCCAGGATTATGTTAATTACAATTGTATGGGACATACATATGGGTATAGAACCGTGCAGCTAACTTCAAATCTCTATGCTAATGATCAAAGCACTGACAATCGCTAATATCACCCCCAATCCGCCACCCACTTACCAACGAAGGACACTTCCAGGCTACGTCGGAATCGGAACATTGGAACAATAGGTTCCATAGCCTCTCCATTGTGTACCCAAAGTCCGGCGCACTCATCGAGTCTGGTCGTCCTTGCAGGTATGGAGATTGATGTGCCCAGCTCTTCTCATCAACAAAGGCCTTCCATAAGTCGTTGTACACGTCTTTGGCCACTCCGCGTATTCGTGCGGCAGAGACAATGAATTGGCCCTTATAGCTGAGGAGGACATTCTTACAGCTTGTTGAGTTGTCTATTCGATCGTGAATCTGCGGGAAAAAGTGTGTATTGTCTTGCCAGAACAGTCTATCGCCGCAGTCTGCACAGTTGCAAACAGCGCCTGACCAGCCTAGACTGAGGTATCCAGTCTGCTCACGGCTGTAGTAATTCTTGAGATGAGGGTAGAACTCTCGTGGGTTGTGAACATCCGCCTGCAGGAAGACAGTTTGTCTTGCAAGAGTATCCCACCGGCGGAGAATGTGGTTGAGGTATGTTTCGCCCTCGCGTCCAATATTTGGAAGAGGGATGATGCTATCGGCACCTGTTTGCTTCCTGATAGTCTCAATATCTGCCTTGTCGTTCTTGATGTAGATCGTGGAGCGTGCATCGGAGAGAGCCGGTATACTCTTCACTCTATGAAGAAGCTCGGTAACTTCATTCACTGGCTCTTTGTACATACTCAATACAATCTCGACGGGGGAAGTTGCTCCGTAGTCTCTATCTAAAACAGCTAACTTGTGAGACACTGAACGCTCGGTGAAGTTTAAGCCTAGATATGCTGTCCAGAGCAAGGCAACACTGATACTAAGCGAGTATCTGCTCAATGTCTTGTTGGCTTGCAGAAATCTTAACAAAGATGCTCGCAAGCTATGATCATCCAGCTTCGTGGCGGAACTCAAAGTGTTCCTACCGTCCGTGGATGGCTCCTCGACGCCACTCACAAGATTGTATGATCTGGACGCAAGGCGGAACCTCTGCAATAAAGCATTGGGGACGCTGATGTGAGTTCTACTGCCGATACAGATCACTGCCAGGAGGAAGCAGCAGAATTGGTACATGTTCATGTACGAGCGGCGTAACGATAGTGTTGAGTAGCAGCCCACAACACCCGTAAAAGCTGCATAAATTAGGGCATCGTAGATTTGACGTCCATAAGCACTGTCAGTATTGAAGACAGTGTCAGAGGCTTTGTCGTCAATAGGGAGCAATAGCGACTTCCCTAGTGTCAACGCGAAGGCAGAGGACAAGGCGTGAATAGCGAATAACGGAACGCTCCCAAGATCGAGCGCAAAAGATTGATACCCAGGCCGAGATACCAATACCCAGGCTACGCCTACTAGCGCTGCTATCGTAACTGACCGACCGTTAGAAGTCATTTTGACGATATTCACTTCTGGATAATTTTTAACAGCAATCTGCCGTAGAGCTCGGGCAGTTCCAGCCATCAGCATCGCTGGGATCGATGATACTAGGCCCGGTACGCTGAGTCGGTATTCGGTGAATAGAAGCCCGACGCCAGCTACCAACAACAGGCTTGTACGAATGAGTTCACCGGACGTGAGCGGTATAATGCGAGCGACGAGGAGGAATACGCTTTCGGCAAAGAAGGCTATCATCTAATATATGTCAATCTCATTGCGTTGCGCCATGTTTGTGCTCGACAGAGGAGCCTTGCCTTCATCATGATTAAAGTTGGTAGATTCTGAACATGCAAGATCGCTTGCAGAGCGCATATGGTTGACAAAGATGTGAGACACATGGACGTCAGGCATAGAGCTGTTGCCCAAGTTGCGGAGCCCCGAGACTCTGGCCTTTCGCGAAACGTCTCTTGGTTTTCTTGCCATGTCCAGTACGGTTGTAATGCAATGATTGCAGTGATGCCAAGGTGACCGAAGTATAGTTGCAGCGGGTGGTGTACGTTCTGTTCCACCAGCAAATGCCTTGCGCTAAGCACTGAAATGCTCGCACAGACGAGCCAGACAAGGCGTCTATATGCGACAAAGGCGGGCGAGGAAGTCGGGGACGTCGAGGAAGTCGAGGTCGCGGTAAGATGCTGGAAGGTGGGAGAAGACTCTGTAGACATTGCAGTGTAGTCGTGAAACCGTAGTCGAACGGGCGAGAGACTGTGGGAAGAGACGCGGCGGTGGTGCAAGGTGGGGGAGTTCTCATGCACGTAATCTTCTGACGACTTGGCAGGTTGCGACTTGGCAGGTGGCCTGGTACGAGTCGAGGAGCTTGGCAGAGCGCCATCGCGATCAAATGGGGCAGGCCACATGGCTGCTGAAGGCGAGTCGCGATGTGTCGAGAGAGATGCGAGCAGGCAATCAACATCAAAAGTTACTGGGAATCGCGCGTGACCTCTGATTGGCCTTCCAGGATAACATAATACTGTTAGCGCGGCCCCTGATTCCCAAGAACCACGAAAGAACTACTCTAGGTACCATCTCCAGCTAAAACCGGCCGTTCTGAAATAAAAGAGACTTTTTAAGCTTCACCATCCTGTGAACTGAACTTTACTTCTTCTTGTTCAATTTCGCCCACATGCCTTAAGAAACTCTTCGCCGTCCCAACTCGCGCTCTGCCACCGTCAAAGCCTTTACTCAACCCTCGTTTCGACTGACTGTAGCGCCCTCAATGCTTACCAAACCTACCGCAAAACTTGCGCGGATGTTGCACATTCCCAATGCGCCGCCTGCTTGCAAGTGTGGCCTCGTTTGATTCTCAGTAGGACCAGTCAAGCTCTGGCTGCAGGGAGAAGACTTACCGTTACTGCATTGGTTCTGTTCCTCGACCTTTCCTTTGTGATTGTCATCGTTACGTTGCCGCGGAAAGGAAGCGCAGTACCGTCACCGCATAGCCTCTGGGGCGTTATAAGACACTAGACCGCTTCAGGACCCCCTCCAGCATGAAGAACGCGTACAATTGTCTCACCAGAACCTTCCGGTCAATTGCTTATGATCTAGGAGACACTCTTCGCCGCGCCAACCAAAGCTTACACGAACTGTTCAGTAACTGCGACAATTCCTCAGGTGTCGCCACTGCGCCTTCGCTCTTACCGTTGCACGGCGCTACGATCAACTTACACTGCTTTCGCACTCGGTTTAATAAGAACGAGGACCTCGAACCAAAATCACTCAACCTGGCCATGTGCAACGTTCAATACAATAGTCCAACCCGCGGATAGGGTGGTGAATGTCGCAGTCTGCATGCATCGACTTACTAGTCTCCGCAGACGGCCCCTTCTTCCAGCCTTTGCAACATTACGTTTGCTGCCCCAATGTCAAGTGAAACCTTCCAGCCGACTTACCTTTGTTGCGTTGAGACATGACGAGTTGTGTAACGTTTAGCGCGTGTTTGGCGAACTCCGGTCCTTGACCGGTCAGGTAGGTCAAGGGAGTTCAAGAAATCATCCAGCCTGGTAGGAATACAAGGCACCCAAGAGAGCATCCAACGTAGTTAATCTTATCTGCATTCCTCTGAGAGGATTGCTTGGCGCTGTTGGAAGTTTTTACACTAGTTAGGTGCGCAAAACAGATAGCAAGGGCATGCATGGAAAATGTTTGTAATTGTCTGTCTTGGTAGTCTACCTAACACCTGTCTTCTAGCCTTTAAATTGCTTTGCGGCTAGCTCCACGCTTCTCCAGACACAATTGATGTAAAGCTACTGCTGCTTTAACAGCGGCCGTTGTTAGGGTCAGCACTACGTTATTGGTTAGCCATGTTGCTTCAAGAGTCCAGTCTAGCAAGACTATGGGCATGAGGCTTACCGGAAGTTCCATCCAGCAGTGGTGGAATCACCGCCATTTTGGCAGCCGTTGATCTCGTTGCTGAGACGCAGGACACAATCGCCGTGGTTGAGCCACAAAGAGTTGCCGGCTGTGTTTGTGACCCAGAACTCAAACTTCTTGTTGGCAGATCCAGCATTTCGGCATTGGTATTTGACCTGTCCGCCTCCGAAACTTCCAGATGCGCCGTTGCAGACATCGCCCAAGACGTTGTTTGCCTGAACCTGATCAGGGGCCCAGGTCTCGCCTCCGCTGTAGCAGCCGGCTTGGGCGGTAGCAATGACCGAGGCAAGGACAGCAAAGAACGTAGAGGGCTGCATTTCGAAGTAGAGTTGAGAAGAATCTGGGAGGGAAATGTGATAACAAACGAGGTGCGATGATAGCAAGCGTGGTGTCAGTTCTAGCAGACTTCTTGACCTGTTATATATTGCAAAGACCCCTGACGCCTAGACTTTAGAGTGTTGATCATTTCCACGTAGCAGAGTATACAGTAAGCTCTTATCCGACTTCTGGTCCTATCATGCTGCCTACACTCAACCGCCACTTGCTGTGTCCATCAAGGTGTGGGGCAAAGTAGCACCACCAAGCCGCTTTCCGACTCTAGACGGTTAGGGGAATGGTCTGTTGGATGCCTAACTTGACTTCTCTACCTAGGTAGGTAGGTAGGTAGGTCTTGGAAGTCTTCAGCGCAAGGAAGTCATGCCGTACCACGCCAGGGGGGTTTTGTGAAATTGGGATGTCAGCATTTCAGGGTTCAAATGCTGTCTGGGTTATTTCAGACTATGTCAGCAGTATGTCACCACTATTTCAACGTTGATGCTGTCACCCAATTTCACAAAACCCCTCTGGCGCGGTACGGTGTCAAGGATGCATCCTTTGGATCCTTTTGTTCGTATTACATCGGCAATGTCACCGTTGCTATCTTCAGTATAACTAGCGTAGCTACTAGTCAGCCTCGTGCGGGAGGCTGTCCCGTCCCGCATCACCTAGCTACATTCTGAAGACCTCGAGCCTTGGCACTAGGCCTCGTGCAACCGCTGCTGCAGCCACAGTTGTCTTTCCACCGTTTGACTTACAGACTTATTTTCACCCGTATTCATTTCCGTGGGAGGAGTCTTTTAGTCTCCCGTTAGCTTGGGTTTTGGGTAGGTATGCATTACTAACGGTATGTTCAAATATAAGAACATCTTCGTCTCTAGCGTCAATGAACCAATTATAACGGGCGGAATTAGAGATCTAGGGCTACTTTAATGTGTCTTCTAAGCGGCTCAAACGCATTTTAACGCTTTATACTATGCTTAGAGGGCTATATTGCTCTGACGTGTGGGTATTTGCTGCCGCGGTCAGCTGTTTCTTTTTTTTGTACATGCATTTGCTAAGAGCATTCCAAGCACATATTTGGCAAGCTTACTTTGGCGAGGCAAATTTTATGATGCCTTTTTCTTGGACATGCTGCAAGAATGCGGCGAGGCTGCAGATATGCGGCCCGGGCATTGGTCTGTTTTGAGCCGCTTGGGATTAGGAAGCACTATCCGCCGCCCCACATCCCCACACCGCGGCCCGGGGAGTTCGGAGATGTGAGATCTGTACCTTTGCTTCGAAGCGCGCAAACTTGACCAATGGCAGTGCACAGTCAGCGCCCCCAACTTGGCTGTCCCTTAACTGGCCGGAAACTACCTTCAGCACTATGGACAAATCATCAGCCACCAGGGTTCTTGGCCGCGAAACACCGATTTGTCCATAGAGCCGAAGGCATTTTCCGGTCACTTGAGGAATATGGTCCATCGCATTCGGTCTCGCGCCATGATAGTTCAGACGGTGTTAGTTGCCAGAAGAGGGCATTGTACCGGGGCGAGTGTTCCGATGTATGTAAGTAAGAGGCACAGCTAGCGCTTACATGTGTCTTTGACTCTGTGCTCAGTGGTTAAACTATCTGGTAACATTAAATGCTCGGAAAAAACTGTAACACCCCTCATGATACAAAGTTTTCGTGCAATAACAAGCATGCCTGATTCAGGATCAGTACAATCAGTCGAAGTTCTCACTGTAACAGCTTGGGCATACAAAGTTGAATCTTCCAATTGTCATATTCATATGTTCCTTAGTATTAAGGTTGTAGGTTATGCGAACTTATCGCCAGTATGATCGGGGCGCGGTAGTGATCTGGGTCAATTCTTATGCTAAACAAGACAACACTGTAGGACAGCGATTTCATTACTCCATAGAAACGGCCTGAGCATCTGGTCACAACTTTGTGCCTTTCTGCATAATTACTTGTTTGCAAACGTACTTCCGCCTTCTGTCCGTCCGCGCTTATCTTGCTTCTAGTACACGCTTGCTTAATAAAGTAGTAGTACTAGCAATCGATGCCCTACTGCTGCTGTACAACATTACGAGTTCTGGACACTACAGAATTACCTTACACTGTCAGACATTCGACTTACTGTTACACTTCTGATTTATTAAAAAGGAGCCACTTGAACTTCAAAATAGGAAGTCAGCAATAATGGTGTCCATTTAAGAGACATAATGAGGTACTTAAATTGTGTGGCGAAGGATAAGACACTATCCAAAGGCGAAAGCCTTTCGGCACACTATTCATCATCTTGCTATTCAAAATAAGCTATTCTGCGACGAGAATGACAACCGGTACTCTCAAGGTTAGGAAGAAGCACATTTAGAGTAGCAAGGACTCAGATCTCATGAAGCACACTCTCGTGTCGATGCGAAATGGCCTTTTCCGTGTCGGTTAAAGAAGCTTGGCATCGCGTTCGCATCCGGAGGAAATAGCGCCTCTAGGCAGGCTCAAAAAAGTGGAGATAAGAAATCAAGATTGCTAACACGCTGAACAACAATAGGTTAGACTGAATGGTGGGGAAAAATAACATGGCCAGCAGTCAGGAAGTCAGAGAGGATGATGTGATGGCCGCGTGAGGTCATTGCAGTGTTGGTGGCCCGATCAACGTGAGGAAACAAGATCAATGGTTAGATTCCTCGTCTCATGGCACACATCGCTTTTATCATGAGAACCCCTCATCTAAAACTCTACGGTAGTAGAATGTGGGCTAATGTTAGCATCATTTCCGAGCATGAAAATGAGCGGCTCAGTAATGATGATTTGTAGTGATTGGTCTTTCCACACCAGACATGGTTTGTAACTCAGTCTGGGCGTCGGTGAAATCATGAATGACATAATCCAGGAATACGATGAGCTCGAAGTATGGCCATTCACAGTCTTCTCGTACCAGAAAAATCCATCAGAAGCACAATCTGTTGGTCTCACACTGTACCGTTCTTTTAAAAGTAGGCTAACTCCTGCGCCTTGTCTCGAGCGGACAGAAAGTCCCATCATGAGCGCTAAAACGGTCGTTACTGCATAGCTTGTTCAGACCGAAAGTTCACCTGCTCATTTATGGACATATTACTTGGGGGTTTAAGATGATGTAGGCAGTACATATAAGTTACTGGTAGAACTATCCTCCTGCGAATCAGGTGTCTAGCCCGTTCTGCACGGTTAAGGATTAGCTACTATAGTTTTCTGCGATCCGAGCAAGGACGAACCTACCATTAATTTCAAAATCCCACAGAGATTTCGCCTTCTTCGCGATAAATCTCAGCCCAACCTCTGCCCTCGCCCTGCATCATAATAGTATCTCCTGCTCTTGGCATAAGATATGATGTGCCTACCATCACCCAGCCTTCCTCCTCAAACCTTGAGACAAGAATTGCAAATGTAAAACCTTCACTGTCAAACAAGTCAACTGGGCTATCGTTCTCTAGAGACTTGTCTTCCATGAAGCTATTGTGACAGTCAAGACAAGCCTCGTTAACATAGATGCAAGCCCGATAACGGTAGCTGTTTGGGTCAAATTCTTCTTCCCCAGATTCGAGCCACTGCTGGAATCGTCTACCATGTCTGATCAGTTATAGGATATGTGGCTGTTTCGATACGCTTACTCGCGGATAACTTCCGGATCTTCGTCCTGGAAGTCAGGTGAAGACTACAAGTGTGGTCAGCGCACTGATTCTGTGTCCATCGTTTCGAGAGACCGTACTATAACTTTCCAGTCAATCCTATCGTAGAGTTGGCCCTCGCCTTCTGAATCCAGTCCTATGCGCGTTTGATGCTTCAAGTAAGCCATGAACTGCTCCCAACGAGCATCATCGCTGTAGTCACCACGGTAGATAATGAAACCATATGGCTTTGCAGAGGTTGGCTTGTCAGCCATGATATAGCTCTTCGTGTATCAACTCGGGGTTGATAGGTAATACTTGATATACAAAACGAATGTTGTGGCACGACCTTGGCAGTCGGACACGGCCAAAGCTGCGCCGCCCCCACTTTGCCTGTCTCCACCTGTAAGCCTGCGCTGGTCCTTTGGTGTTATTGGGGCTAAGCTTGCTCTTGAAGAGGAGGATAAGAAGCTTCAAGCAGTCAAGGCATAGGTTGACGGGCTGCCAGTAGCTTAGACAAGGGCAAAGAGAAAGGCGCCGGGATTCTTTCAACAGGCGACCACGAAGTCTAAGACAGCAAGGACTTACTTCGATACCCATGTCGGCGCTAGGCATGCTGAGCGAGAGGCTATTGGCTTTGATGAGAAAACGCGTCCCCGAGGCTATCAAGCCGTGCACCAAGAGCGTGGCTCAAATCAACAGGTTTTTGACCGTGGTTAAGACGATGAACACTGATGTGAAGAAGAGACGCTGGTACTTGGCGGTATTTCGGTCAGGGACAGGCCGGGTTCGATCTGTGAGAATCATGATGCAGAGCAACATGGCTCTCGATGGATGGGTGGACGGTCCTACTGTTTAGTATGAAATATCAATAGTCGAGAAATTGACCGAGGATTGGTTCTACGTGTACTTCAGAGGCCGAATCGACACGCGCGAGGACATGAACGATCGCCTCCTGTTCAGAGCATCATGACTTGCAGTACGATGGAATGCGATTCGAAAACATTTGATGAAGACGTCTTTGGTACTACTAGCGCTCAGCAGAACCATCCACCATCGACGGGCAGCGCAACGCCAGTGATAAACGAGCTTGCATCCGAGATGAGGAACTCGACAGTCGCCGGGATCTCCTTTTGGTCTGCCGTCCTGCCCAGCGGCAGGAAGCTATAATCCACCTCCTTTCCTAGTATCTCATAACTGTTCCTTAGCATTGGTGTATCTACCGGGCCACTGAAATTGAGCGTTAGTATCATAGAATCGCTCGCCACGTCGTAGACTTACGGGCAAAAGCAGTTGCACCTGATCTTCTTTGGACCCAATTCCTTGGCAGCAACTCTTGTCATACCAATGATTGCATGCTTGCTACTCGCATACGCCAGATTGTTAGCTGCGCCAATAAGACCCAGGATGCTTGAGGCATTAACTATCGCACCGCCCTCATTCATGTGCGGGATCTGCGCCCTCAGGCAATTCCTCAGCCCAATGACATTGACTCCATATATAAAGTCCCAGTCATCGTCATCCACACCTTCGATTGGCACGACGTTGCTCTGCTTCCCTATGACGCCCGCCAGGTTGGCACAGCCGTCAAGTTTGCCAAAGGCCTTTACGGTATGTGCAATCCAAGCCTCTACGTCGTTGCGCTTTGAGACGTCGACGGTCATGATCATGACTTTCGCGTCAGGAAACGACTTTGCAAGACCCGCGTGCACCTCTTCGAGGCGTTCGGCCTGGACATCCGCAAGGGAAAGTATGGCGCCTTTGCTTGCGAGCAGACGGGCAGTCTCGAAGCCCATGCCTGACGCTGCGCCGGTGATGACGATGACCTTGTCTTTGAGTGACATCTTGATAGAGACTGCGGAGTGTAAGGGAGATGTAGGGACCATGAGCGAAACGTGGTGAGCTCCTCAAGTACCCAGGTACTTATCGGCACGCCACGACGCTTAGCTAACTTGGGTGGCGTAATACCCGCCTAAGAACAGTATGGACATGGCTGCCGATAGCCAAGCAGAAGCAGTATCGCGAGAATCAATCAGAGGTGTTCATCGTCGAGCCGTGGAGCAAGGTGTCCAAAATAGACCCCACTTCGGAGCTAAACCCTTGTTTTGCAGTTTATGCTAGCCGCGGTAGCAAGGACAATGGATCAAAATTCCTCTGGGCCTCTTGGAGGCCTTACAGTAATGTTCTGCAAGTATATAATGTGGGTTCGTCCGCTTTTCTGACGACGATCAATGGGGACGTCTCAAGGTCGTTTGAAGAGTCTGTCGCGGTATGAAGGCTACGAACTGCCCAACTCGACCATGTGCACCAGATCGGGACACCGGGCAATTATTGGAGGTCGGCGATATTCGGGTCCAACTGTATACTCTTTAATCTATACAGGTTGAAGTATATGAAAATAATGGACGGTGGTCGAGGAAATCGCTGTAGCGTCCTCAACCAACTTTGTTGCTGTGGAGGTCTGCCAGGACGGCGCTGCAACCAAAGTTTCAAATTCTTTCGGTTGCATGTTCCTAGGCGTCCAATTACTCACTGCCCCGCATTTTCCTTGCTTTCTCCGAGATTTCTCACCACCAGCACTCCCAAACGTCAATATATTTTAAATAATTCTCAATCTTTCCATCAATCAACAGTTACCTCCGTTCAGGAGTGTTCCAATTGCCTAATTGGGTCGGTAACTCAGTGGTAGAGTGTAGGATTGCAGCCCATCAAAGCAGTTTATCCCGAAGTCACCGGTTCGACTCCGGTTCGGCCCTGACTTCAGTGCTTTTTTTTGTGCTCTTGTAGGCACCTCAGCGGTGCAGGCGTGGATCTGTAAACGTAGAACTTCGAGGTGGGAAGGAATGAAGACAATTTTTTGGTAGTTAGGATTTGTTGAGGGTGTGTATTCTACAGACAGTATTCTAGGTGGCTACGAATTTTCTTTTGACCAAACACCTGCATAACACTACCTTGCTTAGCAATACAGAACACCAACACTACAACATAATTACGACCTCTGAGCGTGCAATTTGATATTATTAGGCCTGCGTTTATATTTACAAGTGGTTGTAGTAAACTAGAGCATTGCTGCGTTGGGGAAAGAAGATTGTAAGTCTTGCTGTTACTGAAAGTGTTCGGCCAATAAAAACGAGCTTCTTCGTGCACTGCAGTGGTTCTCACGCTGTTTTCCAAGCAGGATGTTCAAGACTGTTTTAATTTCAAATCAATGTCTATCGTCTATCTCCATTTTACCCCCCCCCCCCCCCCCAAAGTTCCAACAAACCCTCAATCCCCGCCGCCTACTGCAAAAACCCAGCAACAAACCGCGCAACCTCCTCCGGCCTCTCCACCATCGGCAAATGTCCCGCCCCCTCCACAACCTTAAGCTCCACCCCCTTCCCAAGCTTATCGGCCATATTCTCCTTCATCGTCTTGGGCAACACACCATCCCCCGCGCCCACCAAAAAAGCACCCTTACCCTCATACCCGCCCATCTTCGCGCGGATATCGTATTCATGCAGAGCAGTAACGCTCTCGCGGAAGCCGGCCAGCGAGTTCGTCTTAACGAACTGCTTCACGCGCTCGAGTTTGGGGGCGAGTTGGGCGTCGGCGTACGAGGCGGGGACGAACCACCTGCGCGTTGTGATTTCCGCTAGTTCCTCGCCGACGATGGGTTCACCGGCGGGGGATGTGGTGCCTTCTTTCTCGGCCATGGCGACGCGGTCGTTCCATGCTTGGGCGTTTGTTGCCGGCGCAAAGGCATTGGTGTCGCAGCCGATGAAACTGGTGATGCGCGTGGGATACTGGAGTGCGACGTTGAGGGCTGTTGCGCCGCCGAGGGAGACGCCGATTATGGAGGCGGTTTTTGCGCGGAGGGCGTCGAGAAGCGTGATTACGTCCGCGGCGAGCACGTCGACGGTGACGGGGCTGATGGAGGTTTTTGGCAGGGTGGATCGGCCGCGGGTGTTGTAGCGGAGGATGCGGTACTGGGGCACGAGCTTGATGAAGTGCTCTACGAAGTCGTCCCAGATCCCGTAGTCGACGAGGATGCTGTTGGATAGGACGAGTAGTGGGGCGGAGGGGTTTGTGCTACCTTCGAGGCGGTAGGATAGGTCTACACCATCTGGGGTTGTGATCTTGCTCTCGATGACGGGTCGCTTCTCCGATGGGTACGTCTTGAAGAGTCCGTACTCGCTTTCTGCAGGCACCGTGTCTGGAGACGAGAGAGAAGCGAGGTCGCGCTGGGCGGCGCCAAAGGTGTAGTAGAGATCGTAAGTCCTGCGTTTACGATCCTTAACCACGTCTTTATAGATCTTGTCGCACCACTCAGTGGTTATAGCTTTCTGGAACTCGGGCCCACCGAGCCCGTTCTGCGGCGCATACTCATGCAGCGCAAGGAACTCCTTCTGCAAGCTCGAATTGGCCTGCAAATCCAGATGGCTCGTCTCAAACCGCCTTGTACGCCGCCAGCCCGGGACTTTCTGCAGCAAGGGAACATGTTCCTCCTCATACCACTTCTTCAGCTCTTCTTCCTTGTCGGGACCATCTTGCAGCACGAAACTAACGGCAATCATGACGTTCTTCTCGCCTTCATTCTCGACTTTCTGCAGGTCTTTGAAATCGCTTCCCGTCCATTCACCCAAAAGGTCGTACGACTTGCGATCCACAAAGATCTGCTTCATAGTGTCCCTCTCCCGCTGCGTCTGCACCGGTGCACTCCTCAGCTTCTGGTAGGGTTCGCGGCCCAGCCACTCCAGCTCGTCAAAGTCGTAGATGGCCATCCACTCCGGCTTCTCCTTGGAGCCCTGCTGTGCATCAAGATCGGTTGCGCGGTAGCGGAAGCCATTGTTGCAAAAAGGCAGACGCAGACGGTTTGGACCGTGTTCGTTCTGATACCTGGCAGATAGAGGCGTGAGGTGGTGTTTCGAAGACGACAGGATGCGGCTGAGGGGCGTCAACTTACCAGTCGTGGAACTGTGCGTCGGGCAGGCCTTCTTTCGGCTGCATGGTCACGTACAGAATGCCTGGGGTGGATTTGGACGCCATGATGCTGTGTGATGTCAAAGGCTCGTTGTTAGGCAGATTGAATGTTCAGTGACAGTTAGTGGGTATGCGTTCAAGACAGATTGTGCATTTGAGAATTACATTGAGGCTACAGAGGGTCGACATGACACTGGATGAGAGCTTGCCCGCGCCGATGACATCTGCCGGACGGCGCTAATGCATGAGAGCTCCAGGATGTGGGCTCCGAGTTTACCCCTCCATGTTCCGATCGGAAATGTTATGCGCTAGCGTCCGAATGTGGGGAAGTATGGACAAGTGAGTACTGGGCGCAAATGGAATTGTTCAAGTTGACGGCGACTTTAAGTGAGAACGAGGCTTGCAATCGCTAAGTTGATGTATCTTCTAAGTCTATAGTATCAAAAATTTATATACGCCTAATCGTACCATATAGCGTTCATGCCAAAGCCAGGGTCTGGAATCTCCAATCTTGCCACCCTCGCAAGGAATTCATCCTGCCATCTGTAGATCTCAATACCGCCCTTCTCGTCGTCTGTGAGCGCAAGCCACTCATCGTTCCACGGGCACGGTGACACGGCATTCGAGTGGCCGCCTGATGTCGGTGTTGGGTTCAGGCAAATCTGGCGCTCGATGGCTCCAGAAGGTGCAATCTTGAATGCCGCGATGTAGCCTGTCAGGTCGGACGAGTTGGAGCGCGATGTCGCGAACAGGTAAGAAGCGGACTTGTTGAGGAAGACGACGTCGGAGCGGTACATGGTGTCTGGGTTAGGGATGCCTGTTGACATTAGTTGTGCTCTGGCGCAGTGTGGAGTTACGTACCAGGAGGAATCAATGGATATGTCTTGTGTGTGTAGACTGGTAACTTTGTCTGTGGATCAATGACATACTCGCACAAGCGGTTGCCTCCTTCCATCAGCGCATACAAGTACTGTCCGCTTGGGTGCATCTCAACCCATCTGGGGTGGTCCTTTGGCTGAGTCGCTTCTGTGTATCCAACCGTCTCCATGCGGCCTTCATCGTCGATCTTCTTGTGGCACCAGATCCTGTTGGCCCACATGTCCGCGCTGTACAGGTATGTCTCGCTGGGGTCGAAGACCATGCCGTGGATGGCTGTCTTCTCGCAGTATTCGTAGTTCTGGATGTTCTCCTTCATAGCGCCAGACTCGTCAACCGAGAAGATGTTGCCAAAGCCAGCATGGTCGTAGAAGGGGTTGCAGTACACGGCATAAGGAGGTTTCTTCGAAGGGAGGAGGAAGATGGCACGTGTCTTGGTGTCGGCGTCGTTTGCTTTGGCTGCGTCTTGTTAATACAGACTCTCACAATACAATGGCAGACGTACGATGCCCGCCAATTGGGTAGCTGCCAGTCTGCACAATCTCGCCAGGAGCATCAACGCGGTGTGAGCTCCATCGCTTCATCGATGCTCCATAGATGTTCTTCCGTTGATGCTGCAGCCCTCATCAGCCATTGGTTCATGTTCGCAAGTGAACAGTCGAGCATACGTCAAATGCCATCCAGCTGATGGGCTCATCGTGGGGAATCTCCGTCTTCTTGACCAGCTCCAGCTTCAGCGTCTCCGTGTCGAAGGAGACGGTGATGATGACGCCGGGCTTCACCCACGTGCCGCACATCAAGTGGTGTTTCGTCATGTTGGCTGCTGAAGTGTGGAAGCTCGAGGTGCGAGGTGTCCGCCAGTATTTGCCTCCAATTGATCGTGCCAGAGACAGCATCGTCCATGATCCAAATTTCGCAGGCCACGCGCATCTCGACTTGCGGCGCCAAACAACCGTCGCGGAGGACCGATGGCGGGGCATTCGCTGGTAAAGGCTGGAAAAAGGCCGGCAAAGACTTCTTCCGCAATGACAGCTCTCCCATTGGCTGCGCACCCCTGTCAATGCGGGGCAGCCGCCCGCAGCGCCCGGCACTCGTGCAGCTTTGCGCCATGTTTTGGTGCGCCAGAGCTTCACAGCCGGGCGTTCTGCCGCAGCCTTCGAGAACCAGGGCGAGTCGCCTGATGCCCGGCTAGAGGCACGGCGATTGTCAATGGTGCTAGTCTGGTTGGCTTGAGAAATGGACCATATAAGAGGGGAGTGTGCCCCGAGAGGTAGTAAAGCATCAAACGCCTCCATACCATACACCCATACACTTGTACAGACTTGAGCCTTTTCATACTCAACTCTTCACACCTCTCAACACATCTCACAATGGCATCTGCACCCGTGCCCCAGGAGGAGTCGCAGCACCGCTTCGACCCCAACTTCACTGATGCCGTCATCAACGCCATTGGCCCCAAGGTCGACGACCGCACCCGCTTCGTCATGACCAAGCTGATCCGCCACCTGCACGACTTCATCCGCGAGGTCGAGCTCACCAACGAGGAGTGGTTCGAGGGCGTCCGATTCGTCAACTCGATCGGCAAGACCACCACATCGTCACGAAACGAGGCCCACCGCATCTCCGATGTTTTGGGTGTAGAGTCGTAAGTCTTTCGTCCGAGCCTGCTGTTTGCGGAACACTGACATGTCCAGATTGGTCGACGAGATCGCCCACAAGCACATCAGCGAGTCTGGCGAGGCACCCACATCGAGCACCATCCTCGGCCCCTTCTGGTCGCCCCACTCGCCCTTCCGCGAGCTCGGCGACTCCATCATCACCGACCCCCACCCCGACGGCCAGAAGACGCTCATGCACGGCGTCATCCGCGACCTCGACACCAAGAAGGGCATCCCCAACGCCGTCATCGACATCTGGCAGGCCAGCGCCAACGGCAAGTACGACTTCCAGGACCAGGAGAACCAGAAGCCCAACAACCTGCGCGGCAAGTTCACCACAAACGAGAACGGCGAGTACTGGTACTACTGCTACAAGCCCACCGCCTACTCGCTGCCCTTGGACGGCGCGGCCGGCCAGCTCTTCAGGACCCTCGACCGCCACCCCTTCCGCCCCGCTCACATCCATCTCATGGTCACCGCCGAGGGCTACAAGCCTCTGATCACACAACTGTACCCCCGTGACGACCAGTGGGTCCAGAACGACACCGTCTTCGCTGTCAAGGATGACCTGCTGCTCGACTTTGAGCCCAGCAAGGACGACAAAGCCAAGTACGACCTCGAGTACAACGTCACTCTTGCGCCAACAGGCAAGAAGACTGGCCGTCTGGAGGGCATTCCCAGGCTGCCCAATGTTTTCGACGAGTCAAGCAGGCTGTAGATATTATGTGCATTGTATGATTGACTGCATTGGCGTTTGGGACCATCTATTCGTAAATAGCGGATATTTCAGCGTTGAATCAATGAAAAGTTTCACTTCACAGCCGAATTTGGTGATATCTCTGAATTTACTATCTGAATATATATTTTGAACCTACCATTCTAAATCATGGGAAAAACATTTCCCAGATGCCGACATCGCTAACCGCGTGGACCAGCTCCATTCCTACATATACCTCTCCTCCGCTCCAACAAATCCTCATGTCCAAATCCACCCTCCACACCCTCACAAACCTCACCCGCCGCACCACCAATCAAGCCAAACCTACCTTCCACCGCTCACTCACCAACACCCCACGGTCCACAATGCGCGTCCCCTACGCCCCCAAAGAAGCACCTACCGAAGAAGCCCGCCCAGTGTACGAACGTATCGCCGCTCGCCGCAACCCCCGCCCACTCATCCCCCTGGACCTCGCACTCCTGCACAACCCCTCCGTCGCCGACGGCTGGTCCTCTTTCATCGGCGCCATCCGCACCAAGACATCTGTGCCGGACACACTCAAGGAGCTGGCAATTAGTCGAATCGCGGCTCTGAACGGCGCCGTGCACGAGTGGGATGTGCACGCCGCGCTGGCTGTGAAAGCGGGCGTGAGTAAAGAGACGATGGAAGTTGTTTTCAAGCACCCATTCGTGGGTCGAGGGGGTGAGAAGAAGGGGGATGGGGAGGGGTTGGAGAAGCTGAGTAAGGAGGAGAGGAGCGTGTTGGAGTATACGGATCAGATGACTGTTGGTGTGCATGTTGAGGATGCGGTTAGTGAGGCGCTGAAGGCGTTTCTGGACGACAAGCAGGTTGTCGAGTTGACGGCGACGGTGGCGGCGTATAACTGTGTTAGCAGGTTCTTGGTTGCGCTGGACGTGGGGGAGTGTAATGGGAGGGCGATGAAGAAGGTGGATGAGTTGGGAGCTCCTCATTAGATATGCAATTGAGCAATTGACCTCTCCACTCCTCCGTACGTCCTGCTGGTGGTCTACAGTTCTCACTTTAATGTCCCGAATTGGTGGTTTGTTGACGGCGGAACAAAGCCGCCTTCCCCATCCGTGCATCCCCACACCAGAAAGGAAGGCGCCTCGGCTGAGCGCTTGAACCCTTGAGCCGAGCGAAAGCGAACGCATGTACGGCATCCAACACCACAATTTCTTCCTCCTGGACAATTTCCCTCTTCTACATACTTTCACTTCTCACAATGGCGGCTCTGGCTCCTCGTCTGCTCACACGCTCCCTCCGCCACGCGCACCGCGTTGCACCGCTTTCCACAATTCGCCACGCTTCGACCAAACATCCCGCCAACTTCACACCACCCAGCCAAGCCGACCTCGACGAGCTGCGCGAGAGCGTGCAGGACTTTGCACGCCGCGAGATCCCTGAAGAAATCGCCGCTAAGACAGACCGCGACAATGCCTTCCCCAACGACATGTGGCAGAAGTTTGGTGAAGCCGGTTTCCTCGGCATAACCGCAAGCGAAGAGTACGGCGGCCTGGCGATGGGGTACCAGGCGCATTGCGTTGTCATGGAAGAGCTCAGCAGGGCGAGTGGGAGTATTGGGCTGAGCTATGCGGCGCATAGCCAGTTGTGTGTGAATCAGCTGATGCTGAATGGCAATGAGGAGCAGAAGAAGAAGTACCTCCCTGGGCTGATTAGCGGAGAGAAGATTGGCGGGTTGGCGATGAGTGAGCATTCGGCGGGGAGTGATGTGGTTAGTATGAAGACAACGGCGAAGGAGGTGGATGGTGGGTATTTGTTGAACGGGACCAAGATGTGGATTACGAACGTATGTGCTATATCTGTTGCTGTATATGCGTTGAGAGGGGTATATTGACGATCACAGGGCCCGGATGCGCACACCATCGTTGTCTACGCGAAAACAGTTCCCGATGCAGCTTCCAAGGGTATCACGGCTTTCATCGTCGACACAGACACCAAGGGCTTCTCCGTAGCCAACAAGCTCGACAAGCTCGGCATGCGCGGTTCCAACACTGGAGAGCTCGTATTTGAGGATGTCTTCGTCCCCAAGGAGAACATGCTGGGCCAGCTCAACCGCGGAGTAAAAGTGCTGATGGAGGGTCTTGATCTCGAGCGCCTCGTCCTATCCGCCGGGCCCCTAGGCCTCATGCAAGCCTCCCTCGACAACGTCCTGCCATACACCCACCAGCGCAAGCAGTTCGGCCAGCCCATCGCCCACAACCAACTCGTGCAGGGCAAGCTAGCAGACATGTACACCAAGTACCGCGCCAGCGCCTCCTTCACCTACTCTGTCGCGCGCGCCGTCGACGAGAGCCACGCCGACCCCCTAATCAAAACACAAGACTGCGCAGGCGCAATCCTATACTCCGCCGAGCGCGCCAGCGAAGTCGCAGCCGACGCAATCCAGTTAATGGGCGGCATGGGCTACATGAACGAAGTTCCCGTCGGCCGCATCCTGCGCGACGCAAAGCTCTACGAAATCGGCGCTGGCACAAGTGAAGTCCGCAGAATGGTCATCGGGCGCGCATTCAACAAGGAGTACAAGCAAGACATATAATCTCACATTCCATCGCACGCGCGGAAAATACCCGCATTGTAAAACCCCCTCAAAAAGCCAAAATAACCAAAATTCAAATTACAAAATTCAAACATACACATACAAACATACGAATCACACCCCCATTCCGTCACCATTTCACGTCCCCTCCCCTCCTATGGTTCGCAGCCCAACTAGCCCCCCCGCGCCGCTGACCAGGGTACGTCCGCGATCAATGGCATAAGCGCGAAGTTGCTGCTTCTGGCATGTTGCCACCCTGGTCCGTCGTGTCTAAATGCACTTGTGGCTGGCTGGCTGGCTGGCCTTAGCACTAATCCTTGCGCGCTATACGAGGCGCGTGTTGGCGTTGGACGGGGGTGATGGATGGGTGACGTCGCCGGGGTACGCGAACGGAACAACTTGACTTGTCGGGTGTGTGTTTTTGTCCGGGAGAATAATGGGATGGGGAGGTGAAGAGGAGAGTGTTTTAGAAATCTGTATTAGGTTTGGGGTTTATTTGATGGGTTTGAGTATAGACGGAGGTGAGTTGATGATGTGCAGATGATGGTCAATACGCTGGCTGCCGTTTTCGTTAGTTCTGTGACTACCATGCTTCACGTTAATGTATGATCCAGAGCACTCTCCCTTCCCACCCCCAACGCCGCACCGTCGTATCCACCATCATCTGGCTCAACAGTATACCCAGGCTTCAAACCCTGACCAAGAGACGCAGGATCAATGTACCGACACGTCAGCGCAAACCGCAGCTTTCCCCCATGATCAACAGAATGCTCGTAATACCTTTGCATCTCCGCGCCATGCATGACAACCACATCGCCATGCCCCAGCCGCAGTGTAAGCGCATCCTTCGCATTGCCACTCGTCTTGAGCCCCATCTCCTTGGGCAGCTGCTTGAGTTTCCTGCGATATTCGGCACCGCTCAGCGTAGCTTTGGCGTCGCGCAGCTCGTCGACGCGGTCTAGTCGCGCGGCGAACGCGTTGCAGCCTGGTAGCGGGACGGCGTCGGTGTACACGCCTGCGGATGAGACGCCGAGGTGGTGTTTTGCTTTCAGCCGGATGCGCATTGTGCCTGGGGCGCCGAGGGAGAGGGTGGCGATGGTGGGGCCGAGGCCGTGTTCGCCATCGTCGTGGTAGGAGATGCGTTGGGATTCGAAGTAGCCTAGTGCGAGCACTTCGTTGAATTCGTGTGTTTCGAAGTCACTGAGCTGCGAGGATGCGGAGGATGTGGATGCGGACGTTGATGAGGAAGATGAGGAGCTGGGTGGAGAGTGCGACAGGAGATAGCGAGCAGCCCAGTTCAAGCGGCTTCGGGTCGTCGTGATTGGTCGTGCGGCGGACAAGAAGGGATGTGAGTCCGTTGCGGCGATGAACTTGTACGGCATACCGTAGTTGACGAGGAAGTTGCGCGTGTACATCCCCCCTTTGAGCTGACTGTTCTCGAGAAGCCGCCTCCTTAGGCCAATGTCGACCTGCTGCAGTTCTTCAAACATGGCGTCCGGGCCACCTGGTTCTTCGACGACGGTGCGGTTAGCGATCATGTGAGCTATGAAGCCCGGGATGCCGGGGAGCGTGTACCGGTCTATGCGGTAGTTGTGGGCGAAGGAGACGGAAACGGTGACGAGCGGGGAGTGCGTGTTACGGGAGAACGTGTAGCTGTGATTAAGTGGCCAGAAGGAATCGCGTAGGGAGAGTGCCGGGATGAGAGTGTGCGGTGGTGTTTTTGACCAGCCGCATGAGCATTCCCAGCCAGTCCAACTGATGCGAGAGTTGCACCGCCCACACACAGGACATACCACACCTCGGGTGAAAGCTTCCGAGGTGTCCTCGCCGGGCACTGCGTGACTAGAGACTATGGCGTCGTTGGAGGACAACGGATACTCATGGTTGTCGTTGGGCCAAGGTGTATGGGCCTTGAGAAAGCGCGGATCGTAGACTAGAGCTGCTTCATCGGGCTCAAATGGTTCGCTTCCTCGACGAGAGTCGGATCCAGATGGGAAGACAAGCCAGAACGATGGACAGGTTGGCTGGAGACACATCCATCCGTTTAGATAGATCTGCAGTGACTCGCGCGCACAGGTGCCACAAGACTTGCTGAATGGCGGCGGGAGGGAACCCAGTTCGACTGGGTCTTCAACGTCTTTTGGACGCCACCAAGACTCTTTCTTTGCGTTGAGCTTTTCGAAGCGGTATCGTACGATCTTGCTGTTGCCGCTCTTCTCTACCCAGATATGTGTGGGTTTGAAGTAGTCCAGGACGCAATATTGATGCGGCGGCTGCGATGGCATGTGCGGATTGTCTTCTCCCGTGATGATAACCACAGGGTTGTAGTGGCTCATACAATTTCTCAGGCTCTCGGAGGTTGTGCCTTCCACCTGATCACCACTGGCTTTCATCGCGCCAGAGTCTTTGTCTTTGACTTGACCGCCACCCGCTCTGGCAATGACTACGTTGCTGTCGATGTAGTCGCGAGCGTGAGCAACTTTGTCAAACATAAAGCCTCTGACGAAGCCGCCGGTAGCGTGGCAAGCACTCTGATAGCTGCGAAAGTAGTGCAGTGTTTCACAGAGATCCATGCGTCCATTGGCCCAGACCGGCGGCTGACCGGCGGGCTCTATGTTCGACGGCCCAAAGGTGCGATGTGCAAGCAGCTGATCAGCAATGCTGTGGAGCTCTTTTCTGCTCAGGACCGGCGTTGGGTTGAATGGCGGTAGGTGCATCGGACCTTCGTCGATTGTTGTCGCCTGAGATGCATGAAATGAGGCATTGGCGAATGTTGGTATTTGCTGAGTACCTTCAAGCGAGGAAGCGTCTGAAAGGGATCAGCGAGATATGTCTCGCAATGCAATATGTACTTACTACGCGATGGGCTCAAAAGTACCGTTGGTTGAGTTTGCCATGAGTCGTTATCGATCGCAAAATCGTTCTGCTCCATCAGAACGTATGTCTGTTGATGATTCCGCTGTGGGGATGACTCTGGTGTTACCCCTGCAAATGACTTCCGTTGATCCTGTCGAGATACCCAACCAGACGTCGTAAAGCGCTCCCGCGGCGAGCTGTCACTGACTTGAATGTGCTCTTGCAGACGATTTGCCGTGTGTAAGTTTGGATTATCATCCTCGGGGCTTGTTTGGGAAGAGTATAGGTCCTGGCTGTCTGCTAGGATTGGCTGTGGCTGTGGCTGCGCAAAGGTTTCTGGACTGTGAACTTGGAAGCTGCCACTCCTATCGAAGGGTTGATCCTATCCTCGAGTGTTACTAACTGATGTTCTCAGCCGGGCAGCTACTAACATGATTTCGAGAAGTCTGTGAATCATATTTGTCACTGCTCTTCTGTCGGTGACTGAACGACCCTGTGCAGGACATCGATCGCCCGCGTTTTTGGTTGACAAACGCGGAAGGTACTCGCAGGCGGACGATGCAAGATTTTCGGTCCTGTGATGTTGAAGTGCTTTCACCTTGTTTGCCTCTTACCCTTACGCGACTTGCTCTGGTCTTCTTCTTGCACGTGGTGATCTCCTCGATGAGTGCTTGTTGAGAGCGCTCTGTAGGACGTCTTTCACGTGTGGACCTGCGTGGAGATGACTGTGGAGCAGATTGAGTATATGTCTTCTCTACGATTTGCGGTGGAGTGGGCAGTTCCATAGCTGCCTGAACTCGCTGAGGCGTTTGTCGCCGCACTTCATTGTCTCCACCTGCCTTGCGAGCAGGCGTTTGCGGCATTGTCTCGTTAGTTGGCATCTGCCTTGTCGTGAGCGTGCCATTGGATTGATGGTTAGCAGGTTTTCTGCTGTTTCTGGATTCTTGCGGTATAACGAGCGGAGTGGCTACTTGGGAAAACGCGCCTCTGCGAGGGCGTTGAGAGGCAGCTGTTCCAAAATCGCGAGCATTGAAACCCAGTGGTGTTGTATCACTGCTTTTACGCCTTTTCGGTTGATGTAAGTCTTCTGTATCTTGTTCAGTTTTTGATGTATTGCGTTCACTCGTCTGAGTATCTGATGCCGTCGAGAACAAGTCCTCGCTAGACATGTCTGCGATAGCCGAGTCCATCGACTGCCGCTTGCGCTTGGAGGCACCCATGGTGGTGCTTTAGGTAGATACTACAGGTTGCTGACAGACTGATGGGGACAGATGAAGACAAAGGCGTATCTACAACACGCGCGAGCGTTCAATCGAAGACTAGAAGTGACGGCGACAAGGCTGAGGGCACGAGAAGCAACAAAATCCCTACAAACGAAAGTGTAGAATGTGCGTATACGGCAATACGGGCCAGATGCTCAGGCTGTGACTCAATCTGGTGATTGCGGGATGTTGGGGACGGTGAAGTGAGGTCCGTGGACACTGCATGAAGTGAGGGCAGCCATTATCGCACCGTACCAAAGTGGCGGCATCAACATTCCGGTACCATCACGACACGACGCGACCAAAGTCTGCACTGTCTCAACGGGTCGCGACGCAGCAGCGACAGGATGATAACCTCAGCCCCAATTAAAGGGTCCAAGCTCGAGCTCGTCGTTGTAGCCGTTCTCGCTACCGGAGTTCTCTCGGCAAACTCGATTTGGATGGCCGGTGCGGAATCTAAGCCGCTTCAGGCCCATACCTCGGTAACACCGACTAGCGCTCCCCAGTACCCCAGGGTGTGGGGAAGACGTCGGATGAAACTGAGCTGTGAATGGACGTCAACACCCTAGTCTATCGCGACAGCTTTCCGACACATTAAGGGAGGATTGCCCGGCCACGCTCGGCCAGCTTCTCGAGTCAGCTTCTCTTATAAAAACCGTGAGTCGCGTGAGTGCATTGAAGCACGTAGACACTAACACGCTCTCACAGAGGCTTGTTGACGCTCACTACACAATGGTCTTCACTCCGCCGGCATGGGTGCCCAAGCTCCCCTTCTCCCCGCCCGACTCGATCCCTATCTCCGAGTTTATGCTCGAGGAGCACTATGGCAGGCACCCTCTGGGCTACTCGAACAATCCCTTCACCTGCGGGCTGACAGGCAAGACGTACTCGAGCCTTGAGGTGCGTGAGCGCGTCGACTACCTGGCGCGCGGTCTGGCAAAGGAGCTGGGCTTCCACCCAAACAAGGGCTCGGAGTGGGACAAGGTCATTGCCGTGTTTTCTGTCAACACGCTCGACACATTGCCATTGGCGTGGGCGACGCATCGTCTTGGCGGAATCCAGAGCCCTGCGAATGCGGCGTACAGCGCTGCGGAGCTGGAGTACCAGCTGAAAAACTGCAGCGCCAAAGCACTGTTCACGTGTGTTCCACTGCTGGAAACGGCCCGAGAAGCTGCGAAGAAGAGCGGTATCCCGGACAACCGCATCTACATCCTCGATGTACCTGAGGCGTTCACCGGCGGCAAGGGTGCGCCGAAAGGCATGAAGACGGTCGATGACTTCATCCGCGAGGGCAAAAACCTAGACAGGCTCGAGAAGCTAGACTTTAAGGAAGGAGATGGCGCGAAGAGGACTGCGTTTCTGTGCTACTCCAGTGGCACATCGGGTCTTCCCAAGGGCGTGATGATCTCGCACAGGAACGTTATCGCCAATACTAGTAAGTTTATCGACACTTCTCAACTACTGCAATACTGATTCGTCCAGTGCAAATTAGCGCCTACGACAAGCCTTACAGAGACACCATAATCAAGGACCTCCGCAACCAATCCGACTACATCGAGAATGTTCTCGGCCTCCTCCCCATGTCGCACATCTACGGGCTCGTCGTCATCTGCCACGCCTCTGTGTACCGCGGTGACGGTGTTATCGTGCTCCCGAAGTTTGACTTCAACATCACCCTGCAAGCCATCCAAACCCACAAGATCAACACCCTCTTCCTCGTCCCCCCAATCATCATCCTCATGACCAAGAACAAGGATCTCCTCGCAAAATACGACCTCAGCTCCGTCTGGTCGCTCTTCACCGGCGCCGCACCACTCGGCAAAGAAACAGCAGAGGACCTCCAAGTCATCTTCCCCAGCTGGAAAATCAGACAGGGCTACGGCCTCACAGAGACATGCACAGTCGTGACATCCTCGTCGCCAGACGACATCTGGTTCGGCTCCTCGGGCAGCATCCTGCCCGGCATCGAGTGCAAGATTGTCACCATCGAGGGCAACGAAATCACCGGGTACGACCAGCCCGGCGAGCTGCTCGTCAAGTCCCCCGCCGTCGTGCTCGGCTACCTGAACAACGACAAGGCCAACAAAGAGACCTTCCAGGACGGCTACATGCGCACGGGCGACGAGGCCGTGGTGCGCAAGTCTGCGAACGGACACGAGCACGTTTTCATCGTCGATCGAATCAAGGAGCTTATCAAGGTCAAGGTTCGTACCCACTCACCCGTGTCAGTATATAATACATCAGTTTTCTAACGCAACACAGGGCCACCAAGTCGCCCCCGCCGAACTCGAAGCCCACCTCCTCACCCACCCCGCCGTCAACGACTGCGCCGTCATCCAAGTCCCCGACGACGACGCCGGCGAGGTCCCCAAGGCCTTCGTCGTCAAGTCCCCCTCCGTCGGCCTGGAAGAAAGCGACCGTATGATTGCGCGCGATATCCAGAAGCATGTCGAGAAGACCAAGGCGAGGTATAAGTGGATTACCGGCGGCGTGGAGTTTATCGATGAGATTCCGAAGAGTCCGAGTGGTAAGATTTTGAGACGGTTCTTGAGGGATAAGGAGAAGGAGAAGAGGAGGAAGGCGGGGAGCAAGCTGTAAGCTGTAGCTGTGGCTGTAACTGTGACTGTGAGTTGTGGGTTGTACGGTTGCGTGTGCGTGTGCGTGCAGCGTGATTTAGAGGTGTGCGAGCAGCGTGACTTAGAGCGTCCGTAGAACAGCAGTAAGGAAATCTAAACTTGAACTTGAACTTTTCCAATTCGCAAGACCATGGTATCTATCTATCTATCCCTCCCTCACACTATCCTACCCACACTCACTGTGTCAACGGCGCATCATAAACAAGCACAACGTGATCATCTCCCGCCGTAATAATCACCTCCCCACCACCCTGCACAAACCCCATAACACCGCCTCCCTCACCCCCTCCCCGATGCCCCTTCCACTCACCAACCAACCCCTTGTTAGCCGCCGTCGTACCACCCCGTGCATCCCACCTCCTAACCACACCGTCAAAGCCCGCACTCGTCAACAACCACCCGCCCGCGCCCTCCTTCTTGACAAACTCCAGCTTCACAACAGCCTGCGGCATTTCGTCGTCAGCATGCGCGTCCTCAATGCGACGACGCACAGCAAAGCGATGCGCAGTGTCGAACAGGGTAATCGAGCCATCGACATTACCCGCCGCCATGAGCGTCAGCGGCGCCGACGAGAACGAAAGCGTCTCGACGTTGTCGGAGCCCGCTTGCAGACTGGCGAGGATCTGGCCTGTTTGGCCGGCGGACGCGGCTGCGCCCTTGGCGGGGGCTTGCTTGCTGCCGGATGCTTTTGCTTTGGCGCCCGCGCCGCCGGAGGATGTGGATGCGGGTTCTGTGCTTAGGCGTGGGAGTCCGACGATGCGGATTTGGCCTTCTGGGCCGCCGACGGCGACGAAGGAGCCAGTGGGGGGGATGCCGATGCTGTAGAGGCCGCCTTGGACGAGGAAGCGTTCGTCGAGGCCGGTGAGGCCGACGACGGTTTGCGAGCTAGGGTCGATGAGGCCTTGGGATGCGGCGTCGCCGAAGACGTCCCATACGTAGAGACTGCTGTCTTCGCTGACGGTGGCGAGGAGAGCGCCGTCTGGGGTCCAGGCGCCGGCGGTGCAGGACTCGGTGTGCAGGTAGAAGGCCTGGAGGACTTGGAGCTCGTTGCCCTTGTCGGTGGAGAGCTGGTAGACCCAGACGGAGCCGTCGTTTGCGCCGAGGGCGATGACGTTGGGGTGGGCGGGCGAGGGGTTTGCGACAAGCCAGCTGATTTCCTCGACTTCACTTGCTTCGGCGAGGAATTTCCACTTCTTGCCGTCCGGTACGCCTTGCCAGACGCGCAGTTTCCCATCCAGACCGGCTGTGGCTACGAACTGGCCCTTGGGCTCTGAGAAGGTAACAGCGTTGATCGAGTCCTTGTGTCCATCCAGCTTGAAAACGCTCTTCAGTCCCTCCCGCTCGCCTGCTTGCTGCCCCTCCGGTACGGCTGTGATGTCGATGATGTATCCCACGTCGTCGCCGCCGCCGGTTGCAATGATCTCGGGGTGCACAGGGTGCTGGGCTATGCAGAAGATGGAGTCTTTGTGCTCGTCAAAGTGCGTGACCGAGTCGTTTTGCAGGTTGATCTCCATTTGCATATCGTCGTCGCCCTCGTCGTCGCTGTCCATGGGCACATCGCCGTCATCTTCGACAATCTCCTCTGCTTCATCGGCGTCAAGAACGTTGTCTTCGTCGTGGTAGTCGAGTTCGGGCTCGTCGTGGGCTTGTTGCGCCGACATTTTTGTGATGTGTGGGTGTGTTGTTTTCTTGTGTCGTGCTTGGTGCAGTATTCTGCTTTTTTGTAGCAGTCTATGTCGTGGCGCTGCTTAGAAATGCTGCAAAGCTTCTGGCGACGACTTTTTTGTTCGGCTGCACGTCGGCCATGGAGGGGCGGCTGAACCCCACGCACGTCACTTTTCGCTTTGTAATCGCAAGGCTGACTACCCACTTCATGCACGACGTCCTTCTACGAACATGGTCAGACAGAGCTCAGATAGAGCCAATTCAGTCAGCATGAAGCAAGACACGGGTAGTATCGATACGTTTTGGTTTCCTGATTTTTATGAAAGGACATGAGCGACTCTGCACCCATTCTTCAAGACGACGTGAAAGCAAACTTACAGGCAAGCTAATTGTAACATCATCGTTGAGACGGAATGTGAGCACCAGTAGATACGCCCTCTTCTTCATGTAGATTGAGGAACCACACATCGCTATTCCATTGACTTTGACAAATATACGGTGAGTTGAAAATTCATCGTGATTAAGACCACTTTCGAATACCAGAATATGCAACATCAGAAGCATGTCAACGGAAGACATAACACACATTGTCACTATCCCAGAACTATGGACTTAAGACTCCGGCAACACAGGAATAGGCTATAATTCAAAAAGATCACCAAACCATAGGAATCGCATGAAGTGTTTTATGACGGCAAAGGCGTACATGAGGGGGAAACCAGCGAAGACTTCGCATAACCCGATACCCAAAACCCAGCAGAACATCGTCGTTTACCTAATCATTTTCAGGCGCGAAACATACAGTTTCGCCATTAATTCATTTCGGACATGACATTTTTGAGAAATTGATTTTTGCAGCTCAACGCATGTTTTTTTTTCGATGAAGCGTTTAAAAAGGAGCTGCCAAACCATGACATTGGTCTGGATTGGTTTAAATGATTGGCTTTTTGGAGCGCCGCGCATATTCATCGCGACGAAACATTTTGAAAGAGCCGTCAAACCATAATAGCTTCACAGCTTTGTTTTGAATGGATGTTGGCGATAAGAAGAAAGACTCGAAAGATTTCCATGGGCATCAGGAATGTGTGGTATGTTTTGATGTGATCTTGGAATTGCAGAAGACATTTCTCATCCCTGTGTGCTTTTGTTGGGAGGGGAAGAAGAAAGCATCATATTGAAGTTTCGAGCCTTTGTGATAGAAAGGATAGCTCTGGGACACGAGGAGATCATAAGCCTATTTTATACTTCTCTCGGAAAAGCAATAGTGTGAACGGGAAAGGAAAGCGCCTTGCATCTTCTGAAACTCAGCCCAAAGCAAAAGACATGAAGCGTTCGTCCCATAGCTTTCGTTTTCTTTTTTGCAGTGACAGACGTATCTTCCCTTGCGTGATCGCCGAAACGACAAATATCTGTAGAAAATTGACCTTCGGAAAACCAGATCATCAACTCCAATGTTCAAGTTTCTGACACATTGAAACTTTCGAAGTGACATTGTTGTCCCCGAACACCCCATCAGCCCATGAAGAAACCACGGTTTTTCTTGGAATATCCCAAAACAGGGTAACAATTTCACGATAAGAAGAAATAAACTTCCTATCTTTCGACAAAACAGAAAGGCTTCAATACATGAAATGCTTCAAACGCGGGGTTTGATTTTGTAGAGGCGAGTGAGCTCCGATTCTAAGTTTTTGTTTCGAATGCTTATGCAGGCGGAAAAGACATACATCATTGATGTACGACTTTGATAAGCCGCAGAAGCCATGACTGGCGCTGAGCCTCATTTTCATGGAGGGTAAAGAAAGAAAACATGGATTTGGAATTTGAAATTTTGTGGTAGGAACGAGGACATCAAATCTTTGAGTTTAGGTTTTCGGGAAGATTAGAGAATAGTTGGTTGAAGGGACATGTCGAAGTCGGACGCAGAGGAGGTTTATATAAGGACTGAGAGCAAACGGTTGTTCAACAACCAACGGTATGGTTATATACAAAGCCAGGAGATCGATTCAGGAAGTAGTCAAGTACATCAGTGCAACACCCCCGATTTCACACCTTCACACCTTTCCTCATACTCTCCTCCTCCGTCCCCGCACTCCTATCCCAACCCTTCGGATCCCGCTTGCCCAACGCCCGGCGAATAATCCACTCCTTCGCCGTAACCGGCTCCTCATCCTCCTGCTCGCCCTCCACCAAACTGCGCAGCATTATATCATCCTCGGGCCGACTAAAATACACAAGACTATACCTTGTAACCTCGCCCTGCCTCCCCGGCGGCGCAACAACCCTATGGATATTACTCCTCAGCAGACCATTCGAGAACTTAACCAGCGCATCGCCCAGATTAACTATGCAATGACCAGCAAGGGGCTTAACATAGCACCACCCCTCTTGACACAACTTCTCCTCAACCTCACTCGCACCCTCACTCTCCTTCGGCTCCACAGCCGCCATCCCCTCCGGCAACCGCACCTGCAGGCCCCCCAGCCGATTAAACAGCACAGTAACAGATCCGAAATCCGTATGCTCGCCGAGCGCCACACCCTTGGTACTCTGTTCCTGGGGCGGGGCTCTAACAAAACGAATCTGGTCGCCCGACACCGCAGTAAGGCGATGCAAGGCATTCAACCCGCCGTCCTTCCTCGCGTCCTGGGAAAGCGGAAGCCTGCCAGACACAAGATCGATAATCGTCTCGCAGATCCCATGGCTCCGCTGGATATACCGCTTATACAGCTCTCTTTCTCCGTCACCATTCAGCACCTCCGGCGACGGCAGACGGGGCGACAAACCGAGAACATCGTCTTTGGAGATGTTATAAAACTCATTGCGGTCTCGGGTGCCCTGTCTATCCATAATACCCACGCCGTAGCCTTTGTAGCCAAAGTAGCTGTTCTTGGTGCTGAAGTCGTATTTGACTTTCTCATTGATGGGGAGCGCGTAGAAAGACCGCATGAGGGAAAAGAGGTCCGAGACGTCGGAGAGGAGGGCTGAGGCCGGGGAGGATTCAACGTCTAGGTAGAAGAAGCCTAGGTCTTGACACGCTTGCCAGCAGCGTTCCTCTTCTTCGGGGTCGTGGGCAAGGAGTTTGGCGAGGGAGATGCGGAGGAGTGGTGCGGTGGGGACATTGTCGGGGAAAGGAGGGAGGTCCGTAGAGGCTCCTGAAGAAACTGGGGAGGGTGAATGATCTGAGTGAGGCATGATGGCGATCTGGATCTGAGACTGAGCATTGCAACGAGAAGTGAATGCTTTAAATAGTCCAATATGCTCCGATTGGACCGAGGTGGACAATACTAATCATGTGCGGGAGAGCTACCGAGAACGCGGGGTAGCTCGAATGGGGTAAGTAGCACGTGGGCACGGAGAGACGACACACCAAGAGACGATTAGGAGACACACATTTCATTAACTATCCACAGATGTCACCACAGATACTGCTCATACCCGAACCAAGCAGCACTTGCTTAGGCGCGAGAGTGAACCCTGCCCAAGGTCGTACGCCAGCCAAGCAATGAACACCGAGTTTATAAACACAAGTCAAGACCGGAACGAACTCCAATGCCTTCATTATACATGTTGACCTTTGGGCTGTCAATGCAAGTATGTGATGAGGAAGGGTGGTACTAACCATCGACGTTTACAATGCACGTTTACAGCCTGGAGCCGTGGACGACCTTGTAGTCGACAGCCATCTCGAGACCGTCGTCGTTGATGACAAGAATGCGGACGGAGCCACGGCCGTTGTCGAAGGACTCGGCAAGACGAGAGGCAAGACCGCTCTGGTCAAGGACGGGGAGACCCTGCTTGACATCGCCAGACTCGGTCATGGCAACAACGCGGCCGTCTTCACGGATGTCGAGAACGCGGTACTGCTTGAAGACAGGGCCGAGCATGTTCTGGACAACAACCGAGGGGGCGGGGTTGGAGATGAAGCTGGACTCCTCGTGCAGCTGCTTGGTGAAGAGGTCAACACCGAGGTAGCGGTGCTGGCCAGTCTGCGAGGAGGTGGTGATGCGGATGACCTGGCAAGGGCGGCCCTGGAGGATCAGGAGATCGCCAATGCGGATGTGGTGGCAGGGGATGGTGATGGTGTTAGCGGAAGCCATCTTGCGTGCGGTTGCGGGAGCGGCCGGAACGTAGGGGGTGACTGCGGGCGCGGAAGTGACACGGACGGACCTCTGGACAGGAGCACCGGACGAGACGGGGCGGCTGGGGAGAGGAGCGGGGGCGGCAGACACGTGGGAGACGTGAGAGACGTGCGAGGGAGCAGGGGCGTGCGAGGGAGCGTGCGAAGGGGCGGCAGAGACGTGAGAGGGAGCACTGGTGTACTTCTCCTTGACAATGATCTCTTCCTTGTCGTCGGAGTACTTGTTTCCGGCGTAGGAGTGCGAGTCCGAGTGGTGGTGGTGGCGGTGGGGGTGGATGGGGTGGGCTACGCGTTCAGCAACCTTGTGGGCGACCTTGTGTGCAGCGTGGTGGGCAGCGTCACGGAACGAGTGGTATTGACCTTCGTTGTCGTAATATCCCATGGACAGGCGGCGGTGCTTGGAGGGCGGCGCGGTGGATCGAGCAGAAGCGTCTACTCGAACCTCAGGATAGCGTCGGTCGACGGTGTCCTGGTGCTTGGCGGTGAAGGTCTCGCGGGTGTAACCTGAGCGAGAGTCCTCGACGATGGGGCGGGTGCGTTCTCGGAATTGGCGCTCGGAAACGTCAATCTGGGAGGGCGCGTAGTCGGTGGCAGGGCCGTGGACAGTGTTGAAGTGTCTGTCGTAGGTGCTGGCCTGGAGGTCGATGTGGGTGTGGGAGTGAGAAGGTTGGGGCGGGAAGCTGGGAAGAAGGGCAGGTCAGCTATGGGCAGGGAAGAGGAGGTGAGGGAAAAGTGGGGACATGCGTGTCGCTCTGACAACAACAGAGCAATTGGGTTTAGCGGCGGCCCGTGGCTGCTAGTGGCCAAGCTCAGGGGCTGGGGTGGTTGGGCGCGAGTGTTGTGGGTGGGCCGTGCTGCATGCGCTGGCACAGGGCCACAGCAACAAGGCGAGGGGAGCAAAACAACGCCGAACTTACCGGTCAGATGGGCGGGCTTCGTGCGGCGACGGGCGGTCAAACTGCGACTGCGCGCGTTCGGGCTGGCGGAATCGCGTCTCCTCGTGGATATGGACCTCTTCGCGGTGCTGGGGCGGCGGCTGCTGCTGGGGGCGGCGGCGCTCTTCCTCGTAGATGCGGACCTCTTCCTTGATGTGCGTCTCGCGCGGCGGCTGCTGCTGCTGCTGCTGCTGCTGCTGCTGGTGGACGGTGGCAGAGAAGGATTCGTGCGTCTCTTCGTGACCTTCCCGTCCGTGTGCTTGAGGCTCAGGTAGCTTGACTTCGCCTTCTACCTTTGTGCTGGTGGTCTCCTGGTTGACCGCGTTCCGATACGCAGACGGGAAGACACTGAAGGGGATCGGAACCTGGGCTGTCAGCGCAACTCGCTCTGGCCTCACCGCCTGCGCGCATCGCTCTTACTCGTGCTTCAAAATCCAGTTTGCCGGAGTCGGTGCGTTATTCTCAAGACCCTTCGAACCGTTCGAAAACAATTCGAAAGGAATCAAGAACAACTTCTTGGCTCCTTTGGAGGGTTATGGGATTGCTGGTAATGTGCAGCGGGCGTGATGGTGCAGTAGCGGGGCGAGGTGGAGGAGAGATGGAGCAATGAGGCGAGGAGGGGGTCAAGTAGATTGGCGGACGGGTGCCGTCAGCTGGGTCGTGTTGTGAGCGACGGTTTCACAGGGCAGCCCGGCGCGGATGGGAAGGAGCTGTCCCAATCGGGCAACGCCGTGTTGTGTGCCTGCCTTAGCGTTGTTTTGGCGCGTCGCAGCCTCCCCTTTTTGCAGTTCACTGACAACCTCCACAACGCCCTGTCTCCCAGCCGAGGCTATTGGGAACACGCAATTGCAGCAGCTGAGCACTGCGCGGCTGTTGCCCGGACGATCTGCGCCCAATCGACGGCGCAATGGCAGCACATGGACTTTCGACTCCACAGAGCTGACGGGAGCTGCTCCTACCCTTGCATCTGAGCACCAGCACCAGCAGCATCTCCACCCCTCACGCGTGGAGCCTGTCGATTGGTGCTGGGAACGCTTCGTATGCAGCCATCGTTATGGTTCGCGCGCAGGAGGCATTTTCCTGACAATCTCAGCTGAGTCCGCCGGTGTTGCGTGTTCGTGCAGCAGCACTCCCAGCCTCTCATTTTCTGGCCCACCCTAATTGGCCGAAGCTATCAGGAGGCTTGCGGGAGGCCGGGGTAGCTTGTCTGTCGATCGCGGTTAGCCGGCCCAAGCTTCACATGCAACAACATCACCGTTGAACCGCCGATGCCAACTGTTGTTTGGGTCGCAAATTGATCGCAATCTACGCGAAGGCCTCGAGCGCATGCCGTTGTTTTGGCTGGGTGGAGAGCAGCCTCGCATATTACTCGCATATCCTGACCATGGTTCCTCGCTGCTGTGAGACGTCATCGAGCTGCACCATGATCAGCTTTGAACAATCCAGACCCACGGCAACATACGTTTCCATGTCCATCCGTGTTGATGATGAATAGATTTCCGAGATGCCGACTATGCTTGCCTTCTGGTACCTAACACAGCCTCTGCGACGAACTATTTCCGAAAGAACCCAATCCCAATTGCTAGAAAAGTCGGCCATTGAGTGTCAGCTTTGAAGAGTCTGAACGTTCTCAATTGAGCGTGAGTTTCTGAGCAATGGACGACGCAGTTGAAGGTTGTACCGCCCTTCAATAGCCATTATAGGTTTGCAGGCACTTACGCTATATTCGGATGTATCACCCATCGCTCATATGAACCTGGTCGCACTCGCGATGAGAACTCCATGTCGTATATGACATATCAATTGCAAGAGCAGCGAACCTTCGTGTGCGAGTCGTACCACATACACGCTTTGGGAAGACGACAAAGGTGTGACCAGCAAGGACGTCAGTATCATTTCGACGCCGCTGACGAAGTTTAAAACCTTCATGCTCATCTCATCCCTTCCCATCGGCCGTAGTCTGCCACGGATCATGTCAAGCGTCACGGCGCAGTCTTCTGTTGTACGCCGTCAACGTGAGCTTGACAGATACCCATCGATGGTACCCAAGTGACCGATTCGTCTCATTGTACAGATCGCGCCCATCTGTGGCGTCTGTCAACAGACGACCTCCCTGTCGGCAGAAGCCACCAGATCTAGATCCAACCATCATGCACCGTATTCTCCAAGGTCGGCTTCCTTCCGGTGTTGGTGCTACAACGGGCGGCCGCAACACTCCTTCCTGGATGGACATCGCAAAGTGCTCCGGCCGAACCATCACGCGTTTTCCTATGACTTTTCCGTCTGTCCCCAAGGATGCTGATACTGCCCCGCTCTTGTACTCCAGATGACTGTGTTGCCTGGTTCTGGCGCTACTGCATGGATATGGTGTCACAGTACCGTTTTTCAACGTCGGCAAGCGAACCGAAGTTCACCGTCTTGCACACCGTTCTGGCGATTTCGTCCAGTTCTTCAGGAAACCCTCTCACAGACACCACTGACCAGGATAACGCTGCTCTAAGTACACCAGATCCCGCTATTATGCTACCACGTTGCCGACCTAGGAGGAATGCATTCCAAGCCACGGCCGCACGAAGGCAATCTACGGGCATTCCGATTCCCCATCGGCTTCATCTCCACGCGCAAATGACAGCTGTCAGCAGTCGAATGTCTCGCTCAGTACTGCTCGATTTGAGTCGTATGTCGTATCTGTCACTCAAAGCAGCTTGACAATGACCACAAGAGCCGGTTTATCAGAGCTCACGGCCGGCGCGGTTTGTCAAGTCACAAACTCAGCGTGAATACCCCTGCCCATTCCAGTGACGTCCAGACCCGTTACGTTGCCTCGTAACCTCCAACGCTTTATTGGGAAAAGCAAGGCACTGAATGGTCCTTAGCTCCCTTGTGCCGAAGCGACAAACCGCTCTTCACTGGGGAAACGGGAGATGTGATCAGCGTCTCGCAGGCATCCGTATAAAGAAATCCTAGTCCCAGGGGTCTGCACCTCACCGTGTTTGCTCTGCAGGTCGGAAGCTACTCAATCGAAAAGATCCTACGGTCGCCGCCCTCGACTACAAAGAGTGTCGTTTCTCACTGCGAATTCGCCAGACAGTCGAATCTGTCTGACTTCAACACAACATGCGTTTCACAGCATGGGCGCTCCCCACACTGCTCACTTCGGCAAGTGCACGCTTTGTGATGTACGCAGATGAGTAAGTTGTGCTATTCAACTTCACTTTTCAGCGACTGACTTGCGAAGATGGCATCCTACTCGTCCAACCAACCCTCAAGATCGTGCTGGCATCGATCATGTTGTTCTCGCGTTTGGTAATGTCATAACGTCGTTCTGATATGGCTTTGCTAACAGGAATAGCCAACGCAAACAATACCGCAGGGTACTCGCCCAAAGTTCCCATCTCTGAGATCCGCTCAGAGTTCCCAAATGCAAAAATCATGATTGGTATGCTTCGCCTTGTCAAACACGTATGAGATACTAAGAATAGTCAGCTGTCGGTGGATGGGGCGATGATGTCGGCTTCAACACAGTGTCCAGCTCTGACGCCAGCATCCAACAGTTTGCGAGTGATGTCAATACCATGCTCACAAACACAGGCGCCGACGGCGTGGGTAAGTTTAACGATTCTCCTCCAAGAGCTGAACTGACACATACAGATATCGACTGGGAATATCCAGGTGGCAACGGCGCCGACTACAAACAAGTCTCCAACTCGGCCAGGTCGTACCAGATCGATGCATTTCCAAAGTTGCTCGCAGCAACTCGCTCTGCCATCGGTCCCGAGAAACTCCTCTCAATTGCTGTACCTGGCAAGAAGGGTAAATACAACCCGACATCGTACTGACCTAACTGACATGACCAGGCGACATGCTGGCCTTCACGTCAGAAACAGGTCCCAAGATATGGCCCTCAGTCGACTACGTCAACGTCATGTCTTACGACCTGATGAACCGCCGTGACAACGTCACCCACCACCACACTTCTGTTGCCGGCTCTGAAGAAACTGTCAAGAACTACCTCGACATCGGCGCTCCCCCATCCAAGATCAACCTCGGCTTCGCATACTACGCCAAATACTTCACCACAGCCGGCGATTGCTCCGCCTCCCCCTTGGACTGCCCCATCGTCCTCGCCGAAGACCCCGTTACAGGCAAGGACCTCCTCACAAGCGGCGCCTGGACATTCGAAAAACAGCACATGGCACCCGTCGACGCAACCAGCCTGACAGTAAGCTACGACGGCACATGCGGGCCCGACAAGGGCACAAAGTGCGCCACGGGATGCTGCAGTCAATACGGTAACTGCGGCACCTCGCCCGAGCACTGCTCCGGCGCCTGCCAGCACGCCTTCGGCACGGGCTGTACGGATTCTGATGTTGCGGGCTCGTGGCAGAACGCTGCGAGGGACGGCGTCACAGACGAGCAGGCGGGTGGGCAGTACTACTTCGACGCTGCGAACCGGCTGTTCTGGACGTGGGACACGCCGGACCTGATAACGAGGAAGTTCGACGACATCGTGCGGAAGTACGAGTTGGGCGGTGTGATGGCGTGGAGTCTGGGTGAGGATAGCAATGATTGGAGTCATATCAGGCGTATGGCGGAGGAACTGCAGAAGTCCTCTTCCAATCCGGCACCTCCTCCATCCAGCCCACCTCCGTCCAACCCTCCTCCATCTAACCCACCTGCATCAAACCCACCTCCATCGAACCCTCCATCAAACCCTCCTCCATCGAATGCCCCTCCATCCAATCCCCCACCATCCAACCCAGCCCCCCGCCCAGCACCCAAACCCCAGTCCCCAAAGCCAAAGCCAAACCCCAAGCCCAGACCCCCCTACAAACTCGCCCCTCCCCATCACTCCGACTACGAAGACTACCGCCACCTCCCCGGCAACCCAACCCTAGAATCCGATCCCAACCTCCCCTACGACGTCGTCTGGGTCGATGGGTCGGACGGACCAGATGGGGAAGGGTTGGAGGAGTTGAGAGTACCGGAGGGATACGAAGTACCCTGGGGACAATCGCATTCACATTCACATCCACACTCTCCTTACTCGAATTCTCATTCGAATGGGTACAATAGCGAGGATGAATACGACGACCCCATCTCCGCACAAGAAGCATACGCAGAGCCAGCGCAGTACGAAGACCCGACTCCCCCTTCAGCAGAGTATGACGATCCAGCGCCAGCGCCGTATGAAGGGGAAACAGGCTGGACGCCGCCACCGTCATCCGCTGGCACGTTTGACGACGGCTCTTGGACGCCGGGGAAGTATGATCGTACGGAGGTGCAATCGCACACTCAAGCCCAGGCTCAGGCGCAGACGAGTGGTGATGCGCAGACGGGCGGAAGAGTGCCTGGTACAACGGAGAGTATTGCGCGGTACGAAGGCGCGCAAGAAGAAGAACCGCAGTACGAACAAGTTTGTCAGTTGAGGAGGGTGCGGAAACGGAGTGTACGGAGGAAGCGTGATACGAGGAGGTTGTAAGAGTGAGATGTAAGTGGGGAGATAGATGGAAGACGATTGTTGGGGGTAGAGATAGGTAGGTAGATAGCTAGCTAGGTAATGTTATGAATAGAATAGCATCATAGTAGCCAAAAACCTTTTAAGTGGAGAAAAACGTGGGTTAGTTCTTATGATGTATGAATACCGACACTACACCACACGACACCAAGTGATTCTAAAAGTCTAGAAAAGGGGTTTACAGATTTTGAATTGAAGTGGGGAGGTAGTCATCTCATTGAGGATCTGATCGTGAGACGGGTAATGGGCGTTAGGTAGGTGAATAGATGTAAGTGTTTGCCGTAACAAAATTAAAACACTAAGCTTCTAAACGTTCAAGAAAGCGTAGAATAAGTAGCACGATACGAATACCTACAGCACACTACGCAAGGTGATATTAACAGTCAACGTGATATAAGGTTGCCAAAAAAGAAATAGAAACGATTTAGTTGTTCGAATGGTATTGTTTCTAGTACTGGTAGTATACGAACATGAAAATGAAAAGAGGTAGGCGACAATTGAGTATGCCTCAACAGACTTTTTGTTTGTATGCAGATATATAAAGTCCTAGGTAAGATGTATCTCTACGTAGCTGAAAAGACGTGTAGGAATGGCTGGTAACGGTAGCAAGACTTTATCAACGAAGATTTGTGGATTCTAGATTTGGACTGTGAGTTGTGAATAAGAGGCAGATATTTAGTATTCTCGAATTCCTCTTCCTTTTCAACAACGTCCTTTCTGTATAAAATGTGAGAGTTTGGGTTGTGGGGCCTTAAACGCGAGGAGGGCGTGTTCTTGTTAATGCATCCATCGGATTGTAGATTGTGAATAAGTGGAAGACGTATATTAGTTATTCTTTGTTGATTACACCTACTTTTCAAGCACATCCTTTCTGCATAGAAAAGTGAGCCGGGCTGTGAGATATTCTTACATGTTAAGATGTAAACAAGACATGTTTACAATTGCAGAAATGGATTGGATTGTGAATAAGAGGTCGACATTTATTAGTTAGTCTTCATATTACGCCCACTTTTCCACATCCTCCCTTCTTTCTTCCTTCCTTCCTATCTTCTTACGGCACGCATACAGTCTAATAATACGTCGCACCCGCTCTACGAATGCCAGAAACCCACCCTACCACACACACACAAGTGCCCAGAATCAATAGTCCCACCAACCAAAGCAGCTTGATAAGATACCGTCTACGCCTTGACGGTACTCTTCTTCATACCCTTCTTGCTCTTCTTCTCGCGCTCCTTCTCGAGGAACTTGCGCTGCTCGTCGGCGCTCAGGCGGCCGAGCTTGGCGTCGCGCTGTTCCTTCTTGAGCTTGTCGGCGGCGATCTTGCGCTCCTCTGCTTTTTCCTCTTCGTCGAGGCGGCGGATCTTGGAGATTTGCTCTTCGCGCGTTTGGCGGATGCGGCGCAGGGCTTCGGGGCGGAAGTGGGCGTTGGTGGCGAGGGCGTCGGGGAGGCGCAGGAATTGGGTGAAGACGGGGAGGGTGCTGGTGTAGTCGGATTGCAGCTTGAGGGAGAGGTTGATGCGCTTGCGGGGCTTAGTGTCGTCGAGGCTGGAAGGGATTAGTAGGAATTAATGAATGTAGTTAGAGTACGCACGTCTTCGGCTGGTCCATGGGCTGGTCGGTGACAATCAGAGCCTCAAAAGCGTCGCCGGCGTCCTGGATGGCCTTGATGAGCTCCGGGGTCAGCATGGTGTCGGTGACCTCGGCGCTCTCGCTCATGACGGTGGTCCAGACGGGGAGCTTGGCGTGGTCGCGGGTGGTGGTCAGGGACAGGTCGTAGCGGTCGTCGCGCAGGCGCTTCATGATGTCCTTGTGCACGACGGCGAAGACGAAGCCGTCGAAGGAGCTGTTGGGGACCTTCTTGGCGTCCGTCTTGCCGTAGACGGGGGCGATCTTGGTCTCCTGGCCGTCGAACACATAGGCAGTGGCCTCGAGACGCTCCTGCGGGGGCGGGAAGCTCTCGAAGAACAGCGGCAGGATCTGCTCGCCGAAGCGCAGGAAGGGGTTGAAGCGCTTGGCGAGGGTCAGCTTGAGGTCGATGAAGGCGACGTTCTGGCGGCCGGTGGCGTAGGTCGTGTACTCGTCGGCCTTTTTCTCGCGCAGGACGTTCTCGAGCTTCGCGGCCTCGGTCAGGGCGCCGGCGAGGTCGTCCTGGCCCACGCTGGTGGCGCCCGCGGCGGGCTTGAGGTAGCCGACCTGGACGAACTCGTTCTGCAGGACGGGGACATGCGCCTTGGCCCAGTTGCGGGCCTTGCTGCGGTTGCGCTTGGTGCCCCAGACGTGGACGACGATGAGGGCGAACAGGAAGGGCAGGATGTACATCTCGAGCTTGAAGTCGTCGACGGTGGTGCGCTCCCACACGCGGTACCACGCCGTGTACGGGCGGCCAGCGATGCCCGTCGCGGCGGCGGGTACAGACGACGTCGTCAGCGAGGCATGGTCCACGGGCGAGGGGTCGGGCGCGCCCGCGTAGTCGGCGAAGTCTGCGGCATGTCAGTGGTGATCGCGTGGAGGCGGAGTTGAGGGGTGTGCAGCGCAGGACACGGCAGGGAGGGTACGCACCGCCATCGTCAGCAGGGGCCACCACAGGCTTCTGGGCGCCGAACAGTCCCTTGACAAAGTCGGCCATTGTTCTTGATGCCTCAATGGATCGCGAGCGAGGAGGCGTGCCGTTGAGGCCAGCGAGCTTGGAGACTCGGTTAACGCTCCCACGCTAGACCAATGTGGGGGGGATGGAGCTTGATGGAGCTACCCCAGCTCGAGCTGTAATGCGGACGCAGGTGATTTGCAGATATGAGTGGAACGAATCAAGTCAATTCGAGCTCGTGTTAATTCCGAGATGAGTCTTGGTTGTATCTTGGTAGCTGTTGGACAGCCAGTCGTATCATCACGTAGGATAAGCTAGCTTCAGCTACATCCACATCACAGCGTCTGAGGACTTCATAGCACATATCGAGATAAAGACAAAGGAACTGATATTGCAGGCTCTATTGTTTGTACATTGACTTGAGATGCCTTGATGCGGCCTCGGCGGATATCATGCGAGTGCTCTAGTTCTTGCCGAACCAGGTCTTGTGTCCCTGAAAGCAGTCAGCCAGCGAATCTACACGCCTTTCAACAACACTCACAAGAAGCATGCGGGTCATCATGAACATGGAGGCACCGAGGGAGCCGAAAAGGACGACCTTGTAGGCGGGGATCATCCACTTGCCGCGGGCCTAGTGATTGTCAGCATTGTGCCCAGCACGTGGTTTCAAGCTGTTGTCCGCGAGCCGTTTCTGCTTCCATGCGCGCAGTGATTCGACATGGCCTCGCTATCCTCGGCCATGCGCTGCTCAACACCCTCGACATGCTCGACCAATCGCGTCCGTCTCTTTCCAGCTTATCCCCGCAATTCAGGACGAACGCACCTTCTCCCAGGTCCTCAGGCCGTCGTTCTTCTGGAAGTACTTCTGGTATTGGGGAACGTTGTTCTCGCGGAAAACCCAGCTGCAGGCTGTCAGTACGGTATGACTGGGTGGGGGCAGCACGGGGCAGGCGGCCAGCAATTGGCCGGATATCGTGTCGCGCAGCTGCAGAGAAGACGTACCCAGCCATTGTGAAGAGTGGAGAGGTGTATATGCGGTGTCGCGGGGGCAATGGGTGGTTTGGTGCGGTGTCGTCAAAGTGAGGTTGCGTCGAATGATCCGGCAGAAGGAGAGGGCTTGGCACCGACCGGCCGCTAGCCGCATACGGCCCGCAACTTTTGGACATGGACGCGCAGAGACAGCGACGCGCTTTGTCGGTCAATGGGTTCCGTCCACGCTCCTTGACCTCGAAGTTGATGCCACCGGCCTTGGACAGGCTCCTCGCCAGCCCCTCGGCCCTACGACTGCTGCGATCCATCGTCACCGCCCCGGAGCTGCCCGCATGCCACACCCTCCCGTGCTGTGCAGCCACGAGCACTGCAGCTAAGAGACGGACGTACACAAAGGACCATGGCCTGCCAACGAGCCGCAGCCTGCGCACGAACCGCAAGTGGAGGCGGTGGAACGAGCAGAGGGCGCTGGTCAGCGAGCGGGAGAAAGTCCTCAAGGCGCTGCTCGACGACGTGCCGGCGAAGGCAGACTCCACGCCTCCAGGATTTGACTTTCTAAGAGACGACGCGGCCGAGTCTGTCGAGGAGCCAGTTGTGGAGGACCAGGACGAAACATGGGCCGCCAGACTCGCCCACCACGAGCGCCTTGACGGCCTGCGCGGCATCCAAGCTGTGTGGAACGCCCGGCGCAGGCACGGGTACCGCCTGCCCACCGACGACAGCGCCCACGCCCGCTTTCTCTGGGGGACCTTCGCGCGACACCCGCAGCTTGTGCCAGCTGTCATCGATCATGCGGCCGAGCTGCAGCAGGACAAGGGCAAGACGTACCCGCGCCTGTACAGCCTGGTCATGGGTCACTGGCTGGTGCGCAAGCCGACAGACGCGCTGGAGCACCACCACCAGATGCTGGTGAAGCTGCGGCTGAGGAAGCTCCCACTGCAAGAGCTGGCACGCGCAGTACGCAACTACGGCCACACGGCGCAGGAGGCACTGCTCTACATCTACCGCAACAGCAACGAGCGCGACCTCTACGATGACGTCGTACCTCGTCTCATCGACTGTGGGAATATCGCCATGGCACGGCGGTGGCACAACCTCTGCACCTTCCGAGACGACCTCCCCTCCGAGTCCTCCACCCATCCCGTGGTCCAGATCTTCACCGCCGAATCGTCTGCCCTCTCCCGCCCGAATCTGCGCTTCGACGAGAAGCGCGAGAATCCAAACCTCAACAAATCCCTCATGCGGCGCCTGCTCGGGCGCGACACCGCCCCTGTGCGCTTCGAAGACTCCTTCACCGCGCGCATGTTTGCGACCAGAACCGTCCAGATCGAATCCATCATCAAAGGCCTGACCATGGTTGGCGTGAATGAGATTGGCCCCCAAGCAGTCTCCGCCATGGCCTGGCGCACGCAGCCCATCACCGACCTTGCTCGACGGTTCGAAGAGCTTCGAGCGGCGGGCATCGCACTGCAGGGCTCAGTCTTCTCTCTCGCGCTGGAGAAGTTTGCCATGGAGGGGAAGTGGGATCTTGTGCGCAGCATCCTAGCAAGTGACCAGCATCCGGATGTCTACGGCGACGCAGACACACAGCGCTCGCTCTTGACGTACTACCTTGACCAGAAGGACTTGCAGCAGGCTCAGCGCACCCTCGCCATCCTCGCACTCTTCCACAACGATCCAAGCCGCGAGTCCTGGAACCTCCTTCTGCAGCTGCGGATCAGGCGAGCCAGCCCACAAGACGTCTTCAACATCCTGCTCGAGATGCGTAGCCACGGGATAACCGTCTCCAGCGCCACCATGGCCACCACTAGGGAGATGCTGGCACGCCGGCAGCGCGGCCACCGACCTGCATTCCGCGGCAGCTTCGACGACCTACGCTTCGTCACGCGTTTCTACGTCCTGGCCCTCGAAGGCGGCATGACACGCGTCCCCCCTGAAGCCTGGCACGAAATCATCCGACGCTTCGGCATGCAAGGCCGCTTCCGCGAGCTCAAACGCCTGCTCCTATGGCTACTCAGCTGGTACGCGCCCCGGGACAGCCCCGAATTCGCCTCCCTCCCCCGCAGCATCTTCTTCGACGCCGCGACCACCAAACTCCGCCGCACCTACCCCATCAACAACCACTACTACAACATATCCCCCTCCCTAACCACAGCCTCCAAATCCCACCCCATCCGCATCCTCTTCCCGCCCTCCCTCCAACAAGGCCTCCTCGTCTGGGGCATCCGCGCCGCCCTCCTCCCCACCGCCCCCCTCGAACAATCCCTCCTCAACCCCACAGCCGCAAAAAAGCACCACCGCGCCTCCCTCATCCGCAAACGCATCCTGCACCGTCTCCCCTGGACAGCAGGTCTATCCCTCCTCGTCCAGCTCCGCGACCTCAACGTACGTGTTCATCCGCACACGGTGACGAAGACGCTGCAAGCGCAGTTTGTGAATCTCTTCGGCCCGGGGAGGTCGAGGGTTAAAGCGAATCGTATCGCGGAGGGGGTGAATGGTGTCCCGTATGGGGAGTTTGTGAGGGAGGTTAATCGCATTTGGGGCGAGGAGTTGCTTACGGAGCCGCAGAGGGTGGGGAGGGGGGTGTTGGGGAGGGAGTTGTGGCATCCGCGGTTGAGGAGGAGGGTTGATAGGGGAGGGGAGGTTAGTCTTGGAAGGTTGGGGGTGGAGGGGGGTGATGGTGAGAAAGGGGAGCGAGATGCGTTGTCAGACTTGGAGAAGGATAGGGAGAGAGAGGTTGATAGCCGTGCGAAGAGGGGGAAGTGATGGAAGTTTACTGTATTATAGTCGGAGATACCCAATCCATACCCTAAATCCACCTTTTTCTCGTTGAGTGCCGGGTGCTTCTTGCTGATGTTCTGCTCTGCTCCTACTTTCACTACTACCTGAAACAAGAATCTTGAATTAAAGAGTTGAATTAATATCACCTTTACCTAAATATAAACCTACAGTCCTATAAGTAGAAGCATCCTTTCTTCTCCAGCGAAAATAGGAAAATAACTCTACCTTCTTAATACTACAACTAATACCAACGCTGATACTACGTTCCTCGTCCGTAGATGATGTAGTTCTAAAAGTATTCACAGTTCAAGATATACTACACTACACTTAACAGACTATCTCTAGTATCTAGTGACCTTGCCAATATGCGTATTTTCCATGTATCCAGACAGACGCCATCTACATAGTCAAGGCCTAATGCGCCCTCTCAGACGCCGGAAATACCAGAAGACGGAGGAATTGGCGATAAATCCGGTGCCGTTTGGTAATGATTTTGCGATTTTGAGGTCCGAGGTCTGCATAGTTACAGATTGATTGCACGAGACGTCGCTGTCCAAAAGTAGATGCTATGTGAGATTTGTGACAATTCGAGAGGTATGTTTGTATACTTGACAATGGAGTGCTATATCAGGGAGGACCAAGAGCTCAAAGTGAGTGTTATGGACTTGGTAGAGCGTCCGTGACAGCGGGGATGATCTCTAGTCGCTTTTCCTTGCGAGGCGGTGTTCTTTCCGGTGGTATGGCTAGCGATGTAGGTATTCCCTGTCTGAGGATGGCTGGTTCAGAACAACCCTTTGGGAACTCTACTGCTTTGTCTTTCGGGCTGTTGAGACCAGTGCTGAGCTATCTCCAGTGCAGGGCCTCGGGGCATACATTCGATGCATGAGGATCGGGAATTTGGCAAGATCGGATTTCCATTTAGACTCTGCCTCTGATACTAATGGGAATAAGGCAACTAGGGTTTGTGTTCCAGAGTATGTCCACAAATAGCCTGCCAATGTGAGAGTTTCTAGCCGGTTTGACTCTGAGGAACATGGCAAGTTGTCTGCTCTATTTGGTATTTTGTGTAAAAAAAAAGTACCATGCCCATTTCGTGGCTGGATTTTCTAGAGAATTGTGCACAATTTACCTAGGTAGCAAGCCTATTTTTCCTTTTCCGCCAGAAGAATCCGATTTTACATCGAATTGGCTGTTTGACTTGAAACGATCAGCAAGTCTTCTCGTTTCTGCCGTAAATGTGAAGCTAGGAGCTGAATGAATCTCGGAACGAGCACCAACAATAGCATCAAAACTACGCTGCCAGTTGCTTGAGGTGGATACGAATCAAGATGTTGATATGCCTGGGTTCATGACGTTATTCCATCATCCCTATTAATTTGTGGGTATTTCTCAAACTGCCAGTGGATATCGTGTTGCCAGCGATTTTCAAATTACTCCGCCTCTCAGATTGGTATCGTCGCAAAAGTGGGGCTAGTCATTGCAAATGGCATTCTATCTCTGTCAAGGCAGACCCTGTGCAAGGTGATCAGAGGCTACAGGAGCCATCGTGGATGGCAAGCATGGTGTGACGAGGATCTAATATTGGTGAGGTACTGTTGAAGCATAGAAGTAAAGTTTATCTTCTCTAATGTATCATTCGTAATGTGGGGTTGATAGATATCTTACATCAACATTTGCGTCGCATAAGCGACGGGAAATGTTGGAACAAATTTCAAGTGGTGGCCTTGCATCAACAGAAAAGGCTTGAAATCGCCGGACAGTATGACATGTAGCGGCAGCGCAAAAGAAAAGCACAAAGTTGAGTAACAAAGTATGTTAATCCAGCACTGATCTGCGAGCAAAGAGCTATGCGTACTCTACGCAATCTCATTACGTGAACCCTTGCAACATCCCGAGGCTACGAAGCTCCGCCAACGACGCCCCGGCAATCTTAGTCTCAAACGTCAATGGTCCAACAACATCTTGGTATACTGCATTCCAGGTTTCTTCGTCTTCCAGACTCAGCCTCGAGCCGGCAGGAACCCAGTTGGGTTCCAGACAAGCCCGAATGGCGCCCTGATATGTCTCAAAGCAGTCATTGAGCGAGCTGACTGCACGATTGGCCACAAGCATATCGGTATTGACGGTCGGCGCACCATTCACAAGATCTGCCTCAGTCCGTAATGCCTCAATTGGCTGCCACTTGTGGATTTCGAGCAGCATTATACCAAGCCTCAGTATCCCGGGGTTTGGATGCAAAGAGTCGGGGTCTGATGGCTCGGTACCAACTGGAAAAGGCTCGAATGATGTGTCCAGATATGGGTGCTCCAAGTCCAATACGCCCTGGTCTGTGGAGAAGAAGTACAAGTGGGTCTTGTCCCACTGTCCACTAAGCCAAGGACTTTCGTGGAGTTGGATAAGTGAACAGGCGAGTGCTTTTGCCATTGTTCGCCTTTTAAGAAGCGAAGGCATGCTGACGTCTTGCAACAGTGATGCGAAAGATAATGCCGAATGTGATTGGAGGTATTTAAACTGGCTGGGTTTCCATGTGAGGCGCCACATCTTAGAGGCCACACTGTCATCCTCAACAAGTAGCTGTAAGCTTCCGTCGGGGAGCGGTGAGTTCTGCATTGCATCGCAGATTCTGTTCATTTCCACTTTGGAAGGAGTCGTGATCGCTCTAATAATAGTTTAGTATATAAACGATTACTGAGTCTGACTTCATCCGATATGAGGTGCTTAAAGAGTCTGGAGCAGACTTACTGTGATGTATTGATAGTGACTTTCGCCTCCAGCCATTTCTCCTGTCCCGGGGCATGCAGTTGCGAGACAAGGAAATCAAAGAACAGACCGGACTTGCGAAGGTGAGTTTCGGGAAGAAACTTGCCACAGCTCTCCAGACGAAATCTGGCTTGGTGTTGTGAGGTACACTGACAGGTCCAACACCTAGAGAGTGTTGAGAAGAGTTTTCGTGAGAGTGCACGCAGCTGAGAAGATGGATATCTTCGCAATCGCGCAGAAACTGCCTTCCTTTTGGCAGCTTTGCATGATCTCTGCACGAACAGATCCATATCTCTGTTCCAGTCTTTCAGACGTTTCAGATGTTTGTGTCGAGAATTCTCTGTCTTTAAGAATCGAAATCGTTCCCAGAAAGAACTAGCTGTGGTATGTGCTTGGCTGTGTTGTACAAATGCCTCCAGCTTTGCCCGCATGTCTTCACTGTTCTGAACGAAATTGTCAGTTGTGTAAGTCCCAGTGTGACATGGGTCTTACCTTGTCTGTCCCTGTAAGATGCACTCTTTTATCTTTGATCAGACGTCCAAAGAGGCCCAACAGTCGCTCCATCAATACGAAAAAAGCTGCAAGATCTTCCGCAGTGAAAAATTGGCTTAGGGCTTGCGAGACATCGGTTTCCGTGGTCCAGTTGTCCACCTGCCGACCTTCCTTGATCTCCAACTTTCTGTCCACCGATAGAAGTGGGAGCGAATCGATGATCAGATCAATTTCCTGATGCAGCAATACCGTCTCCTTGAAGAAGCTGACATAGAAATCGCGTAGTTGTTCGTCGCGGTTTGTAGAGCGAACGGCTTTCCTTGCAGCAGTTGCGTTGGTCGCGGTCGCCTTGCCAAACTCAATGAATAAGGGAATCGCCCCGAGAACTAATCCTGCAACTTCAATTCCCGACATCTTCGAAGCCTGTGTAACTGTCGCATCGAGAGTAATAACTTGATACCATTGCTTGGGCTGATGGTTTGGTGCGGCTGAATTGGTACCCCGCTTCACGTGCCCCAAGTAGGCATGCTAGTATATGGACACTCACACAGCATCTCCAGGCCTATACTGAACCGAGACGTCACTAACTTGGAGATCAGGGTTCTTCATGTCCATCTCACAGACTGCGGATCGTTGTCTCCAGCTCCTCGAGGCAAATAGTGCGGCTACTGGGCCACAGTTGCAAGAACGGATTGAGAATATATGTGTACGCTTCAAGATTTGGGCTGCGGGTGCAGGAGTGTTCGCCCTGGGAAATAGTTCCATTGAATACCGTCTTGGAGAAAATCATGAAGCCTTGGATGTTCTCTCGGTTCTACTCGATCGACTATTAGAGCTACTTCAACAAGCCTCCTCGCTCTCGATAGAAACGACAGAACCTGTTGAAGAGCTCAACGAGGATGATCTTGACTACCAGTCTGACACGTCTGGATCTTCGAGCGTGTTGAGCTCCAGAGATGGTGAACCTAAGACTACTGCGATGGATCCCCTCAGCAAAGCAAACGCAGTGTTGGATGATCTCTACCAACTATCTAGAGTAATGAGGATAACGATTTCTTCGATACCGGAGTCTCTCTTGGAAGAGGTTGCTGTTCAGAACACACCTCTTTCACAAACAAGCGAAACGAAGGTTATCGATTTTGCAAAATCTGGACCTGATGAAAAGGAAGAGGTCTTCAGCTCGAATGTGCCGAGTTGGGCCGAGACAAACCCACCCCGACAAACAGTGTACTCGTCAGAGACGGCCAACGAGCCCGAGTATGGATTTCCCTTGCTTCAAAACTTTCTAGATGAGAGGGCTGCACAGTCTGGCAAAAACTATCCTCTTCAGCTCCCTGAAGTGGCCTCCAACGTCACGGAACCTGCGTCAAGCAATCCAGATACAACTCACAACCACACATTCCGGGACCTCATATCTTCCAAATTCCCTTCTTCAAACGTGACGCCACGTACGGTGCCTACGGCCATGTCGGTCGACCTAACAACAGAGGGAGATGCTGAGAAACGGAGCTTAGCCACGATACCTGAACCTTTTTCGGACTTTTCGGCTCCGTCATCCCCTATTGTACCATCGGAATACTACCAGCGTCGTCTTGGACGCAGAACCAGGCGAGGGGCCGCCGGTGACGAGAGTGTCGGGAGCTCTAGTGCAGCCACCTCCTATGTGTCATCGATATTCTCATCTGCACGGGCATCATCACGTACCAGCCATTCGCTGTCCTCTTTATCGCCTGCTTCGATGTTCCTCTCTAAATTGAGCGAAGACACAGACAGAACACCGCAGCCAGATGATGAAGGACAAGCTCTTGGCGATGGCGAGTATGTTATCGGAAAGCAACTCGGATTCGGCCGAACAAGCATTGTAAAGGAAGCCAAACACCTTGTGAACGGAGAATTTGTTGTCAGAGCCGTCAAGATTGTACGCAAAGCAGACTTGACTGAGGCACAGCAGAAGGTTTTCGAACATGGATTGGAGATATGGCGCTTCCTGCACCATCCACACATTCTCCCCTTATTCGCGATATATGAAACTGATTTTGCGACTTTTTCGATAACCAAGTTTGTGGGAAGTGGAACCTTGTTCGACCGAGTTCGCCGCGCGCGTCAGCAGAAAGAGTTGGGATTGACAGAGTCTCTGACGAAGCGTTATGCATCTCAGCTTGCATCAGCATTGAGGTACCTTCATGATGACATACAAGCAATTCATCGGAATATCAAGCTCGAGACCGTATTAGTTGATGTAAATGACACGGACGAAGAAAACGATGGGGGAAACGTTCTTCTTTGCAGTTTTCGCCAGGCAGAGTTTCTTGTCGGCGGATTGAGCCATGGCGAAGAACACGAATCGCAGATACCCGACGACACTGAAACTCTTGGCTGCAGTGTTCAATATTCAGCACCAGAGCTATTTGCTACACCGACTTCCAAATGCTCTCCCGCAACAGATATTTGGGCGTTTGGGGTTTTACTGTATGCTTTGCTCACCGCAGCCCTACCGTTCAACGAAGGGTTCGATGCAAGGACAATAGCGAAGATAAGAGAAGGAGTATGGGACATGGAGTTGGTATGCAAATCGAAGGCTGTTGAACGCGGAGGCATTGAAGCTGTTCAAGCTTTGTTAGAAGGATGTCTGAATATGAACGCTGCTAAACGCTGGTCAGCTAATGACGTTGTTGAGTGCGCTTGGCTTCGGGAATACAGTCACAGAGTTAAGACATACTTCGATTAGACACAGGGCTCGCTAATGAAACAAAAGTTCTCCAGTAGTGTTCTTTAGGCCTGCAATGTAGTCAAACGTGATCAAACAAGCAAATGTGACCAAAACTCTGACTTCGCCGAAGACTGTCCACAATGCGGCAGCTCAACGATACACCACAACAAACATGCGGTGACTTAGTGTGAGACCTGGGTGATCCGCTTTGATATTGAGGCACCTTTCTCGTAATCCAAGTTACAGCTTCCAGTGTTGGTGAGCTAATCGGGCCTCCTGTTAGTGTTGAGACGAGTAGTGCGATGTCTGGCTCAATTGTCTTCTCCGTCTAGAAACTTGCGGTGCTGCACTGGCAACCCTATCCAGAGTATTAACAAACCTGTGATTCGACAGCTACAAGTTGCCTCCATGCAATGACGTAGTCGGTGAGAGCCTCATCGTTCTCAGGTACTCGTGGCGTTCGGAAGAGCAACTGCCGTGTGCAGGTATGATCGGCACGATGGATCAATAAGCTCGTGGAGAAGTCTGAAGATTTGCAATCAGTATCGTGAGTCGTGCCGAGAGACGTTGATTGCGTGGCTTGACAGGTCGCGATGTACGCCCTTTCCCCAGTGCCCTAAATCATGGTCTGAAAACTGCCGGTATGTAACCAGTAAGATGGTTTCGTTGAAGACAATGGCTGGGGCCACTTTACTCAACTTAGGGTATAATTTGCAGGCACAAGAGCAGGCCGATCTTCTGGAGCTGTACTTAACTATACTCCGAGTTTTGACCAATCAGATCATTAGTAGGGGAAAATAGACCATGATTCCGAGCAGGGGGGATGGTTATATCGGCCTGGCAGGTGGGGCAGGTGTATTTGCTTGACGATTGTAAACCAGTAGATATGTGAGCTATAGGTGGACTGTACTCGGTGCCACCGTGTGAGCGGTGTGAGCCTCAGATGTTCGGCGTTGTTTACTGCGATGCGACGGGTAGTGACTGGGGACCTTGTCAGAAAACGCCGAACTGTTGTGCGAGCCCGATGACGATCCGACCGCAAGTTTGTTCAAACCTGGAAGCGATATGCAGACGTCAGTGCCCCACTGGGACGGCATTTTTGTAGAGTTGTTGTGAGGCTGTTAGAGGGAGACCCTGGCTTTGATTTTGTAAGCTAGCGGAACGTAAGCGAGTAGCTGGCATGGTCATGCATCTCATTGGCCGAAGTGGAGTAGCGGTGTAAAGCGGTGAATGTGCCGAAGGACGGCGATACGAACAAGGACGTTCTGCAATTGCAACCTCGGCGTGAATAGCTTCGTGTTCAAGATCGAGTGAGCCATTGTTATCCCGGTAGAATTGACCAATGACCGAGACGAAATCGTGACATGATCTCGAGAATTGCAAAGCGAAAGTGGCACATGCGGGGATGTGCTATGATTAGCACGGGACCATTGTGGCTTTAGTACCAGCCCTTGGAGATCAAGAAGGTAAGCTGAGCGTTCTAGCCTGGTCATGCCTGCGTCGCCACCAGCTCTTTGGTCGAGTATCAAGAAAGAGGCACGGCAGGTTTCGCGCATGAAGTAACTACGCAAGCTTAAGGGTTCAAGGCCTGGATCTCAACATCTCCATATCGGAAACGAGGAAGTGGTACAAGGTGGTCACAATGTCTGTCGGACGTTCCGAACGAGGATATCGAATCAGGCACGACGTAACACAACCTTAAAGCGATAAGGTTCTGACTCAGGTGGTGTGAGCCAGGAGAGAACGTGCAATATTATCAATAAACTTATTCCCTGATGGTGTTGAGGGAACCAGGAAGTCGTAAGCTGGGGTTGAGGCTGATGGCGTTGACAGTCATGTGTCGGTAGAGGTTGCCGGAGTGTGAATCCAACTGACGAAGTTTCAGCCGCGCTAACCTTGCGATATCATTGAACAGGTGGTCAGAACGAGCGTTTCTGGAATCTAAGTGGCTGTCCTTCTTCGGTTCTGGGCGAAATTGGAGAAACTTGGCTGGCTGGCCAGTAAAGGGTGGCTGACGATTGGTGAGCAATCCTGTAACATCCGATCATATGGTAGTCTACCAGAGCAAGTGCCCCCCACACCAGTCAAAGAGAAGGTTCAGCTGTAATCATGTTACTGCTTGTAATGAACTTCAAATTGTTGTGGTGTGCTGCGACCGCGTCATACACAGCTCAGACATGTTTCGTGTCTCTTATATCCATAGAGGCTAGTTATAGGTAGATACGACGGGCATCAGGCGGCAGAGCTGTTCACGCAAGCAAACTCGTCACCTTCTTGGGAGAACACGAAGGCCGATTGTGATGAACGTAAAGAGCACCTGTGGCGGTCTTGTCAGCGTGCCCAACGCCACAAGCGAGCTGTGAGTGATCGTTTTGGGATGTATAAATTCTGACTAAACTGGCTAAAGTGGAGGTGTGTGAGAATGAGGCTGGGAGTGAGGGTCATGATCAGATGTCGCGATGTCGGTGTGTGCCCCGCATTTAGCGCTGGTGGACTACCCAAGTCGGTCCTTCTCTCGATCCCTTTCCTACTCGTCCTTCATCTCGTTGCTACATCTCGTTTGCGCGACTCGCGCCGGCGCTTCAGCAGGAAGATTGCGGACGATTTTTGTGGGACCTGCGATCGACATGACCTGCAGCAACGCTCAGTTCTCCGTGCTGCATCGTCTGGTGGCCAGTGCATTTGAGCATGCAGTCTGCAGGTGTCTGCAGGTGCGATACCCCACTAGTCATCTGGTACCCAATACTGGGCTCTCGCACCACACCCCTTCGGCCAAAATGCCCACTTGACCTGTCATTCCTCTCCCTGCGCCTTGGAATTCCTACCACTTTCGTCCATAGTGAACCAAGCTTTCCGCGCTGATCCGCTAATGTAGGGTATCCTGGACACAGCTGCATACGCGGTATCTTCGTTCAGTACCCAAATGTCTATATAGTCCTGCATGAACCCCACGGTTCTGCTTTCAACACTCGGTGAGCTTGAGGAGGAAAACCAGGATATCAAGGGCTACCTATCTCCTAAATCCTATCTCAATACTGTTGCCTCTCGACCTGTCCTCCATTAGGCAAACACCACCACCACCCACTTGTCTCACACCGACTGCTGCGCCCTCCGGTGACTCGAACCTAGAGTCACGTATATAAGTCTCACTTAATCCGCCTCTACAGCTTGCAGAATCAAAGACTCCCTGTCCCTGTCCCAAGTTCTGTTCTCACCGAACAGCACTTGCAGACACGCTGCTCTGTTTGGCGCTGACCGGCTGTGAGCCGGGGAAAAAGAAGGGGAAACCGTCCACCGTCACTATTGTGAAAGTCGAGTGCAGTGTTAAACCATCACTCCCAGTCCGCCAATCTTCGCCTTTCCAGACGCTCAAAGATCTCATATCGACAATGCCGTCCTACCTGCGAACTCCTTCGCGGTCTTTCTCATTCCCACCATGCATCGACAGTGTGGAAGTAGAGCCTTCGTATGACGCTAGACTCCCAGACATCGATGAAGAGCCTTTTGCTCACTTCCTTACTCCCCTGAGTGAGGAGGATGACCCGTATGACCCTTTGTCGCTGAGTGCAGGCATCGTCGATGGCCCACGCTCTAGCAAGGCGTCCAAATTCAGGTCCAACGTATCGAACAAGTGGGCGCGCTACGTCAAACAGAACCACACACAGCTGCACACGCGATACCACGTCCCAGCGATACCCGAAGAGGACGAGGAATCTTTCATAACTCTCGACGACGACCGTCTCAACTACACGCCACAGACAATCGCGCATACCTCTTCACGGCTCAATTTCACCGAGCCAACACGCGGTCGTGCTCAAGAGCTTGTACAACGCAAGGAGCGCAATCGCCGACAGAAATCGTCACGCACACTCTCCGGTCACCGCCACTCATGGCGAGAGCCAAGTCCTGAGCTGTTCACTGTGGACGAGTCAGAAGAAGAGGAGCTGGTCGTTCGACGCGCAAAATCACGCAAACCCAAAGATGGCGCAGAGCGCCGGAGATCATCCACACGGTCGAAGTCAAGAGCAAGGGCCGATGTGACAGAACGAGCAAGGTTGTAGGAAAACCATGCATCTGCATTGGGAGGTGTTGTTGGCGTTCTTTTGTTTCAAGACAAGGCATTTACAGGCGTTCAGTGATTTCATTCACTTTGCATATCTAGCATTGGGCGGCGTTTTTGTATCATCCAGGCTTGCTACACAGCATAACCTGGCTTGCATTGGGCGGTGTTCGGGCGTGAGCATTTACAACGCGGCACCGCATCAGATCGAACGATGAGAGACAGTATCGAGACAGTATCAAAGCATCAGTATCTTTACTTCGGACTTATTCGTCGCTGTGATTTCTGTGACTTCTTCCAGAACTTGGCGCGAGTCAGTTCTACACTGACCCCCACACCTGCACTCGCTAGTCATGCACACCATACATAGCGCAAAGTATCGTGACCTCACCCCGCATCTCTACTGGAACTCCACGCCACTTGTGCAGGTGCAGCGCCGAATTCTCGCGCGCTTGCCGCTGTGACCCTTTGCTATGAAAACAATGCAATCTGTGGTCCTCCCGTCATATCTTTCGTCATATCTTCCTCGATCTTACCGCGAGGAACTCTTTGATATCTGAGGAACTTCATGTCGAATACGTCAGCTGCATGTAGCAAAGTACTTTCTATCACCTGTCACTCCACAAAGTGTCAGCCATCAGGCGCAGGGCAACCACCACGGCCCTTCCCGCGGAAGAATCAAATCTAAAAGTCGATCTTGGCGATCTTCACCCTACACTACACATACGGCGCGGAATATTGTCCGGCACGACCCCGTCACGAGGAGGCGCAGGTGATAGGGCAGTTTCAGTTGGGCAATGGGTAACTCGGGTTGCGACCTCTCACATGCGAGCGTGGACTTGTGTTTGTCTTGGAAGTCTAGGGTGGGTAGGTCTGTGTGCGAAGGCAGGCAGAGCGACGCGACGCAAGTTGCGTATGCACGATGCGGATAACCGGGAGCGTGCGCGTGAACTCGATAGCCAGAGACATGCTGTGTATGTCATTGTACATTGTGCCCAAACGAAAATCGTGGACAATCGCAGTATATGAACCCCACCATACTGCACGCCTTGTTTAAGGCTAAGATGCATTGTCGATCCATCGCGGAGATATGAGTGATCTGTGAGTACGGGCTTCGCCGCGTCAAGCTACAACGCCGAAGAATATGTAAGTCGAGCACGTCAAGACTATTCGTGAGGGCTGCGTTGGTGGAGTCTGCTTTCATTCGGCTCAGATCCTTGACTCTCTCGACCTTGGTCCAACAAATGCAGCTCATCACCGTCCGTTGTCCTGTCACGCCTTTGCCCTGCGCCGGTAAGGGCAGGGCTGCAGCTGTCAAAGTCAAAATACACCTGTGACACCATCGTGCATGGTCTCATCCTATCGCGGCGCAGGGATTGGGCACTGAGAATGCATGCTCTGAGGGCATTACAAAACCCAACTGCAGGAGGCACTCTTTTCGTGTCGAGATGCTCATCTTTGCCCGATATTCTAACTCCTGCATTGCGCAATGTGGCTGCATCACATTGAACAGTGCATACTAAGTTCTGCAGGCAGGTTGATATGTATGGAGACTTCTTCAATATGACCTCACTCTGTGTATTCAACCTTCGATCTGGAGGGGCAAGGAGATTGCAGATTGGTTTCCAGTTAAGGATGTACAGTTGTATCTCGCCTACTCCAGTTGGTATACACATCTGTGCATTGTTCCATTGGTCCTTCATCTGTCCTCTCTGCCATCCAACCAGCTTGTGCAATTGACGCATCTCTTTGCCTTCTCGCTGATGTACTTCCTGCAGAACTTGCACTTCACTTGCCTCTTGACAATGTTGTCTCCACTGGTCCTGCTGTAGGTCATTGCAATGATCCATAAGCTCACCGCTATGAGCAGAAACCTTAAAATCTTGTCGAAGAAATTTCCATATGCCAGCACTACTGCTCCATCATCCAATGCCTGGTTCACCGTGTTGTAGCCAGTGCTGATGGTGCCATTGTAATGTGGACCTTTGCGAAGTATAGCGAACTTCTCGTCCAGATTACGGCTGAGGAAGGGCAGGAGGGAGATAACGGGGAGAATGATATCAGACACGAGAGAGTTGGCGCAGGCGGTGAATGCAGCAGCAAGTCTAAAGGAGTCAATATACATGAAGTCGAGATCGCAGCACCTGCATCTCCGTTGAGAAGAGAATGATGTATACTTACATCAATCCTACAGCTACTTCCAGCACATTGTCGCGCAAGGCAAAGTTGCTGAAGCTATCCCAGAACTTTAAGGTACCAGTGCGTGCGCCAAGCTCTAGCTCTTGAAGCTGGCGTTCCGCATTTTCATTCAGTCGGGGCATGCTTCAAAGCGTCGAGTGATGTTGTAACAGCAAGTCTGTTTGTTGTGGCTGTCGCAGAAGGTCGTGTGCTGCGCGTCCACGTCATTGTTCGCGCTAGTGAGCCATTGTTATCCGTGCTGAACATGGATGACTCGAACCTACAACACCATCGCAACCGTCCTGACTCCACAACACGATTCTCTTCACTTGTAGCCCTATATTACAATGGCGCCAAAATGTGTATGCGATTTCCAAGACCGAATACAACCCTTTGTATCGTCTGCCCAATTGACCCCTTAAGAGAAGAGACTGCAGACACTGCAACAGCGCAAGCTCCACGTCCCTGGAGCAGACTTGGATATACAAACACCATAAACCAAAGCCATGGAATATCGAGACTGTCGAAGAAGATATATGCTACATTCCTTTTATGGATTGGGAAAGCTACATTACCAATGCAAACATTTTCCTGCACCGCTCTCTAGCTTGGCTCGAGGCGGGGCTGAATCTTCGACACCAGCACAAACTCTCGATCAACGATAACGCAGTACTCACACGGCCTGCCGAAAATGCTTACTCATTATTAGGAATGAGCCCACCATCCTTACCAAGACCATGAGCGCCTGTAAATACACGTGAGTGCTAGGCGGTACGACCGACAACACCACTCAAAAGGTTTGACATTGCCAGTACTACGGTTTGGCACCATTCGGCCCCGTTAGAGTCTCACGGAGCATCTGCTGGTATTTATGTTGTCGTACATCATGTCGCCACCCAATCACGTTATCAAGCTAATGCGCCGAACGTTGCATCTAGGAGGGTTAAAACCTTTCAAAGGCTCTATTGGTAGAACAGAATTGCACACAAGGTGCAACGAGGTGCGGCACAAACACGGTTACAGACAAAATCAACTTCACATTGTAGAGAGATATGGACCCAAGAAGAGCAGCGATATCGTCCGAGGAACCAGAAAACTGAATCACGAATGTCCAAGCTTTTTGGTGTTAAAAAGACTTTCTCCACTGAACCCATTTGCCGCGTTGTTTCCGACTATCGCAATTGTGGAGATCGATGGTGAATCGGACGCGCCTTTCCCTTCTTGGCGCATATACCCTATCAGTTTCCTTGCATCATGATAACCGTGGGTTTGCGGTCCTTCATCTGCGGAGGAGCTCAGACAGAATCAATAAGTTGAAATCAAACCAGTTACGTTGCAAAACAACCGCGACGAATAAAATGGCGACGCAGAAGCCCAACATGGACGACCTCCGTCTGCAGTGCCATCCATCGCGTGTGCAACGAACGTACGCCACTGGATTGCGAACAGCCCAACGAACGGAATCTTTGGTGTTTAGAAAAGCCGAGAAGCCAAGAGCCCAAGTATAAGTGGCCGTCGCCCGAAAAGTCTTGTCGAATGCTTGTCAACAGCCCAGAGCCTTGTTCCTCCCAGTAACTGTTGCTTCAGCAGAGATCGGAATCATGGGTAGGTCTTTGGGTGTCGTAAAGCCCGGAGCGCGTTTCTAATGCTTACAGGTGCCAACCATGACCCCCAGGAGAAGGACCTCGAGTCCGCATCTGCCTCGTCCCGCCATACACCGACAGCTGAAGATTACACGGCACCTACAGCTGAAGAGCAAGCAACCTTGAGGAAGGTCGCAGGTGGCATCCCGCCCATTGCATACCTTATTTGTGTTGTTGAACTTGCCGAACGTGCCTCGTACTATGGCGCAAAAGGTGTCTTCAACAATTACATGCAGTTCCCTCTTCCCAAGGGCGGCAACGGAACCGGCGCTGTACCAAAGAGCAACCCGAACGGACATGCTGGCGCCCTGTAAGTAGAGGCTTCGAGCACCAGGTGAAGCATAGCTGACAGCGTCAAGGAATCAAGGACTTCAGTTCGCATCAGCCATGACTATCCTCTTTACATTTTTGTCCTACACCATCCCCATATTTGGTGCCTGGTTGGCTGACGCCAAGATTGGTCGCTTCAAGGGTATTGTATGGGGCGTTCTCATCGGCGGTGTTGCTCATATCATTATGATTGGTGGTGCCGCACCTACTCTGCTCAAGGCCGGAAAGGGTGTTGCGCCATTCTTGATCAGTTTCATTTTGCTCGCCATCGGCGCCGGTATCTTCAAACCACTGGTGGCTCCTACCCTGCTTGACCAGTACGAACACCAGAAGCCTTACACCAAGACCCTCAAGAGTGGAGAGAGAGTTATAGTCGATCCGGAGACCACTATCCAGCGCATCCTGCTTATCTTTTACGGCTTCATTAATATTGGAGCCTTCTTTGCAATTGCCACAACTTACGCAGAGAAGTACCTCGGCTTTTGGATTGCGTTCCTCCTTCCTGGTATTGTATACTTCTTGCTACCTCTCCTCTTGATCTTCATGAACAAACGCTTGGTCAAGAAGCCGGCAGTGGGATCAGAGCTTGTGCAGTTCTTCAAGATTATCGGTGCTGCCATCAAGGGCAACAAGGGCAAAGTCTGGGGCAAGGGATACTGGGACGCTGCACGACCTGCGACACTCGCTGCCAAGGGGCGCACTGTTACCTGGACCGACAAGTCTGTCGCCGACGTCTACCGTACACTGGAAGCGTGCCAGATCTTTCTGTACTTCCCTCTCTGGTTTTTGAACGATGGCGGTATCGGTGCCGTTCAGTCCAACCAGGGCGCAGCGATGACAACTGAGGGTGTACCGAACGACCTGCTCAGCCACTTTAACCCATTGACGATCATTGTCTTCACACCAATCCTCAGTCATGGCCTCTATCCTCTTCTCAGACGCTACAACATCAAGTTCGGGCGTATCAATCGCATTACCACAGGATTTATCCTTGCCGCCATCTCTGGTGCTATCGGTGCGATCGTTCAGTGGCGGGTGTACAAGACCTCTCCCTGTGGCTACTATGCGTCAGACTGCGATGGTGTCTCACCCATCACTATCTGGTGGCAGCTTCCCAACGTCATGCTTGGCTCCATCTCGGAAGTCTTTGTAAATATCACTGGGTACGAGTTGGCTTATGCTCGTGCTCCACCTAACATGAAGTCGATCGTTATGGCACTGTTCCTGTTCAATACCGCGCTTTCGCAGGCGCTCGCTGAACTTCTGATCCCTGCCATCAAGGACCCTCATCTTGTCGTAAGTAGTCGCGCTCCCAAATAGGCGAACTTGTACTAATATATTTCTTAGTGGGTTTGGGCTGGCCCTGCCATCGCTCTTGTTGCACAGACTGTCGTGTTTGTCTGGAGGCATCGCGGCATCAACGACGACGAATTCATGGTGTATGAGGACGAAACTCCGGTGGAAGTCGTTCAAGCTGTTGACACGGAGAAGAAATAAGCATTCAACGTTAGCGATCAAGGATAAATGAAGTTGAGCGACGCGCGTCTATCGGGTGAACGCCTAACCCATAGTCTAATTCACGGTCCCTAGTTCATATCCAAAACAGCGCGGGTACACTATGCGACGTCCGTAAAATGTAGGACATGGTTAAAATATGTGGGCGCAGTTTCCTTCAGCTTACGAATACTTTAGAGTGCTAGGACACACATTATCAAACCTGTTGTGTCTGCGGGCCTTGCTCGTTCTGCTCTCAATGCAGCAGTTGCTCTGCCTTGGTGATGTTGTTTGGCGCGGCACCGCACTTCCTGGTCGTCCAAGACTGGCCTGCAGCTAGCTTGTTAACAGGTCTCGGTGATCTTGGTAATTCACTCATGCGACCCCCAACAACGCTACGGCTTTAATGCGGCAAGTGTAGTGAGGCGGCTCGAGGCGTCGTCACACATGGACACTGAAGCCAGCTTAGTGCCCTTGACATTAATTGAAACTCCTGCCGACCTGAGACCACATGTAAATACTCATCCATCCAAAAGCGATAGTAGCGGAGTAATTGCAGACCAGATCTTACAGCAAGAAGCCACAGTAAAGTGAATAAAGTGTCTCACCACCACATAGTATCTCACCATGCTGACAGAACAAATGCATACGTGCAGATATTGGTATTGAGTCAATAGATTCGTGATTCATTTCGGCCATGCTATCCAGTCTCTAGTACTCATGTCATGGTCAACACCGACTTCCAAGCCTTTTGTGAAGCGTGGCAAGCCCAATGATCCACCCAAACCCAAACGCCATCGCCATGCAAAAAGCAGATATCAAGTTAACGATGCTAAACTCAAATTCACAGCCCGAAATAAACAGCAACGACCACCGCAACAATTACAGCCAGCAAATTTCCTTGCGCCTTCGCTACTCCACCTGCACTCTCTTGCGTCAAGGGCGCGGTGCTCAAACTCCTCCTACCGGAGATCGACCCCGAAACACCGTTCGCAGCATCTACGCTCGCAATCGCGGGTCCGACGTTGAAGAAGTCCACTAGCACAGCCCATGGGGCCTTGCCATACACACTTGTGCAGTTGCTCACACTTGAGCCCAAGCTGCCAAACCCAGTCTGCGCATTCGTGACGTTTGCATACGTCTCGTTAGGCGACTGGATACCGAACAGCTGGTTCTCGTACAAGAAGTGGTTCATCAGGAAGAGGCGGCCGCCGGTTGAGGAGGTGCTGAGGCCGGATGGGCGGTTGGGTGTGCACGAGTAGTTGCTGGGGTTTACGTTCTCGAAGTTGTTCTCGAAGACGTATGTAAACTCGTCCATCAGGAAGGGATACTGTGGCGAAGCTTGGCTGAGCGAGGCGACGAAGGTCATTAGGCGTGTGTTGTTGCCGATTAGGTTGTCAAGGGTGGGCCATGTTGTAGGTACGCTGGTGGACGGAGGTGTGTAAGCATATTCTGAGATGCCGGAAGAGTTGAATTGCGCGCCCAAGTCGGAGGCGGTTGCTGAGTCAGAGTTTACGAGGAGGACGGTAACGACGTCGTTGGTGTTCTTGTCCATCCAGGTCTTTATTGTTTTGAGCCAGGATTCAAGGGTTCCGGCATCGAGGAGGTCGCAGGAGCTGTGACAGAGGTGCCATGCATCTGCGCCGGAGCCGTTGTCGCTCTTGTGCACTTGCGCGGAGAGTAACCGCACACCAGCATCAAGCTGTGTTGTTGTGTCGTAGTAGTGGTTGCCTGAGGTGGAGAAGGAGGTGTTTTTGTTACGCAGGAAGGGAGAATCGTGCGCTCCAAGTTGTGTGATGTTGTTGTATGCTCTCGAACATAATGATGGCGAGTTGTTGCATGCTGTTTGTGCGGTGGCGGTAGAGTAGAGGAGGGCGGATGCCGCTACTATACTCCGGAAGAACATCTTGTGTGGAATGTGGTAGGTGTTCTAAGGTCGAGTATTAAATATATCTGTTGACGGAGATTGTATGTCAAACAAAGAGTCGTTAGTCACAAACGGAGTTCAGAAGCGACAGTGGCGGGTTCGTCAATCGTAAACCTCACGAAGAGCGAAATAGGTCAAAAACATCAAAAGGCCAGGGTAGTCGCAGTATTATACGCATGTAGCGTCTCAGCAGCAAAGAGTGGCACTCTCGTCAGCGTGGCTGTCGCATGCGTATCGCAGTAGAATAGTGGAGCCAGTCGTCTTGCACACCACACATGCACAGCCCCAGAACCGCGAAGAAGTTTCAGGCGTCGTCAGCATGCCAGCCGAACGCGCCGCGACACGTCCGAAACAGAGGACATCATGCATTCTCGCAAACCCAGTGGCCGCGTACCAGCACCCAAACGCTCCAGTAACGGCGTGTTGTCACCCGAAAGGCTGGGGTGTGGATGCAGCGTGGTTGGAGGTGATGTCAAAACGGTGGAGTTTGGTGGACCCTGAGGCGGGTGTCTGTTTTTAGAGCGGCCGCGTTCGCTTGGCTTTAGTGTGGCTTCGCCCTGCACCACGCTGCTGCGGAGGCGTTAGAGGCGCCTTGTTGCTGGTGCTGATCAAACAAAGAAACAGCAATAAAGCGAAGCCTCATCCGCATCGTGCTGTGTTACCTACCAGAGTTATCCTGTGGAGTGATGGCGTTGATTGTCCGAGTTCAGATTTTCGTTGATCGTCGTCACCCCAGCCTCCAAGAAACGCCTCTCGTCTCCACTGCTCCAAGCCGTACGTCAGCACTTGTTCAACAGCGATGACTGCGTACGCTAGTACAATTCATGTCCACCGTCCAGTAATGCCGACATCTGCTTCCCCAGAAGCTCGACCATTTGAGCTCCAAGACGGCCCCAAAGTCTGCAGACCCACCTCCAGGCTTGGTGGTGTGCTCGGACGATGCTTATCCACATTACACATAATTGACTCTTCTCTTGATTTGCACTCCTTGATACGTCTGGGGTTTGGTAGTATGCCCAACGAGATTCCAGCCGGCGGCTGAAGGTCCCATTGGGAGAGATGTCCCGAGGTCGGTCCCATCGAGAACACCTAGGATTGAATGAGTAGGTATACCTGCATTATTCTCATTTTCATTTTGTCCGAATGAATCCTCACACCAAGTCCCCTTGACAATCTCTTTAGGCGTAATGCTTTTACTATCTGGCTCCCAACCCTCACCAACCCCACGAAAGTTTTCATGGTGGAAGCGCTTTAAGTCAACATAATTGAACCCTTTGTAGTGAAGTGATGGGTGTTGAAAGGCTCGATACATGATTGAGTGCAGGACATGCGTCAACATGAGTATATACGCTGGACCATCCCATAAAAGTTGAATTTGGAGCCCGCCCATCCTTTGGACAGATTGCGTACTTCATCCGGTCCGAACTATTGAGGCTCTCTTACCCCTCTATCGCGGTGCTGGCTGGTGAAGGTAAGTCTAGGTCTGTGCCACCTCTGTGGGATGCCCATAAACCTGGGTACTTTTCCGGCTGACCAACCTGGTTGTTCATCGCGGCGTTTGTGGTCTAAGGATGCAAGTCGTTGAAACCCTTCGAAATTTTTGAAGAAGAAGCAAGAGACATTGGAGCGCGTGCCTACCTCAAGGCGTCTACCGAGTTGAATATATATGCGATCATGCTAACGATGTTGAGATTACCCATCGGCTTTCCCTTAAATGCTCCACCAAACCAATCACTATTAGCAACCAGCTTTGACAACAGGTCGCGGAGTTTTTGGATGGCTCAACGGAGGCTCAATAACTAGGTACAACCCCCATACCTTCGCGCCAACAGCAGCCACCACAAACTTTTGTACGAATCAACTGTCACACTTGTCAGATGCTTGGCACATCTTCTTATTGGGGAATGTCCATATTAGTAACCTTTGTGTCACATTAGTAGGAGGAACATAAGCATCACACTCAGCTCACGTGACTTAAAACCCTCACACTTAAACCCTGCAAGCCACGCCAACATGCGCGCAGAGGCGCCAACACAAGCAGCGTACAACAATAACTCTTCCTTTGATAATCGACTGCAGTGGTACGTCGGCGCTCTCATTCTCGCTTTCTTCAGACATCTTGTTGCTGTGGCTTTCGCACTTTCGGCCCGCAATTGCGTGCTCAGCTCGATTCGAGTATATCTCAAGGTCGCTCCAATACCAAGGAGTTCTTTCTCGCTTTCTATCTCTCAAAACCTTTACCTTTATACTCTCTTTTTCCAATCATGTCCCCCCCGGAGTTCGATGCAATTGTTGTGGGCGCCGGCTTTGGTGGGATCTACCAGCTATACAGCCTCCGGCAACTAGGACTCAAAGTGCTACTCTTGGAAGCAGCCAGCAATGTAGGAGGAACATGGTACTGGAATAGGTACCCCGGGGCCTCCTCAGATGTACACTCCTTCACGTATCGATATTCGTGGGACAAGGAGCTCTTGCAAACATGGCCATGGAAGAATCAGTATCTTACACAGCCCGAAGTTCAAGCATATCTCTCTCATGTAGTTGACAAGCATGACCTGCGTCAACATATTCGGTTCAACGTTAAGTTCCTGGGCGGCAAGTTCGACGAGGAGAATAATATTTGGCATGTTGAAACGTCGGATGGAGGCGCACTCACGACACGGTACCTACTCACAGCGCTCGGTCCATTATCAGAGAAGAACTATCCTCAAATCCCAAACTTTGACTCTTTCAAAGGCGAAGTGTATCACACGGGAGCTTGGCCCGAGCACTACGACTTCCGCAACAAACGCGTGGGTATAGTCGGAAACGGATCAACAGGCAGCCAGCTCCTCGTCGCTCTGGCAAAAGAAGCAAAACACGTCACAAGCTTCCAGCGCAACCCACAGTGGAACGTGCCAAACGGCAACAGACCAGTGTCCGAAGAAGAACGAGCCTCAATCAACGACAAATACCCCGAGATCTGGGACAACGTGCGCAACTCCTCCGTAGCATTCGGCTTCCCGGAAAGCACAATCCCAACATTCAGCGTAGACGCAGACCAACGACGAGAAAAGTTCCAGGCTGCGTGGGACAAGGGCAACGGGTTCTACTTCATGTTCGGCGTATTCAGCGACACGACGACCTCGCGCGCCGCAAACGACGAGGCATGCGCATTCATCCGCAGCAAGATCCAAGAAATCGTTCAAGACCCGGAAACAGCGCGTAAACTCACTCCCACTGAACCCTACGCTCGCCGCCCCATCTGCAATAACGGGTACTACGAGACTTTCAACCGCGAGAACGTCACCCTCGTTTCTCTAAAGGATACACCCTTCGCGGAACTAACTCCCCACGCAGCGAAAACATCAGATGGGACAGAGCACGCCCTCGACGTCCTGATCTTCGCGACAGGCTTCGACGCCGTAACAGGGAGCTACGACGCGCTCCCCATCATTGGTAGAAACGGGGGTACACTGGCCGAACACTGGGCTGACCGCCCATCCTCTTACCTCGGTTTCTCAGCATCGTCGTTCCCGAACCTCTTCACGCTCAGCGGTCCACACCACCCGTTTACCAATGCGCCGCCGCAGATCGAAGCGCAGGTGGATTTCATCACGGATGTGATTCGTCATGCGGGGCCGGAGGGCGTGGTGGAAGCTACGCGGGAGGCGGAAGACTGGTGGACAGACCTGAGTAATAGTGTTGTGGAGGGGAGTATATTTCATGAGCCGAAGGGGTGGGTGTTCAAGGATAATGTGGCGGGGAAGAAGCATAGTACTATATTCTGGTTTGGGGGGTTGAAGGCGTATAGAGAGCATTTGGATGAGGTGAGGAGGAATGCGTTTAAGGGGTATGGTTTTGGGGGTGTGAAGACGCCATGATGACTTGTAGGATTAGATTAATTAAAGATTTTGAAATGTACTTTGAAGGTCTGATGTGAGGTCTGTACTTTGGGAGTTGGAGAAGCACAGACCTCCACTCTTATCGATACCCGGAAGCTCTCCCTTCCGGCGCATCACACGCGTCGAAGTTCGACGCGACGATCTCATCATATGTAACTAGACAGCAGCTAATAATAAACTCACTCCCAGACAACATCATCTCCTCCTTACAATACTCTTCAGACATCATTCATTCTAGACAGCTATTGACATAGCCACTGCGCGAACAGCGTACCTTTCAACCGCAACTAGAAACACCACAACCACCACCCTCACAATGGCCTCCCCCACCCTCGAAACGGCAACACCCTCCATGCCTCCCCCAGTCGACTCGCCAGCGACCGCCACACCACGCATAGCCCTCCGCCAACCCTCAACCTCCCCCTCCCAGGCGTCCAGCACCCCCAGCATCGCTCCACCGTCACTAAAATGGCTAAGCGGGAGCTGGAACGTAACACACAGCACACTCCCGATGTGGAAGAAGTCGCGAAATGTACGGATAACATACACACCGATAACAAACACGCCGGTGTCCTCAACGCCGGGGGGACCAACGTCCATAGACGATGAGGTGAGCTACCAAGCGGTGGACAAGAGCAAGAGCAAGATATCGACGGTCAAGGGGGTGGATAAGCCATTTGCTACGTCCGCTGAGCCTGCGTCAGCGCGAGAGGCGGATGTTGGGGAGGAGAAAGCGAGTTTGGGGTATAATTGGCGCGGGAAAGGCTGGCTTATGATTGCGTCGTCGAAGTGGGAGATTCTTGGTTATGGAGCTGAAGCAGATGCGCAAAATGATTGGGTGGTTACGTACTTTGCGAAAACTTTGTTTACGCCTGCGGGTGTTGACTTCTACTCTCGTAAAGGGCAGCTGACCCCTGCCACGGTCGAAGCGATCAAAGAAGCTATCAAAGGCCTAGGTGGCGATATTGCGAAGTTGGGTGGCGAGGTGTTTGATGTTGCGTATGATGGGGAAAGGGAAGGGAAGGCCTGAATGGCGAGCGGACGGCGAGAAGGGGAAAGTTGCAGGGAACCGAAGCTTATGTTTAATTCTCGAGGAGGTAGTTGAGATACCCGAGGCCTTGCTCCTCAGATGCGTCAGCTAGATATACGATTGCTGGATTTGGACCATCACTTCTTGTCATCATTCACATACTTAGTCGAGCAGGCTCCAGTCTGATTCTCCATATGTCGAGTTTTTCGACTCCGCAGCACTCGCGTACGACTTCCTCTTTGGCGGAGAGCGATACACCTCGTAGTTGATGTCAAGATCCACTAGCAAGCTGGTGTTACCCGAGACGGACGCGGATGGTTTTCGAGGCGACGTCTCAATCAGCGTGCCAGACGTACGTGCATCGACACCAGTCACTGTCAAGGCAGCCGACTGAGGTGTCGTGTTGCGACGGAACTCTTGGAAGGCTGCTTCTTCCTCTCTACGCTTTTGCATAAATCGAGCATCGTCTGCCTGAGCGCCCCCTTTAACGTAGTCTCGCCACTTATCAGGGGACCCCGACTGTGGAAGTGAGTTCGCCGTGATTTGAAAGCTGGAGTCAGGAAGGAATTTACGCGGCGTTGAGGGTGGCGGGCGGGACGAAGTAGCACCGTTTGTGACAGATTTCAACATAGCTCGATGGCCGCCAGCTCGTCGATCGCAAGTTTGACACTTGCATTGATCAGAACAAATCTCTGCGTTTACATCAGTGTCGCTGTTCTAGTCTGAACACCTTGGTCTACACGTACCCATACAGCGATGACCGCAGTTCAGTTTAATAGAGCACTGCATCATGCAGTTGACCTGATCGTGTTCGAACCTGTTCTGTCAGCACAGTATGCGAACCCTGGAGAAAAAATAAGACTTACGGGTGGCACCTGTAAGGGCACGGATGACCACACGACAGTATACCCTTGCACTTGTGATCGCACCCACCATGAATGAGATCCCAATCATCAACAAATTGTATCCAAAGCTTGCGCTGGTGCTGCGTGCACTCGAGCGGAAGGAAGTAGCCGATGCGGCGCTCTTGAAAAGTCTCCGCCCTGGCCTTTGGGGCTTCCTTTCCACACATAATGTCGATGACCTCGGCCCACGTCCCGGATTCGCAGGCCAGCAGCTCAGCATTGCCAAAAAGGTAGAAGCCGCGTTTCGCTCGGGACAGTGCGACGCAGGCACGATTGTCATTTGAAAGAAAGCCAATGGAGTGGTGTTTGTTCGATCGTACGAGGGACAGCAGAACGATATCGTTTCTGGAATTTGTAGTGAGCATAAGTACCCCATCGTAAATGCAAGGCTTACTTACTCTTCTCCCTGGTATGAATCTACGGTGACCACTTGGATAGGGTGGGTGCGAAGATTGGGATGGGATCGAAGCATCTTCAGGATGCGCTTGCGTTGGCCATTGTAGAAGGTCAAAACAGTAATTCCTGTGGCTAGTTCGCCATTTAATATCAAGTAGTCAACGAAACCTACTATGAACTCAGCTTCGCCGGTGTTTACACAAGAAGAATTGGCATCTCGCGATTCTTGCCACTCATGAGTGAAGAAATATGAGTTGACACCGCCCATACCTAAGACTGGTGGTCTATTGTTCGGATCTTTGACGCTTGCATGGTCCTTCAAAGTGTCATTGTAGATGGGGTGGAGAAGTCGTCGGATCTCTGGGACCATACGTCGCTGTTGAGTGAGCTGGTCATATGAGACTTTATTCATTACCAGACGCTCAAACATCGAAAGATTCAAGAAGAATGGGGCTCCCTCGAATGATTTCACTTGCGTGTGCGGTCTCAACTGTTGATGATCTCCGACGAGGATGAGGTGCTCGAGCGTTGGCAGGCAAGCCACAGTGACCGGTGCCTCCATTGTCTCGGCGGCTTCTTCGACAAGCACAATCCGGGGTCGGAGAGCAGATATCAGAGCGCGGTATTTTGATAGTCCGGTGGTAGTCATACCGATAATACGTTGCTTGCTGAGCAGATTGACATCCTCCTCCCACAGCCCAACACGACGTTGCTGGACGGCTTCGTGGTAGGTCTTCGCGATGATACGTACCTCTGTAAGCAACTGCTTCTTCACCCTCCGCATCAAATAATTGTAGATGTGTCCACGGTTGACGTATTCGATCATCGTGAGGTCCGGCGTAGTATAAAGGAGCTCTTGGATCTCTTCATCTTTAAGAATTCCGCTGCCTTTACCCCTGTAATTGTCGCTCAACAGGAGTACCTCTCCTCGGAGAGCTTCGATGTCGTCATCGTCCTGTGCAGAAGCCTCCGCCTCCAGTTCTTGCAGCTGCTCGATCTCAAGGTCTTCTTCCTCCCACTCCCAGCCAAAATCATCAGGCCCGTCTGGGCGTCGACATTCCGTCAATGCCTTGCCGAGCCACTGTTGCATCAACTCGCCAGGAGCATCGTCTGACGGACCAAGAATGGAGTCGTTGTCCATTTCCAACGACTCAGCCTGGTCCTTGGTAAGCAAACCGAGTTGCTTCAACACTCGATGATCTAAGGCACCCTTGCCCATCTCCAGTGGCGCTAGTACAGTTTGGCAGCTGACTTTGGCCCTTCTTAATGCCATCGTAGCCTGAGATTTCAGGCTGTGAGGCTGCTTCTGTGGAGGTTCAGCCGAACGAACTTCGAACAGGGTGCGCTTCTTGATGTTGGGATCCTTGCTCCTGCCACCCAAACGGATGTAGTTGGGTTCGAACGAACAAGTGTGTCGCAAAATCTGGTCAACAGCATGATTTGTCTGCGCCGTGACAATGATTGGGGCGTCATCCTTACGGAGGTTGTCGCGGAGGATTTGCATGGCCTTGACGGAGACAAAGGTTTTGCCAGTACCGGGCGGTCCTTGTACGATAGCGACCTTGCTGGTTAGCATGCGCTTCAGAGCTTGTGACTGTGAACTGTCCAATGATGTTGCATTGTTGGCTGGCCACTCTTCCAGCGCATTGACACTCTGGAAAGCTGACGACTCTTCCATACTCACCAGGGAGCTGAGGTCTAGATAGGGGTTGTTTTTAATGTACGCGGGAGGCCCCACATCCCTCTGCACGTCGACAAGGTGTTCGGAGAGCGGAAAAGGCTCTCTCATCATGTGTTGAAGGGCCATGAGTGTATGTCGGCTGGCTTCGAAAAAGCTGGAACGACATTCGACCATGATCCACTTCTGCATGGGATCGATAGGTTGATGATAGTGTGGAAAGAACAGATCGATCTCAGGAGGGTTCTGTTGCAATGCTGACATGGGTCGGGCGGCGACTGTTGCCAGTATGCAGGTGGTCTGAAAAGCGTCGCCGAAGGGTGACAAAGCAAGAAGTGTGCCTGTGATGAGGCGTTTAGACTGTTCCCAGCTATTCAAAGTTAGCACAGTCCAAGCGTCTGTGGGTCTAGACATACCGGATATGCTTCTTGACACGCGACATAGAGAATGCCACTCTCGTTGCCAGTCCCCGGGGACTGAACACTAGCGAGGTTATGTATACGGGCTCGTAGATGCCAACGCTCTTCTCATATTGTGCCTCATCTTTCCAGGCGTCTCTGCGGACCTCAGCCACAGCCTCGCGAAGTGGTTGTAGGGCATCTTCGCGCAGGAGCTCGTACTCAGTCTGTAGATATTCTTCAGTGCTATCGTATGGGCCATCTATCTTCTTCGGCTGAGGGCCTTCAGTCTTGATTAGGACTTGTTTGCTGGTGAATGTAGGCTCTTGCTGCAGGATCTCATCCGGATGTGGAATCTCAGGCTTATGGAGCCAAGGCCCGGCGCCTGTGACTGTCTTGTTAGCAAGCTCGTAGTACTTTCGGATATCTTCATTCACGCGCGTCGGCACAGACTCGGGGATGCTGTCGTCAGGAACTTGCGGGTTGCGACGATGGTGTGGCCAGACATTGCCGAATCGCTCGGTCAGGTGGGCATCGTATTCGCCATCTACTCTCTTGTAAGTCCAGTGCATTTTATATGACGCAGTAGTACGAAAGAGAATAGTGAAGCCACAAGGCTAAAGGAGACGGTAGGCATCGAGCTAAAGCCATGCGTTGCTTGTTTGACATGCATAAGAAATCACTCACTGCCGTCCAGTCCGGAGTCTAGGCTTGCGTATATGTTGTTAGATTGTTCCTGAGATTGGCCTGAACTGCGGGCAGCGGATCCCTGGCCTCGTTGGCGTGGCCTTCTCGACCTTGATGGCTTTTTGGCCATGCTTGCGGTGAATCGCGAGGTTGTGTGGGACGTAAACAAGTGAGTGAAGTTTGAGTTTGGAAGTACAGATAGGACAATGAATATGAGAATGCAGCCGGTGCTGTGTGGGCGAAAATGTGGTGTGAAGGTGAAGCTCGGTTGTGCAATTGCTGTTTGCTTGTGGACTAAAAGGGCAAGCACGCTCCAGGCAAACCAGCAATGGCCCGCCGACAGTCGACTTGGAAGAGGAAGAATGAACGAAACGAATGATCAGACGATTGATGAGAATGAAGACATAAGTACAAGCGTGGGGCTGAGTATAGATGGTGCATGAATCGGCAGTGCGTGCATTGCGCCCATTGTCGAGAGTCTAAGACAACAGAGAAACATGAAACTAGCCACAAGAGGCTGTTGAGTGCTTCGTTGCGCATTCGTGTTACTCAAGCAGTCGACATTGATCTATGACCATGTATGAGCACCAGTATGTATCGGTCCGTGACTCGCCAAAAGTTCATACGACTTCTAGATCAATCAACGCAGGAGGTGAACCATGTCAACGTGCCATAATGTGTATCCAAAGAGATCCGGCGTAGAGCAAGTCCACGTACTGTAACGTGAATTGGCGAGAGGAGCAACACACTGGGGCGTAGAGACGGCATGGAATGGACCTTCAACAGAGCCCTTGAGACCCAGAGGGCCGTCGAAGTGACTAATGACTGGCTGCTGAGCTGGTGAGATGTAAATCGAGGAGAGAGACGCCACCAAAATGTACCTAGGTATGCATCTAGTCATCAGCTACGCAGCAAGTGCAACTATTGCGCGGAGCAGAGACGAGAGAGTGCACGTGTGAGTATCAGACAGCATGCGAATCTATCTCAACAGACCATGTCAAATCTTGGATGCCATCAATAGGCTGCTGAGGTGACTGCTTGGTTGCTGCTGAAAGAATAAAGAATTAAGATGCACGGCGAGATGTCGAGATCCAGGGTCCGCGCCTGCCCCTTTCGGTCCTCGGTTCGGCACGCTTCAGCCCTATGACGCGCCTAAGCGCGACGTCGGCGCATGTTCACCGCGCGCCTCGAGCAATTGTACATTCGAGAGCAGCAGATGCGCGCGCGCTTCCACGGGGCAGCATGAATGAGGACGACTACGATGACAACGGCGCAAGTAAGGCCCCCTCTCTGTGCGGCAGTTATTGTGGAAGCTAATGGCTGCAGGCTCCGCCGAGGAGGAAGACGAGCAGGAGGAGAACGATGCCATGGACGTAGACGAGGACGAGGGCGGAGACGACGACGACGATGGCGAGAACGAGGACGATGACGCAGAGGGTGACAACGACGAAGACGACGACCAGGACGGCGACAATGACAACGACAACGACAACGACGACGACAACGACGAGCCCGGCAGCCCCTCGCAGCGGCGGCGCAGTCTGCCCAACGGCGGCACCCCTGGGCCGTCCGACTCGAACAACCCACGGGTGACGCGCACCTCGCCGAGCCCACAGGCGGCGGCGACAGGCGTGCTGGGCAACCTGCCCTTCCGGCCGAGCGTGCGACAGGAAGCCCTCACGGCACCCGTCTACGACATCATCCCCACCATCGCGGCGCCACACAGCACGTCGATCAACGCCATCGCGGCGACGCCGGACATGCGCTGGGTCTTCAGCGGCGGCGCCGACGGCTACATCCGCAAGTTCAACTGGGTCGACACGGCCAACGGCAAGCTGGCCCTGACGGTCGCCCAGCGCCATCCGTTTGTCGACTCGGTCACCAAGGCCGGCGTGCTGCTGTCGTACTGGGAAAATGAGGACAGCACCGGCTCCGACGCGCCCTCGCCCGTCTACTCGCTGGCCGTGCACCACCAGTCGCTGTGGCTGCTGTCGGGCACCGAGTCCGGCGGCATCAACCTGCAGAGCGTGCGCCACAACGAGGGCCACCGCATCCACACCCTCAAGGCCCACACCTCGGCCGTCTCGGTGCTGACCCTGGCCCAGGACGAGCTGTCGGTGCTGAGCGGCAGCTGGGACAAGAGCATATACGACTGGGACCTCAACACGGGCAAGGTGAAGCGCAAGTTCGAGACCAACGACAGCCAGATCTCTACCATCGAGCAGCGGCCCGTGTCCGCCCTGCCCGTCCCGCAAGACACCGACACGGCGCTCCTCTCCAACGGCACCTTCTCGTCCAACAACGCCGCCCGCCCGCGCGCAAACGGCAGCGTCAATGGCGTTGAGCCGGCGGCGCGGGCCTCTGCCAAGGACGACCCCAGCAACGAAGATGCCCCCGGCTCGCCCGACGACTCTCTCTTCGGCGACGGCGGCGACAAGGACTCGCTGTTCGGCGACGGCGCAGACAACAACCCGTCCGCCGCGCTGCCCGGCATGGGCGACGACGATGACGACGACGAGTTCTCGCGCGCCATTGCAAATGGTATCCAAGCCGCCGCCGATGACGAGAACAGCGGCATGGACATGATGGACATGGGCGGGCCCGTCCAGGCGCCCGACACACAAACCCAGACAGACACACAGCCACAAGACGAGGCAGCAAAATCACCAGGTGCTTCGCAAACACACGCTTCAGACGCTGCGCCGCTCACAAACGGACTTCCTCACGCCGAAGAGCTGCCTACAATCGTGAAAGACATGCCTTCCCTCCCGCCCAGCTCAGAGTCCACATTCCTGTCGTCGTCAATCGACGGCACGCTCTCCATCTGGGACCGCCGGCAACCCTCACCAGTTGCACGTCTCCTGCCTTCACGCGGCACACCACCATGGTGCATGAACGCCTGCTGGAGTCCAGACGGAAACTACATCTACGCAGGCCGGTACGTATCCCATTCCCCACTCAATCAGACCCACAGCTAACACCCCCCAGCCGCAACGGCACAGTCGACGAATACAGCCTCCACAAAGGCCTCTCCGAACCCGAACGCACATTCAAATTCCCCGGTGTAAGCGGCAGCGTAAGCGCCGTCCGCGCCATGCCAAACGGACGGACATTGATATGGTACTTCCTCCCCTCCCTCCCACCCTCAACCCCTTCACAAGCAGAAGCAGAAGCAACCTAACACCCACAGTGCCTCCTACGACATCCTCCGCCAATACGACCTAACCCACACCACAAACTCCTCCCTCGGCGCCACAGCAGCGACGTCGCAAAACACCTCGGCAACACCCTTCCTCATTGTCCCCGGGCACCGCACAGGCGTCATTTCGCAGCTTTATCTCGACCCCACGTGCTCGTTTATGATTAGTACGGGGGGGAACCGCGGGTGGGAGGGTGCGACGACGGAGGTGTTGCTCGGGTATGAGATTTCGTATGGTGCTTAGAATGTGCTTGGCGATGGTGATGGTGACGCGAGATGGAATGAGTCCGGGGTAGTGCGTGAGGGGAGGATTTGCCCGTTTTGGTGAGATGGGCGTGAGAAGTGGAGATGTGTGAGAGGTTATACCCTAGGGAATGGCGTTTAGGTGTTGTTGCGTGTGCTGGGGTGCTGGGCGTTGAGGAAGACCTGGGGTAGTGATCAAATATGAATATATCCTATTACCAATCAGGAGTTGGTGCGCCTGTGACATGCACACTTGGATTGTGAAGTGCCATTGTTTTATACTACTTGTGTATATGCTGTCTGCTCTTTCGCTAAATCAGATATAGGTAATAACCATACAGTTTGGTGCTGAGTGTACCTAATCAGATATAGAGTTGCATGCTGAACATAGCATGTAGCGCATTCGAGCCTTGCAAGCGGGTGCTGCTGTGATGTCGATGGACCCACTGATCCCTTTGCAATGTTATCGTCTGAGCTGTGATATATCTCCACCGAGCTGGAACTACCTCCACCGAGAGGCTAAGATTGTCGACGACAGCGTCATGCTTTGTAAGTCTACTCGCCGTTGTGTGTGCCATTGAACCGTCAGATGTCATCTGAGTCATTCTCAGAGTCCGAGTCTGTCTCATTGTCGTCTTCACAATCTTCTTCGTCGGTAGTGAGGCGCTCCTCGTCAGTGTCCCACATGCGGTGAACAAACTCTGTATTGGAGAAATCGGAGCTTGGTTCATCGATGAATTTCATGTGCCTTGACTTCATGCAACGTTGCATCTGGTGAGAGGTTAGCTCGATTTCAATCGTCCTATTGGTGTTACTGACTCTCTTCAAAAATCCCAGCATCCGGGGTCTCCAAATATGGCGTCGCTGATTGAAGAAGCTCCCCACGTTCTTGCTATGCGCATGCAGGCCTGCGGTACAAATCGGGGAGGCATACTTCCAGTGGACATCCACAATGACGCCTGCCCGCTTGGAGGCCTGATATACGTTTTTAAAAGCTTGCAGGGCTTCCTCGAGCACACTGACTCGAACATTGCGCTGGGAAAAGGTGACCTCGATATCGCGGAAGTCCTTGTTGTCTATCACTTCGAGCAGTTGATTGAAGTCCGACTCAAGCTGGTCGCGATCGATGTACTTCCTCTCGAATGAAGTGTGCTGGCACGTCTTATCAACAGCATGTGGCTTGCGTGGCCGACGGTATCGATCAATGGGGCAAACGATGCTCAAGCTTCGGACTTGCGAGGCAGGATCGAAGCCGGCACCGAAGGCATCTTTATGGATGAGAGTCTTGAGGCTGGGTAATTGACCGTATAGAGTCTTCCATTTGAACCAGTCGCTGGTGTAGACCTTTCCAACAATCTCTGGGGCTGCGTCCTCTCCCATGTAATCCGGAAGCAGAAAGTGAGGCACCCTTGGAAGCCCGGGGGGGTTTGTGAGGCAGCGACAATATCCGATATCGGGAGCCAACACTGAGGTCACAGCCTCGAGTTGGTATCTAAATTCGTCCCAGGTGCCGTCATCCAAAAGGTAGCTGTAAACCCTGCTCCGTATTTCTTGAGGGAGTGACGCTTGGATGTCTTCCGCGAACTTGCGATTCCAGGCTTTGCTATACGGAATGATTGTAGTTTCGATTAGTCTGAAGAAGGTCAATGTTTGAACATCAAATTTCTAGGTGCCACGGACTCATGTAGCCAGATATCGTGTTGGGCTCTTCTCAACTTGCGCAAGGTGGCAAGCTCCACCTTCCGTTGCTCGATTTGCCGAAACTCATCGCTGATTGTTTCTTCTCTGTGCGCCTATGAGCAAATTTTCCTTTGGGTTACCTGAATTGACTTACTTGGCAGCATACTTCGCGCTGGTACGCGTGGCCCTGTTGGTCTGTCAATGTCGATGCAACATTGCAGCGTTGCAGCTAAGCCCACCTCTCAAACTCGGCAAACGCTTCGTCAATCGTGCGGTCCGCCGGTTTTCCTCGTCCTGCAGGCATGGTGCCGGGGGTCTGTGGTTTGGTAGCTGAGGTAAGGTGAGAGCTGCGGGGCGAGACGCACCAGGCAGAAGTGTTCGATCATAGAGGCAGTCACGTCTTGACGCGATGTTGCTAGCGCGGTACCGTTGCACCTTCCACGCACAACATTATTTGCGCTGATGAGAAACAAGTCTTCAATTGATCGATGCACAGAATCTATAAGAATTGGCTCATGCGAAACGAGACTCGGCAGCGCCACTCCTCCCTGTTGACAGCAACGGGAATCGCTTCTAGCACATCACCAGTTTACAACTTGATGTGCCCCGGACTAGGTGGCACAGGTCCGGTCTCCCAAACCTTGGGCTCACTTCCAAGCTGAAACTCAATGGTTCCACCCTCACTAATAACATCTTCATGATCAAACCAGTTCTTCTCCCATACCTTCCCGTTGATCTTAACGCCATTCACGAAGTAGCTGTCCTCGCTCAGACCCTCTGCCATGATTCGAAGAGTTTGGTTACCATTGATGGTAATGTTGATGTCCTTGAACCACGGACTTTCGAGAAGGTACACTGGTGTTGTGACAATGGGGTATAGGCCTAACATTTGCCAGATGAGCCATGAATTCAAAGCACCGGCATCTGAATTGCCGGGCATGCCGTTTGGAGTGTTGCGGAAGCTAGAGGTGGAGTGTTAGCAAGTATATAGTATGTTTGGTAAAGATGGGTAGAAGGAATTGTGTGGCCCTACTATTGTCTGCTTTGAGCACGGGATTGGTTTACGCTCTTCCATTGCTTGTTCAAGTAGTTGTACAGATATGGAGTTGCGAAGTCGGGCTCGTTCCTGATATCATCAGTATTGTATGTGAATCTCTTGAGTTTAGTGACGCTCACCCGATGTTCATGATCGTGTTAATGCCAGCACCGTTGGGCCCAAGATCAGCTTGGCTGGTGTGAGGCACGAAGATGTAGTCCAGACGATCCTCGAACGCGTCAGGTCCGCCCATCGCTTCAATCAATGACTCCATATCGTGTGGAATGGTAAATGAGTACTCAAATGGTGTACCTTCATACGTGAGTGACGGCCACGAGCACGCACCGCACTGCGCAGGATTGTAGTTAGTTTGGTTGAACGTTCCGTTGCGGTTCTTGGGAGTGAGAAAGCCAGTGAAGACCGGCGTCGTGTTCTTGCTGGGAGTTGTTGCATCCCACAGCAGCTGCCACCCAGCAGATCTCTTCAAGTACTTTTCGACATCCTCAGGCTTTTCACCCTTCGCGACCTGGCTGAGAGCGAAGTCGTTCAAGGAGTATTCGACTGTACGAGATATACTCCTAGGCATTGCGTCACTCACGTAGCCGTATTGCAGCCAGTCAGCTCCCGCGCCACGCCCTTCTTTGTTGCTTCCATTTGTTGGAACCTCGGCGTTCTTTAGCATAGCCGCATACCCATCGGCCCAATTAATTGCGCCTCGTAATCCCTTTACATAGGCATCTGCTAGGACGTTGTCGGAGTTACTACCGCCCTGGACCATACCGTTGTCATTGCCAGAGCGACCCTAGTGGTGGCACTTGAATCAGCGTGGTGTTCGTATGCAATTCATACGTTCGGAACACTCACCTCAGGCATGTATCCTTGATGTCTCCAGATATCAATCAATGACCGGATCTGAGCTTCGTATGCCTCAGGCTGGATCAAGTGTGACAGACTGACGGTGTTGCGAAATGTATCCCCTGGTCCTAATTCAGCAACGTTCTATACTTTTTGAGACGCTAACCTTACACAAGGTGTAAAAGTCATCCCAGTACGGCTCTTCGCTCTCCCACAGTGGGTTCTCGCCTGTTCGATCGGAAGGGATGAGATGCATGAAATAAAGTGAAGAATAAAGCATTGCCAGATGTTCTTGGTTGGCATCCTCGCTGGTGTCGACTTGGATCTTGCTGAACACGTCGCGATTCCATTCCTCGACTGCCTCATCAACCGTTGTTTGTATGTTCCAGGACTCGATCTCTTCATCTTTGAACCTGCATGCCTTCTCTTCGGAGATGAACGATATTCCAACTTTGGATCTCACCGTAGTTGTGTTTCCTTGCCATGTAAAGACAGCACCCACGCGACTTCCTTGCGGACTGGTCATATTCTCTGAGGCAAACGTGGGCCATGGCAATGGTTCAGGGTTAAGAGAATTGAAGCCAGGAAACTGATTGCGTCCCGCAAATGTCTCGGCCTGTTCAGGAGCGTTCTCGAACTCTCCGCAGAAATACACAGTATATGGTGCGCCTTCATTGAAGCCGCCAGCATACGTTCCATGGCCTTGATAGCTTTTTCTGTCCTCCGATATCTTAATTTCTCCTTCTCGGTACGTTTGTGTGCAATAGCCACCCACAACGTTGGGCAAATAATGCGACACATCGACAAGTATGTGTTTGTTCTCCTCCGCCGGAAAGTCATATTGATAAAAGCCTGCATGTCGTGTCGCACTCAGCTCAGTTCTGACGCCATTCTCAAGCTCAGTCTTGAAGTATCCAACGCTTGCCTCGTCCTTACCGACCCGGCCTTGCCAGTATGTCCGGTTATCTAGGAGATTGACAGGTGCTTCGATACTCGTGAGTGGCATTTGCGAGATGACGCCGTACTTAGAACAGCCTCCCGTGCCAGACTCGTGCATCATAGAAAACCCGGTGATGAGACCGTTCGGCGTGTATCCGCCTTGGAGCGCAGCTATACTGGTATTCTTGACGAACGTGTCCATTGTCAACTTGACAACACCAAAGGGTACCGCAGCTCCAACGAAAACAGCACCGCCGCCGAAGGTATAACCTGGGATCGAGCCTTCTGTTCCCCAGAATGGTGATACATGCTTTGCGTAGTCGACTTGGCTGTTCCCGAGCCGAGAACAGGCTAAAAGTAGGAAAAACCGCGACCACATCTTGGCTCGTTTTCTAGGACGGAAAATGGGAGGAGAATTGGTATCGTGCGGCCTTGGTTGCTGCCCTATCATATATAAACACCTCTGTCATGACCTCGGGCTAATCGGAGGGATTCTTGCGAGGCACCATAATCCGGTAAGTGTAGGATCAACTTCCTGGTTTTCTCCACACAGCATTACCCCGCAACCCGAGCCCAAGTGCACGTGGTAAGCAAAATAGCTCCCTGTAAATTCTTGAATAACGAGCGATTGCCATGACCATGAAGCCGTGAGATAGATATGTCGTTGACCAATTCTGTGTCTTCGTCCTTGTCTTCCCCCTCATCCACTTTGCTTGTACTTGAACAATGTCATCCTAATCGCTATGCCACATCATGTCCATCGAATTTCTGTCAGGTTGTTCAGCCCTTCATTACACAGTCATTCCTATGATGTAGCAACGTTTGCGAATAATCGTCCCGGCGGTCAGTTCATTAGGTACACCAAAGACATGAAACATTTACACAAAGAAAAGGCACATTCCAATGATTCCAAACTGTGCGTGAACTCACGTTGAAGCGTTCAACATCCTGCGACAGATCGCAAATTGTTTGTCTGCCACAAAGATACGCACCAATGTTGTATAACCCCACGATTATGGTTTCTGACAGCCTCGATGAAGTAGCTGAAGCTTTTCTGTAGGTACCGGCATGACATAACATTCCTTCTGTTTTCCGGTCGATTCATGACTTTAAGCGTCGATTGAGGTTGCGGCTGTTGGTACCGGCCAAAACTTAGACGTCAGCGCGATATCGTAGAGGGCTAAAGTAGGAGGATTGAAGCACGCATGAAAGGCATTGCCGCAGAAGGTTGCACGAGACGCGTATTAGCGGGCTTATACATCTCCTCTAAACTCACGATGGCTTACATGTCGCTTCGACGGCCTCAAAAGCTGCGTCGTGTCTTATGTGCTCTGGGCTCAGATACCTAGGTAGTTCGGCATTCGTGGACCCGATCCTTGAGCTCGCGACATAAGTAGGATCGGATTTGTTTCTCAAATCAGCGGTTCCATCCATTGCGGTGTACATCGGTAAAAGAACTATGTAAACTGATACGGTCAGACTTGATATGAGAATGAGTCGATAACATACCTGTCGAGCAAGGCTTCGCGTTGACCTAGTCACCTTGACCATTTGTGGAGAGTTGGATCTTCCACCGCTCAATAGATATGAGCTTCCCTCCTAAGTACCAGACTTTATGGTCGTTAATGTCGAGTTTTGGCCACCTAATGACGTGGAGCCCTCACAGCCCTTCTACGTGTACGCTGTGGAGGTGCTGAGAGAACTCTACCGTACCAGCCTGATGATTGCTTTTTGGGTCTCAAACTTGGCGGCATCTCTCCGCCATGACTCAGGCTGTCTGTCGCTGATGCGCAGGAGCGGAAGGGATACAGGTTTAGGGGTGAACCGAGGCAAAGAACACTAACCGCTTTGGGCCGGCTTGCGCCCACTTCACGGCAGCGGCGTCGCTGATGCGTCGTGTTGTCATAATGGCGCAGAGCCACACCCAAAACATTCTACACCCGGCTCTTGTCGCGATCTGCAAAGGCAGTACGAACAATCCTCTTCGGGATCTACAAAATTATCGGCAGCGAAACCATGTGAGCGATCAACAAGATCTAAAAGCGTCATGCCCACCGGAGAGCCCACCGGAGCCCACCCGGGAATGTCAATCGATGTCACCCCTTGGCCTTGCGGTTTTGCAATCGCGTTCGCGGAGCAATGCATGTCACCGTGTGACTTTGCCAATGCACATCTGACTGTTTGCTTATAGATAAACTTCGGATCATGCCCTATAAGTGGCATAGTCAAACCCTTGTGAAGACGGGTACCTCGCGCTATCCCAGCCGTTGCCGTCAACGAAGACGCCCCACGGGGAGTTCCCGAGAATTTGCGGGGAATTTTGCAAGCATAATATCAATCCTCGCTCGGACAACACGCCGATGGAGAATTTAGACTCCACGGATACGACACGAGCTACCATTCAAGGATTGCAACATCGCGCTCGGTACATCTCGCCGCGCATCGTTACCGTTTCCGAGTCAAGGGCAGTCAGGTCGATAATTATATCGACAACCATGACGACGTCAAGTGATGAAGGATAAAAGGATAATGATACCCGTGGTACATCATCACCAACTCACATTTTTCACTCGTTCGACTGTATCAGCCTTTCTATCAACATGAGGCGACACAGCTTTTCCGCTCTTGCGTTGCTACCTTTAGCTTCGCAGGTGCAGGCTGCTCTAGATGGCGATGCTCTAGCCAAGCAGTATTTCGGCAATGATGCGCCCTGGTACCGGAACCGCATCCCATTTTTCGAGACCAGCGACAAGGACATTACTGATGTCTACTACTACCGATGGAACATCTTCCGTGCTCACCAGCGCGATCTCGGCGCCAATGGTTTCATTTCGACTGAGTTCCTCGATGATGTTGGCTGGCAAACTAAGCCCTGGGCATCTTTGAACGATGCCACGGTCTTTCATCTGCTCGAGGGCCGCTGGTGCCGTGACCGACGATTTAAGGAGGATTACGCGTCGTTCATGTTCAGCTCAAACAGCAACACTCGACAATTCTCTGAAAGCATGGCAGCCTCAGTCTACAAGGGCTACCTAGTAGATGGTGTCGCAGCAGATGCTACCGCTCGGCTTGACGCTATGACATCCGTGTATAATGCCTGGCAGGATGCTTTTGACACATCGAAAGGCCTATACTATGTGGAGCCTTTACGAGATGCCACGGAGTACACCATTTCGAGTATTGACGCCACCAACGGCCAGGATGGATTTACCGGAGGTAACTCCTTCCGACCGAGTATCAATGCATATCAGTATGACAATGCTATCTCAATTGCCAAGTTAGCGCAGCTGAAGGGAGGTTCGGAGGACACAGTGACCACTTACAATCAGAGAGCTGCAGACATCAAGAGCCGCGTGCAGAATGACCTCTGGAACTCGACTTTTGAACACTTTATCGACCGGTTCCAGGTGAACAACCAATTCGTGAAGTACTGGGACTTCATCCGTGGCCGAGAACTTGTCGGGTTTGTCCCTTGGGCGCATGATCTGCCAGATGATACGCCTGAATACGCCGAGGCGTGGAAGCACGCTCTCGACACCAACGAGTTCGCCGGCCCTCATGGTCTGCGTACTGTTGGCCCTTCCTACCAATACTACATGCGTCAGTATCGCTACGTACAGGAGAACGGCAAACAACCTGAGTGCCAATGGAATGGTCCCGTCTGGCCTTTCCAGACTACCCAGGTGCTCACTGGGCTTGCCAACTTCCTTGACCACTATCCCAACGGAACAGCCACCGGTGTTATTAGCAAGGGTGACTACACCAAAATATTGCAGCAGTATGCTAAGCTGCACTATAACCCCGAGCGTGGCAACATCTTAGATCTTGAGGAGGACTACTACCCCGACACCGGCTACCCTATCGTTGGGTTGAAGCGCTCGCCCCACTACTTCCACTCTGGCTTTGTCGACTCTGTCCTCTCTGGCTTCGTTGGTATTCGTCCCAGCGCCGATGATGTTCTCGAGATCAACCCTGCTGCTGAGGCGTCTGCCATTTCGTATTTCCGCGCTGACTCAATTATTTACCACGGTCACGAAATTGCCGTACAGTGGGACGCTGATGGCTCCCGTTACGGCTCGACTGGTCTCAAGGTCGAAGTTGATGGTAAAGAGGTTGCATCCTCCCCTACTATTGCCCGCCTGAATGTTCAGCTTGGTCGTGTTGCACCTCCCACCATCACACGCAAGATTGCCAAGTCCATCAAACTCAGTACCGACACCGCGTTCCCTGCAGGCAGCGCCTCTGTCTCTGGAGTGGATGCAGCTTCCCTCTATGGAACCATTGATGGCCGCATCTGGTTCTTTCCTGAGACCGACGTCGCCAACGGCTGGAGCACACCCGAAGGGAATGGCACAGAAATCTGGTTCCAGGTTGACTTTGGGTCTTCTACCGCTGTCAGCAGCGCTGAGATTGCCTTTTTTGCGAACGCCGAGCAGGGCTTTGATGTACCTACCGGCTACCGCATTCAGGCTGCTAATGGTGACTCGTGGGTCGATGTGCCCGAATCCAAGTACGCTGAGCCCGTGGCCAATGGTATAACGGAGGCGTTGTGGTCTGAGGCGAATAGCAGCAAGGTCAGGATAGTATTCACCCCGAAGGATGGGCAGAAAGTCAGGCTCGTGGAGTTCAAGTTGTTCTAGGAGATTATGGGATCCTGATCTAATAAGCACCTAATTTAATACGCTTCACTTCGTTCAGCTGCAGGATATATATCGTGAGTTAGAACTTCTAAGTATTCCTCCTGTCCCAATCGGAAGTAGTATCATGATGAATGCCGGTTCATTCATTGGAGGAATTGCAGGATTTGGCAAACATGTTTACCTAACACCGCAATTTCGCAAAGTCGTCGATTTATCCGCTAATTGGAAATCTTACCATTTCGCTTGTAGCATTACCCCGCCGATCCCTTTTGTCATCGTCTCACCAACCTCCTCATTTCCCTCTGCTTCCTACCAAATCTTGCTTGCTATTCATAACAACGGCAAAACGATGAGATGTTCATTACATCTGGGTGACAAACGACTCAAGTCAGCCATGCGTGTTGCTGCGCCTCCCAACTTCAACAGCGCTCAACAAGGCAGCCGCCTGGAATGGCAACCCCCACCGACGCTGCCCCGACTACTGGAGGTCAAAGACAATTGAAGGTGACATCGTCAAGCGATTTTGCTATGCTTTGATTCATTTCGGATTGTATTGACCATCATTCACGAAACTTACACCTCACATTGCCATCAGCGGACTTAAGAGTTTGAAGTGTACTGTACACATCGACATGCAGGAGGTATAGGATGCAAGACTTTAATGAGCAGCCTTCAGCACGCGCTTCCATACCTCCAGACATGAATACACAACACGATTGAGACGCTCAGCCCTTACAGCAATGAGAACTTTGGTGTGAACTAGTATATTGATAAAGACGCAGTTATTTCAATGAGGGAAAGAACTCCAACGAGGATATTGTGATACGTAAACTAAACAATCTACCGAGCAACGCCATCTGCCAAATACGATTCCAGCCATAGGCTAAACGCACAACCAAAGTCTATCGTCGACCAGAATTGCAAGACTGCCGTTGTCAGCATCGAAAGAAAGAGCAGGATAGAGAATACGTACAGCCTGAACTCCGACCCAATGCTACCACTGATCGGGCCAACACCAACTACGCTTTGATGGCATACACGGAGCAGTACGTACACCTGTTATGGTTGTTGCACTCTATGCAGCTTGGATTGTGTGCATAGCTGTTGTTACCACGGCATTGACAACATTCCCATCGATACACTAAATCGCCGTCCGTGGGCTCGCCCGGGGATCCGTAATCATCTGTGGAGACGATGGTACTGCGAGTACTTCGGCGGATGCTAGATGGATATGTGATCGCGACAGTGTTGGTGAAAGCGATGTCATTGTTGTAAGCAGGGCTAGTATTCAGAGCAAATCCGTTGGTAAGAGCCATGCTGTTGGTGGGAGCGAAGACAGCGGTTGAAACCGCACCGATGTGGGCGCCCCTGCTATACTTGGGGTAGATGGTGGTCTCCTGACAACGGCCACACTTTGTATGGAAACAGTTTGGGCAACCGACGTTGTTTGCGATAAGAAGCGGACCGTCTCCGCATTCGCTGCAGTACCAGTGGGTGGACATGATGGTAGTCTGTTTGAGTTGGGTGGTGTTGAGAACGAGAATAGACTGCGATGAAATGGCACTTGCCGTGCTTTGTGCTTTGTACAGAGAGACTATCGATCGAGGAAGAGATGGAATTCATATAATAACACTTGGAGGACCTTAGCAGGACTCTGAAGCCCTGTTGCTATGGCTTACGATTCGCGTCACCAACTTACGATATCTGCACGGCCACGATTTGCCCTTTTCGCCCTCTGCCCTTAGTCCTTGGGGGGAATGCTACCCAATTCGGGAATCTGTCTAAGTTGACTACACGATTACACTGGTGGCAGGACATGTTGCTCTACCGACATGTTGGAACGGTCACCTAGAGTTGGCGTTTCTGGGCGATGGAGCGCGCAACGACTGGTGGGACATATAGTGGCAATTACGAATGTACTGGGGAGTGGAAGGACGTCTTGGAAAAGCCATAGCAAATGCGCCGTGGCTCTGCTAGTTTCTGGCGAAATCGCATGTCACGATGGGCACTGAGGCATACACCTTACGTCAGACGACACCTGGGCGGTCCTGAGGATACACCACAACCGAATATCCAAATCTTTGTGGCGAAGTCGACCAGGGGCAATTATCGGAGGATAGCACTTGGTTGTGCGCTTCGTGCGGTGTTGCGCGCAAGATGCCTTCAGCCTTGTGCCAGATTGGGAACATTTGCAGTGATCTACGCCGCGTGTGATTAGCACTTGCATTAATGCGAACAAGGCTCCTTGAGCAATACAGCCTCCCTTGCCTACGTACTCAATTCTTTGAAAGAGTCATTTGTGAAAGGGAGGCATTCACAGCTTCATTTTCAGTTTCGCTTTTGCGCTGCTGCGCATTTCGTTTGAAGGGCGACGCAAGACTAGTAACTGGCAATCAAACAAGTGTTAAGATGATTTGCGACTAAGTGGGGCAGAGGGCAATGGAGAGGGACGTCGTGTTAAGCACAATTGATGACACATGACCGGCGTGGCCAGGCGTCTAATCAGGGGCGCCGCTGGGCACCAGTGCCCTGCGGTGCCCCGCGTCTCATCAGCGCGAATTATACGAGATAAAAGCCTAGTAAGTAATTGATTCTACTGCTAATGAACTGCTTATGGCCCATAATCCCACAAGCTAGGCTGATTCCCCCACTTCACTTTCCATGTTGGGTAGGCAGCAGGCTTGGCGTGGAGGTCCTTCTTGACGCCTCTCTGCTGCACCGCCACAGCAGTTACCATGAATTTGCCCGTTTGCTTGGATATTGTCTAGGCCTGGGTGGCGCCGTCTGTCGTGGTCTCGAAGCTGAGGGTCGACGGTCCGCTCCCAACCCGCGTGTCATGGCGCTGAAATTCAGCCCTAGGTACCCTTAATATCGCGGAAAAAATGGAGATCTGGCAGGTGGCTGCGGATTCAGCTTCAACCTTGTCTGGACGTCATGCTGAATTTCCATTATCAGCGGGCACTGCAAATAGACTGATTCAGTCAATGGCTTTATTGCTGCATGATCATTTACAGGCCAAAACGCTACCGACAGATTCAAGTCCAGCACGGAAATGTCAGCAACCCCGCAACTTGCAAGAGCTACCTTAGAACATGTCTTTCTGTTCATTCAGTGCGCCCCACCGGTCACCATAGGTGATGGAAGTAGAACATATGGACTGACCGGCCCCGGAGGGGGGGGGGGTGCGGTTTATAACGGACCGGTTCAAGCCACAGTATCGACTCATCCAAGAGGCTAAGTTCTGGTTCATGATTTGGTGTGGCAGGCTTCATGTTGGTGAAGTTTTACGTGACGGTCTGGGTACAGATGGCATCAAAATGGCGGGGCTGCGAATGGTGACAGTGGCCAGGGCAGCTCTAGATGGCGTCTCACAGGCCATTCACAGGGGGCTCAAGAGTTCTTGGCAACTGCCAGCTACCTTTGCGCTAATAATTTCCACAATATTGAGGCCGTTAGTGTGTTGAGATCCTGTCAAAGCTGGTTGAGGACTTGTGACACAAGGTTGAACATTGAGAGCAAAAGGATCTATTGAAGTCAAATGAAACCTATTACAAATCCTGGTACGCCATTCAATCCTTGGTTGCTAAGATACAAAGAAAACGTCGTCCAGTTGACACAGGCAAGCGCAAATACCCAAGGGGAGGCGCAACGTTGCAAGCGAATAACAAACCCATGAACCAACCCTACCACGCCGAGGGCAAACGCTGAGCCAAAGAAGGGGTATCGAGGAATAAGGATGGCAAGATCATCCACCCGCAGTTGGCTTTGAAGGTGCAGGAGAGCACCTGTCTATCGTTCAAGGAATCGCCAGGGTGTCGAAGAGTTATCGCATGTCGATAACAGAAAGGGAACCGAGGGTCGGAAAAGGACAGAGGTAAATCTTCGTTTCCCCACCTCACAAGAGGGTTGAGTGATACCGGTCGATGAAGTCGAGTTATATGCTGTGCCTAGATTGGGATCCAGCTAATGCTGTTCCACAGTGCATGAGCCACAGTAGCTGTGACTGCAGCAGGGGCAAGTAGAGTACCAATCTCCCATGGGACCATTGCCACACTCGTGGCAGTACCAAGAGGTATCTCCAGGTCCCTCGCTAGGGCTGCTGCCGTACATACAATCGATGTGGTTGTTGGCGATGAAGATATTGTTGTTGCCGTGTGTATCCATGTTGTTGCCGTAGAAAGATGACATCGGAGGAGTGATAGACGATGAGTGAAAGCTAGATGGCATACTAGCATGTATCATGGCGGACGGCGAGATACATCCTTCCTCGTTGTAGACTGATGGCTGAGCTCCGGAGTACTCGACTGTGAACATTGCAGCGACTTCAAATTCAGCATCAATAGGTTTTGAGAAAGCTGCCATCGCGGTCTATTGCTGGATGCTAATAATAGGGCTCTGAGAAAGTAATGACGAGGTGTGATTGCAGACGTAGTTTGGAATGATGATTTTGCGAACACTTGACAGTGCTGATGAGAGCGTTTATATCTCTATCACTGAACGAAGGACTCATGCGTCCTCAAGGGATGTGCCTTATCAAGGCTATCAATATGGACTCTCCGGTGGATAGCCATGACCAAGCTCGAAGGCGCAGTAATGCTGCCAGCCAACAAATGCTAAGATGAAGCACGGTAGGGCATCTGTGGGGAAGCAAGGACGCGAAGGACGAAGAAGACCCTGTCGAGTCCCACGGTGAACAGTAACGACTGCGTACATACTCGAGAAATCGTTTGCAGAGGCGGAGCTCATGGGAAATGTTCCAGGTGAAGCGTTTTGTGGGTTGACAAGGGGTGTACCCATGCAGCACTTGCCAAATACGAATGAAAGCCTTGTGGGCGGTCAACCCGGGAAACAAAGCTGTGAGAACCGTTAGCGGTGCGTAAGAGTTTCAGCAATTTTGACGACTGGTGAAGCCCAGGAAGGTGTGGCGCGCCAAGGTAGGATTACTGCATTTGTCCATACATTCCCAGGCAAACCTGAGGCCGACCGAATGACCGTATTGCCTTCTTGCCTGCTACTAGTCTGATTTTGGAGTGAGCGATGTTTATTTCCACAAATTTGATTCACTCCGCCTTACGTTAGTCAAATAGGATTGCTGAGTGGTGGTTCGCACGTCATGCGCACCGCATTTATTCTGGAAAAGCACTGTATACAAGGGTCCCCAAATTAAGGCCCAGTTTCCTAAACGGGAATTAAAGGTGCAACAATGCGTCCCCGGAACAAATAGGCGTGCGAGACGATGCAGGAACCCGTCTGGTCACTTCTAGCCCTACCGACGTGCTGTAAAGTCGATAAAGAGAATCTGCAGTACACAACTCTCCGGTGAACTCAGCAGATGCTGCTTTCTCGGTCAATCAAACTCTGGCGCCTAAACCACGGCCACTGCCGGTGAACGGAGACAGGGAGTGCAATATTGATTTATCTGTTTCTGCGACACAACCGTACGCAGACTATAGCGAAAATGCGACCAAATGATCCGGCTAGGCTGCAGATCCGGTTACAGAGCTGCGCAAGGCGCCAGTATTGAAGAGCTGTTGTGCAGTGCGTCTTACGACAATCAGCACGCTGTTTAGCAAGGTTGTATGCCGTCTCCCCGTTTGACTACAGAAAGCTCCTCAGGTTAGCCTGAGGCTGCAGTTCGGTGTACGCAAGGCATTATTCTCCGTCATCGGCTTCTCCGTATGAGTTGCGACTTGCGCGTTACGGTGCAGGAGCCTTTCCTCACGTCCATATCGGGACCGCATGAGGGATCTCAAATTCAAAGGGATGTACTGGACCAGAAAACTGCAACACGATGCAGTCATGCCTGGGACTCGGCCTGGTGGGAGACCTCGCTCATGCCGAAAGTGCGCAGGCAGACAGGGCGCATTTGTGCGAACCTCAAGGCAAACTCCTCGCACCGCCACAACTGTTGGATCTGCTCTTGCCTGATCCCTACGGGAAATTAATGCCAAAATCTCTCTAGGTCGTGTTCAGGATGAAACTTCAGCAATGGAAGTGTTGTTCGTCGGCATAAGCGAGTAAACGCGCAAATGTCCATGTGTCGACTAGGTATGCGCAGCGTTAGATCCTGCCGCGCTACGAGACACCTGCGGGGAGACCGTTGCTGACGCTGCTTATTTCAACCTCACCTTGACAGTTGGATTCAGTTACACATTTGCATGGCAAAAGCTACCACGTCGCCGAGCAAGCAGCTTGGATCTCGGGTATGTAGACTCCTTCAGCTGTGACGCATTCGAAGATGCTTGGATGGCGGTGCAGAAAGTGGAAATGAGGGGCAAGAAGGACCTCTTTGGCGACCGGCAGGCGTACATTGTTTGCGATTTGTGAGGCGTCCCGAAAGGGCACCGGGGAGGGCTCCAGTGTGTTGAACGGTCTTCACCGCCTCCATTCCGGTCGCACGCCATACTCATGGGGCTGTTTCGGTCTTATTATCTTTTGAAAACGGAACGAGTTGTCATTTGTAATTGTCGTTCGGCATAGTTGAGGTGAAGTCTCAGGCAGCAGTCTTTTTACGCTAGCCTATTCGGGGCACACACATCACTCGCACAGCCACGGCTCAGACTGGAGGATCAGACTTCGGTGGAGACTGATCCTTTCAGCCACATGTTACTCTACCTCTGACAGTTTCAGGGTCTCCATGATAGCCGCCATATGATGTGTTCCAAGGTTCTCCTACACCCTCAGAACGTGCGGGCCAAAGGGAAGCGCCGCGTGGCTGCATCTGGCATACCGATCAGTCATCCTCGCATGACCATCTGTGGGATGTAAGATGCTGAGTGGACCATCAACGCAAAATGGTGAATGTACTAGGGAAGGAATGTTGTAGCAAGTGAAATGTCTATATTGATAGTGCTAAAGTCAAGAACGATCGTACGCCCCAGGGGATATCTCATCGCAACCCAATGCATCGCAAGTCCACCGAATAACACGCGCTTGCTAAGATGCTAGATGATAAATAACCACCATAATGCTGGAACAGAGGGGTATAAATGAGCGCTCCTAGTTAAACTATCCTGAATAGCCAAAACAACCAATCTAAAAGAACGCCAGAACAAAAGAAAGATAAAAAAGAATGAAGCTCCGCAGAAGAGAGCGGCTTGGACAGTTGCATGTCGACAGCACACATTGTGTCAGCTGGCCACTTGGTGCTTGTTCAGTGACAAGCTCGCTGCTATGGATTTGGGTGGCCTGGATGAGCTGGAGACCTGATTGAAGGACGCAGGCATTCGGACGCGTTCATTTATCCCTGGTAATCCAGGCTGGTGATTTTAGTTCGACTCCCTTTTGCAATAACAACAAGCAGCGTGGCCGCAGTTTGCACAGGTCGGGTTCCAAGCAGAGTAAGGGCCATCGCCACATTCACTGCAATACCACACAGTGTCCCCATCGGCAGGACCGCTGGCGTTTTGGTGGTCAATTTGACGATCGCCGATGATGAACGAAGAGCCCATGGAAATGGTATTGGAATCGGAGTGGGCAGTCGATAGGAGCGAGCTCATCGAGACAGGCGGCATAGAAGAAGGGGAGACAAGTCCCTCTTCATCATACGAAGTGAATATTTGGTGCTCTTGTATCGCCATAAGCTCGTTCTCAAGTGTCTCAGACGGGATAGGAGTGTAGACAGGCATGTTGGGGTAATAATTGTGAGGGTTGGTAGAAAATGGTGAAATAGTGGTTGATGAAGGTGATTGATGTGAGTGCTTGATGGAGGCGACAATGAAGGAGGTCGATCTCAAAGATATACTCATGCTTCAGAAGGACCTATACTCACAGCCCCGAGTAGGGCTTCTTTCATGCCTGGCGCAAAAACTGCGTTGCAGGCAAAGAACTCTGTGGATACCTCGAGCAGGGCAGTGTCCTCGGAAGGCATCAACTCGGGACCGCACTGGTTGGTTGACGACGCCCAGTAGTCCAGGGCAACAAAGTCAACGGGACTGAAGGACTATTATGACCAGTACCTGTACTGGTTTCCACAATGTGCGTGATTCTGTTTAGATAGAATAAGTGCTGCCAAAATCGAGCACGCAGCCACAGCTCCAGAGGTTGGTCCGCAACGGCTGCATCCATGACAGGCTTGGTTTAAGGCGACTCTTGTTATGTCGGGATGTCTGTCGTAATCTTCGACGCTAAAGGGCGCTTAACTATGGCCGGAGTTGCAGAAGGCGGCGGTACTGCTCCAATGAACCTGGTCATAGTGAGGGCCTTCGACGAGGGTTGAAGGTAGGCCCACAGGTACATGGATCCTTCCGGGTATGCTCGGCAAGTCCTGCACCGCTTGAGCTTTGCCTTCTTGCCTGCCGCTAGCCTGTTTTGGAATGGGTTGTAGAGCTTTACGTGTTGTAAGGTTGATTTGCTAGGTACATATCAGCAAGTGAAAGCCACCTTTGCGGTGCAGCCGAGGACGGGAGGTGAGTACGCTATGCACACCAGGCTCCTGAGTCATGTACAGGATGCTTTGTGCAGGGTTCGGTTCTGGCCTGCGGACCAGACCCCCTACAGCACGGCGTGAAAAGAGGGTGTGGTGCGTGCAGGCTTGGAAGAAGCTGCAGGTACACGGCTAGATATGCCAATTTCGAGAGCACACGGCAAACGTGGTGAGTTACGCAAGTGTTGGCCACAATACTTCTCCAAGTGCAAGAAGAGTGGAAGGCGTGTTCGAAAACCCTTCCAGCATGCTTTGCACTGTCTTACCAGTCAGCGCCAGCGGCGTGAAAGGATGCGTAACGTTTCTGGAAGTAAGATAGGATTACTGCGGGAAGTCACCCATACAGGTAGACCGGTCATATTCTGTGTACAGCGCCCCTCCAGCTGTAGCAATTCCCAGCTCATTGCTAGTTGTGACCGGAAATGTGCTGTGCACGATGCTCATCAGGTGTGTGTACATCCTTGCTAAGCGTGCTCGCAGACATTGTTACATGCCAGAACTTGTGCGGTAATCTTGGCTGCCAGGCAGCAGTGTAAGTCTGATTTCGACCGTTGCAAAGGGATACCAGGATACTGTCAACCCGGTGTAGCTACTTGTATCGATAGTCAGCGTAGTGCCCGATCAAACGCAAGGAGTTCTTACACAATTGATGAGAGGCATACTTGCCTTCGCCATCGGGGTTGCATGCCACTCTGTGCTGGGCGTCTTCCGCTATGCTGCGACCATAGCTTCCGGTACCCCTGCGTGAGGTGCGGTCAAGAAAATTCTCCGTTGCCTTCGTATCCGCAGAAGAGCGCAAAATGATTATATCATTGTCTTTGACCCTCACCTGTCTGCCTGCCTACACATGGGCGCTATATTGATCTCGCTCGCTTCACTTCCACTCTGGGCATTGCGAGCAAGTTATGAAGCGAGCCAGGATGCGTCTTGAGCTAGATTCAGACTAGTTGACAGAGCAGCCAACCGCCGAAGTAATTACAGGTTGAGATTGACTGAATCCATGGGGAAGTGCAGGCTATCACAAGGCTGAGGACCGGTCAAGAAGAAGGCTAGCCGCGAAGCACAACTTCATGCTTGCAGCGTGGGGAGAAGGCACGAGTAGCGGTGAGTGTCTACTTGCAATGAGTCCTTTTGATAGCAGACGAAGAATAAAAGAGACAGAGAGTGGTAGTAGGTCGCAGGTCGTGGAAGGTGGGGCGGGGTTGCAGTCGTGGGGTGCATGTGAGCTGAACGCCAACGCACAGCTGACCTGACTCGCGTCGCCATCAGCCACGATTGTTAGATTTTGTACACAAGTGATGCAGCGATCTGTGATCAGGGGGTAAATCTGTGATGGTACTAAGAGTAATCAGAACTCAAGCTAACACTAAAGATTCGGTGATGATTTCGTGGTGTTGAGAATCGAAAGTAAACAGATCGGCGCGATGACGTCCACTCAGAGCCGAAACACGAACAGGGCTGTGGTGCCAAGCTTCATCTCACGCCTCGACGCCAGCCTCGCCGGCCGGCATGGTTCTCTACGCTGCTCTCTACGGCTGTCTCTCCTCGTGAGGCTCACCTGTACCGCCTCGACATGGCTCCTCCAGTAGCCCCAGCAGCGGGCGCATCGAAAGCAGATGTGCGCGATCAGTCGACACTCGAGCAGCGCCTCGGCCAATCCACGAGCGTCATCATGCCTCTTCTCGAGCTGGGCGCAATAGCATTTGTGACCTGGGTTCTTGTATACCAAATATGCATACAGTACCTGATCGACCCATCCGCCGAGTTCCGCCAGGACTTCAACGTTCAACCACGACGCGCCACCGGCATCGCCCTTATTGTTGTCTACGCCGTCCTCCTCCTGCTACTACTCGTGCCCTGGTCGCGCCTCATACAAGTTATTTGGTCAAATCCAGATCTGCTCCCACTGGGAGATACATCGTTGGAGAAGAGGGGCGTAACAACAAGCTGGCTGGGAGAGTACGACGCATACATCTGCGACTACGAGGGAATGCCGTTGTGGTGTGACAAGTGTCACAACTGGAAGCCAGACAGGACCCATCACTGCAAGGAATTAGGTCGCTGCGTGCGTAAAATGGACCATTACTGCCCCTGGGCGGGTGGTATTATCGCAGAAACAACCCATAAATTTTTTCAGCAGTTCGTCTTCTTTGGCGCCTTGTACACAGCGTATGTGTGGATTGTGGCCGCCGTGTTTTTGGGTGAGCGAGTATCAAAGGTATGCACCAAAGCCTTCTTGTAAATCTGCAATGGAATAGTGTACTAACCTGCTGTAGACTGGCTCACGCCCAGGCACCTGGATTGGCATGCTTGTAGTTGGAGTATTGTTCTGCATCTTCACCTTCACCATGTGCTGTATGACTGGTTGGAACCTCTGCATTAACTACACATCCGTAGAAGGCATCCAGCGGGGCGGCGTCCAGAATATCGCCTTCCTGGTCGCCAACACTTCAGAAAGATCGAGCCTCCCATCAACACCTTCTGCACGAGACAAAGCTCAGACCCAAGATGACTGGGCAGTCTTAAATACCATTCAACGCGCACCAGGACGCACGTATGTCGTCATGCAGACCAAGCCCCACGAGCATCCATGGTATACAACCCTCATGATGGGTTGGAAAGATGTGATGGGTGACAACATTGTCGAATGGCTGACGCCGATAAAGCACAGCCCGTATAAGCAGCGAACTCACCGAGGCGAGTTCGAATGGGGCGAACTAGTTTACGACATGGCAAAGCAGTATGAAGCACACAATCCTGGGGTGAAGCTAGCACTACTCAATTGAGTGGGCTGTCTGCAAATCTCTTTCGTTTGGTGATTCGGTTCCTTTTGGTAGCATAGTTCTGGCGCTCGGAAGATACCCTAGTATATACATGCATGTGCATCACGGCTAATACATTATCACTCATGATATTGCCATCGCACCTCGATTGATGCATACCCTTCTACCATTGAAGTCTACTTAGTCCACCACCTGTAGTGTAGATCATGACATCTATCGAATACACGTTCATATCGAACCCCTCAACCACAGCTCAATCGACGAACATGACATCTGCCTATGCGGTACATGCCGTGCCCAGCTTCACCGACAAGACTACAACTTCAGCTGCCCAACGGTCAAGCGTAGCGGGGCTCACTCAGGTAGGGTACACTACGGCCGGTGCCTAGGTAGTACCGTAGTTTAGATGAGACCTGCACCTCAACGACTATCGCAAACTAGATATCAGTCACTAGTCACGCCATGTCGAACAATTGATGACAGGTGTATACACCAGAGTACGCAATTGCCACCCCAGTTCTTGAATAGTCTGGGCCAGTAAAGATCTACACTGTTGGATCGACATATCTATATCCTTGGGACAGAATGCGTGCAAAGTATTCAACACTGCAGCGATCCGGCCGATGGTGCTCCAGAGGTTGTTGAGGTTCCCTTCCACTCTGTTCTACAGACTTGGCTCCCATGAGGGGTTCGCATCGAGGGCGCTCGACGCAGCAAGATCTCCAGTAATTCCCTTCAGTAGTTGGTAAGCAAGCGTACTCCAGACTGCATTGACCCAACCCATGAATGCAGCAGACCTTACGCACAAGCACGAGTCAATTGTCGCAAGCAACAAGAAGTGCCTCCGCAAACCGTTGCTAAACCCCAAGTTCGGTCCGTCCGGGTCGAAGACCTGCCATCTCGTCACTCCTTCCTCATTGACCCGATGCAGTCCAGATTTGCATCCCAGTCTGGATTTCACCCCACTTTGACCCCGTTGCAAAACCATCACAACCGGTCAATCCTCTGTCGCAAGGCGTCCCATTCCCCTTCTGCGCGTCATTCCCGTGACAGTTAAGACTTTCTAGGGTTTGCCGGTTTTCAAGGGTTTGTTTGTGGGCTTTCAAGGGTCTTGTCAATGACACTTGCGGAGCCTCACACCGTCGCCGCAGCACCATGATCCTCGGGGGTGCTCACTGGCATGTCCGCGGCCACCGGTGAGAAGCGCACCGTTGACTCGTGATGTGCGACGTTGGAACACGGTACCTGGTTGTGGTCTGCCTAGTGCACGTCGGGCCGGCCCCGCACCCAGTCCAGAACAGGGCGTGCTGCGCTACTCGAGGATCCTGACCTCCCCAACAACCCTTCAGCATTGTGAGGGCGCTGGGGTGTGCGGCTTTTGACCGGATACGTACAGACACATGACCAGGATGCGATGAATTAGAAGGGGAAAGAACCCAGTGCCGATCATACAAGGGTTTATTGCGACATCCACTTCTGACGTGCGGCTACTCCAACAACCCTTCCTTTCGAGCTGGGGATGTCTGGGTCGAGTGTTTGGGCGCAGCACTGTCATGACGGCCATGACAGTCTGCATTAATGCCTCCTCAACCTGTGTCTGGAAGAGTGGATCAGGACCACTGATTCTCCGGTTTCTCGATCGCAAATCCTGCTACACCAACAACACGCGCCCCCACACTCGCGCTCCCCCAACACTCTTCCCGTTTCGTTTCTTGCAAGGCTGTCAGATTTTTAACCCTTGCTGCTCCGCAAACACCCATCTCCATGCCTGCTCTCGGCCGTTAGGCGTCAAGTTTCCGGTATATTGACCCTAGCGACCCTGAACCCAGACCCGACATGAAACAACGACGCTTCATCCAGCCCACACGCGCCCTGCCCAGCCCTGCTGCTCCCCCGTTTCGAGAATAGCCATTTTCTACTCAAGCGTCAAGAATTCGATAGTCTCGTGTAGTCTCGTACATCAGCGGCTGCCAAATGTTCCTTCCGCACTTAAACCTTCACGGTGCGGCACTAGCCAAAGTTACCGGCGCACATCATTGTTTGACAGTATTGCATTGTAGTCGTGATGTAGTGCCAACTTTGATAGTGACTTGGCGTGCACCTTGCATCCCTATTTCGATAGTGTGATGATCTGGTGGCGGACGGTGCCATGGACGGAGCAGACGCAGACCATGGCGCCACTTTGTGCGGATGTTTCACCAGTGAAAGTCTCGTCAACGTGGCGGATTGGTCAATAGTTTCTGCCTGATACTTTGCACTTTGGCCTCAGCTTGATTGTTTGTGTTGGGGGGAGCCGCATAACGCCGCAATCTGCTCAGCTAACGGTCAAGCTGTGATCAGTGTTGCAGTCCGTGTTGTATGTCACGATGTCACGATATCAGAATGCTCTAGGATGGAAGATTCGAGTTGATTAACACTAAGTACTGAAACCACAAAACAAATTCAACCGCGTCTTATAGTGAGCGGGAACGCCATAACGCCTTGCCTCAGTGTGTGTACTCTGCCCTATGCGCAGGCTCTGATGCTCCGTTTTGGTATCCAGGGTATTACGTACAGTGGGTAGGGAGGGAATAGCCCGTCCTAACACCTAATGGTGCATATACTGGTTGAGAGTCCATGACATAAGAAACGCCCGTGCAATTCGATAATGAAGTAATTGTGCGTCGACATGTCCGACGGCTTCAAAGCAAGTCCAGTGCGTGATGGTGAAGATAATGGCGACTTGTTGTCAGAAGGGGTGACGCTAACGTGTCTGGTTCGACCAAAATCGGACTATTGTTCGGAGCTGGCATTGGACTCACGTTCTCGTTGCTCCTTCTGGGGAGCGCGGCGGCGTGCATTGATGAACCAATTGCTGACCTGTGATATCGTTAGCATTGATTCCAAAGAGTGGATGAGAGATCCAAAGTTGCGCCTAGCAGCACGCTCAAGACATCTGAAAGATGGCAGGCGTAGTGCAAGTGTCGAGTCGCATGTCTGAAAAGGACTAAAAGAACAACATACCTGGTTCAAAGACAAGCTTGTCACTCGGCAAAGCTCGAGCTTCTGGTCTTCACTAGGGTACGGCGATTGGCGGTTTGCATTGAACCACTCTTTCAGGATGTTCGTGGCTTCCTTGGGAAGGTTGCCGCGTCGCTTACGGTTGAAGGCGTTGTGATCGACACCGACGTGTTGCTGGAACCGAACGTCGTAGTAACCTTGTTCATACCCAGCAGGTGGTGGGGCAGCGTACTGCTGATTGGCGTAGTATACTGAATCTCGGCGCTCCTCGTATGGGTAGCCGTGCTGCTGCATGTGAGGGTCCTGGTAGTAGCTTGGTCTGCGCTCGTACATCATTCCAGGCTGGGGTGGTGGTTGCGCGTATGAGCCCTGGACGACCACTCGGTTTGAGTGCATTGGAGGCTGTTGGAAGGATGCATGGCCCTGGGCGAGTGGTTGAGATTGATGACGCGCATGTTGTGGTGCCGATGCAGGAGGGGGAAAGGGCAAGCTGGGACGGTGGTGACTGGGGCCCGCTGATTGTTGTCTAGCACGGGCGGGGTCTGTGTGGTAGAGGGCTGGGTCAATAGAAGAGTTTATCCGGCGATGTTCTGCGGGTGGGTACTCTGCAGCGTTTGAGGGACGAGCGTAGATGTCGCCCAAGGTATCGACACGCCTGCGCTTGCTGTCTGACCAGGCTACATCGTCAAACTGTGGGCGCACACGCGGAGAGTTCTCGGTAGAGTCATTCCTCCGGGATGGGGTGTGTGGTGGTGTCCTTTCGATGGTTGTTTGAACGAACTGTAAGGGTCAGTATATTCATATCTTCGCCTTCGGATTAGACTGACCTCATCAAACGAGGGAAGCTTCCCCGGGAAGTTCTGCTCGCCAGGCTGGAGAGGTGGAGAGCTGCGCTGAAGATGGCTCTGCGGTGTAGTCTTAGTATTGTACCAGGAAATGTGGTTGTCTCGTGCTGTAGGGCTGCATGCTCGTGCGGCGTAAGAAGCGTAGTTGTGTTTGAAGGGGCTCATATCGCTCTCGAGCGAGCCGCGAAACGGGACGCACTCGAAGAGTTGGAGTGTGGATGAGGGTAGGGGATTTGGGGAATTGGGGAGTTCAGGGAGGGTTATAGCCCTGAGCTGTGTGGGTGGAATATCGGACTGAGCTGCTGCCCGCTCGAGCGAATCGATGCGGGAGGCGTAGCTATAGCAGACAAGGGGCTGATGGGGAGGAAGTAGTAAATGAGGTGGGCTAGGAGTGGGTGAAGAAGAAGAGGAATAAGTATCACATACCGCTGCCATGTGCCCCACCGGCATTTCACTTGACTGAGAAGCCATTCTGTGTGAGTGTACGGGGTTGCAGTGGCGATGCGGAATATCTTGAAGGGTGAGATATTCCATGACTTGTGCAACCGCAGTCCTTTATACTGTTTAACATTGTCAGGATATTGTTGAAGGGTTGACTGAAGTTGTTCCATGGCTCACGTCGATGACCCCAACGACTGACAGGCAACGCTGGCAGTTGATTGATGGCATCGTCATGAACCACAAAAGCAGAGAGTCGGAAACTGGTTGCTGATAACTTACCCAATAGCGAACAGGGAAGATGGTGATGATCAATAGGGTAATTGGACGACGTGGGGTGCCAAAAACCAGGGCAGCTACGACCACGAAATATATCGCAGATATACTGGTCTCAAAATGTTTGGCGGAATCCGGGCCCAAATTATAGTACAGAGAAATATGATCGGTTTGGAAATGTACAGACTGTGATGTCGCAATCGAGTTGGAAGAGATAAGCCGGCGCAAGCACGCAGCAGTTAGCAGGAATAGTCAGGGTCGTGATGACGGGCGCAAGGTGTTTAAGAACAGATCCACGGCAAAGGAGGCGTTTCTAGGCAAAGCAAGACTGCAACGGGCCGTACTTCAACCATGCAGCGCGATCTTACACCCAGGTAATGCGCCAGGGGAATGCTGGCTGGCGCCAGCGGAGGACCGACAGGCGCGTTTAGCACGACGTCTGCGCTTCTGACAGGTGCGAGTTAAGGTTTGGCCTATATTCTCCGAGCGTGCACAATGCAAGCTATGGCTGGGAGAGGAAGCAGAGGGCCTCCCACTACGCCGCAGAACTCGAGGCACGAGCCGGTGGTGAAGCCGCGCTATCTGCTGCAGGCCTTACGCCGGACGCGCCATTAGAGCATCGCCGCTTGTCTCCACCACTTGCCAGACTTGAACCGACGCAGATCTTGCTGCATCTGACTCGACTTGGAAACGAGCAGGGGCCAGCTTCTGTTCGCAGCCCATTTCGTCGCGTGCCTGTTCGCTGGCTCCTGGCCGATTACCTCATCCGCCCTTCCACACACTGGGTGCCGCAGCGAGCTGTCAATGTTCCATCACAGCGACAGCGGCTGAGAGCCAAGGTACTGGCTGCCCTACAAACGATCGTCTCGAGGCCTGCAAATACGTGAAGAACAAAGCTCACTTGGCAGCCTCGCCTTTCGTTCGCGTGCACTTGCCCGGGCAATATCCTCCGCATTCCTCGCTCAACGTGGGCACAACCAGGCCGGATGCACACATGTGCAAGCAAAAGCAGTTCGTGCATCTCTCCGACATCAATCCTGGTAGAGCATTGCTGGACAGAGTGCTCATCGACTCCGAGCTATACCAAGGACCGGTTGCACGGTACCGTGACGATGGCTGAAGAGGCATGGGAGTGGGACTATCGGAGCAGGGCGCCATACGGGCTCTCCGTGCACTCGGAGGGCAGACGCAACGTGAACGACACTGTCTGCGACCGTACCCTCGACCAGAGCGGAGGTCAATCCGAGTGAGTGACATGCTGTGCACGCTGAAGCCATGCTGATGGCTCCTTTGTGGCCCCAGCAAATGGCACCATGCCCGGTAGACAGCTGCCGCAGGCTCAAACCAGGCTGGTGGCTGACGACCGTGTACAACTGTGCAACAGACCCTTTCCAGCAGCCAGGAGCGGAAGGCTCGCTGTTGTGTCGTGATGTGAGGTGGCTCTAGTGCTGCAGCAGAGAGTTCTGAGAGGCAAAGAGGCGTTCCCCGTGGTACAGGAATAGCAGCTGGGACGACAACATGCCCATCTGTCCACCGTCAAACTGAAATTAATTACGGGTGATCGTCGACAGCGATGCCTATTCTTCCTCACCCGCGAGGCCGCAGGAGAAGGGAGCTAGGACAAGCAATCCCCTGCAGTTTGCTGCAGGTTGACTCGCGCTCGAATCTGTCTCAAACCGCCAATGCACGTGAATTGGAAAGCTAGGTTTGCCATGGAACCCTCTTTGCCAGTGCAGCGTCTAATGGGACTCAGGGCGTGTTGATGCTACGTACGTCAGGCTGGACAAAGAAGCAAGTACTGCACACGTGTAGAGGACAGCTGTCAGCGGTAAGCTCCAACGACTGAGATGACGGCAATGATGTCAACCCAGCCCATACTCAGCCCTCGACCTGGTCGCGGGTGGATTAAGCCCCTTCTTCGGCGCGGGCGGTTGACAGCTGTCGAACGACGCTGGTTGCAGCTTGGGGGAGGTGCGACGACGCCTCGGAAGCCGTGATTGGCAGCAGGGATGCGAGCGCCTTCCTCGAATGAGGGTCGCGCCTTCCCGACGCGTTGATCTTGCCGATCAAACATTGCACCAAACACTGCCCTCGTTGCTCACCACGCAGGGCCGACAGCACCCAGGGCCGGAGCGGTTTCGCAGCCTCAGGCTTGTTTGGACCGCCGCGGAGCACACCGTCTGCCTGTGGCAACGTTGCAGCTCCCAAAGACGGTGACGGGGACCCAGCTGTCCCGTGCGTTTCGCGTCTTCAAACCTCGAGTCTCGACGTCTCCGCCCGCTCCCGTTCTCTGTCAGATCCGGCAGGCTAGCCGGACCTGCATCTGGCTCTTCGGCGCTCCGTGGGATTCGATGCCGACAGGCTGCCAAGCCGAGCACCCGGGCTTCCTTTACGTCGTCTGTCTTGACCGCTCCAGGTTCGTGTGCCAACGCAAGCCCCGCCCGCCGCAGCCGGGATCATGGCCACTGTCGAACATCTTCGGCTGCAGGATCCTGGCCCAGGACGGACCCTCTTCCTCGGATCCACGCTGCTATTGCTCCCCTGGACGAGCAGCTGCGTGCTCACCAGCCCCCGACGAGACCTTGCACAAGGTACGATGCGACCATGCGGAAGCGCTGGGGACCGCCCCATGGTCGTACTGCAGCAGTTGACCGCCTGACAGTCCGTCACTTTGTTTTGCCGGGCGGCCGCTGTTCGTTGCGGTGTTTTGCCAAGCCCCAGTTCTTTTGCACCATACCCAGGGGCTGTCAGAACATGTAGCGTCGCCATCGCGTCACGACTAGGCCCAATCCATCCTCAGGGCATGCTTCCATCCAATCCGGCTCCTGCCAGCCATCAATGCCGGAGCTGGAAGGTGGACAATGCAGCTTTCATCAGCAAGCACAGCGTTGCGGGTTCCAAAACGAGAAACATGCTGCCGACTTCTCCATGATGATGCACCAGGGGCATGAGCAAACCTTGCATGAACAGGACACAGCCTCCCGTCCTACGGTCCGTCCATCCCACATCGGACCGCAGCACAGAGAGCTGGGCTGTCATACACGATGAAAGCCACGAACGCCAGCGTGCTGGGAGCAGCCCTCCATCTGGTGTCGAAGCTGCATCGCACCCGGCCTCTTATTCATGAGCGTTTTGGTTCAAACTATTGTTTTCAGAAACTCTCGCGCCAGACCTGGCGTCTGACGGGCTCGACACTAGGCTGCTTGTACGAATTTGGCGGCGTCGCGACTACAGCGTGCTAAAATCAAATGCTGTTTCCAAACACAACACAAAGGACTGCTCTGCGCAACGGCTATGTCGCCCACTGTTCTGACCACAGTGGTACAATCACTCACATCAGGTGGAGTGTTCTGCGTCGTTCGGGAGACAATATGTTGGACAGCCAAATGAACGAAAACCAGAAAAACGAACCTGGTGACATTCGTGACACCCGTCCGAGGCTTGCGTTCTGCCATCAGAGCGGAACATGGACCATACTCACCGGGGTGTACATATGTCGTATCTCTTCGAACTCGTCACGGTAAACACATGTTCGCGCATGGAGGCCGCAAGTGCATTTCTTCGACGTCCATTGAGCAGTAACACGAGACAAGGGCTTCACGCGCATCAATGTTCTCGTTGATAGGCTCCGGGAATTTTCCTCCAGTCGAAAGGCTTCGGGTCCATTCTCCAATGTTCACGACATCAACGACTACCCGGTTCCTGGGACTAAGACCCTTGAAAACAGACGCTGGGAGCTGAACCACCCCTGCTTCAAGATGCAGTCTGTTGCAGTTCTGGTAAAATGTGGTCGTGAACTCGCACAGGGAGCCACAGTTCAGTCACGATAACGGACTACCTCGGGCTCTGCCACCTCTGCAGGTTGCCCTCATGCACGAATTGCCGCGGCTTGGATAGGTCGCCTTCAGTTCTACCCCAATCTTGCGGTTGAACGCGCATCCGCCGCGTTCCACTTGTTGCACTATCCCGATGAGCGTGTCGATTGTTCAATCGTCACTACTTCTACCGGACTATTTCCGCCGTCTTGTATGATGGCACAACGTACAAAATCACCAAATTCTTCTTGCACGCAAAGGGTTCACGCGATACAATCAATATGCAGATCTCATTCACTACGATGTCAGATGTCAATCACCTGCCACGTGAAACCAACGCCATCGCGTATCACCCAAAGCACCCTTCGCATACTATTTCCACAGCTACGTTGTTGATCGCCAACGACACGATCGCCACCATGGCAGCACCTAAATGGTTGATAGTCCAGATTCCATATCAAAATAATGACGAGTCTATCGAAAGAAGCTTCCAATCAACCTGAAACTTATTTCGCTTGCTAGTTGCAAGTTGCAGGCGTATTCTAAACGAAAGGCTCCCATAATAGTGCGCTCTATTGACATGTGCTCCCTTCAATCTTACCAACGCTTGTCAAACAGCGCGCCGACCCCGATTTCGAAACTTTATCCCTGTACGAAACTCATTTGCCACTGTACTGGGAAATGCGATGCAGAACTACATGGGCAAAATGCTTGCACAATGCGAGCGTGCAATTGCACCCTCGAACATGTAGCCAGGACGATGCTTCACCCTTTAGCTGAGGCTTGCTTATATCGTCGTAATAGCAACCTCACGTACGCTGGAAGGCTCAACTCATATTTGCATTACTTGCCAAAACGAACCAGATCCACCTTACATGTGTCAAGATCTGGAGCTAGAGGAACAACTCTTGTTGAAGTCAAGATCGACTATTGGGTGGCTTGGCCCTACGAATCGGCGCTTTCTCCTGGCGCCCACATCCTCTAACGACCCAAAGTGTCACTTGCTTCATCCGGGGCACGGGTGCTGAGCTTTACTCGAGATGGTTTAATCGCTCGCGCGGGTGATTAGCGGGAGCCGCTATGAACCCTTTGCGCGAGCGAGCCAAATGCGGCAAGAATCGGTTCTTCTTGCCTTTCGACAGCAATTTGTGCAGATCGCTATGACGATCTTTCAAGCAGAACGTGAATCGTAACAGTTTGACCTTCCGTCTTCAGGATTTGTAAATCACATTACTTGTTGTGCACTGCTGATGCTCAGTAGTGGGTCAAACGCGAACTCACTAATAGACTTTATTCAAAGAGGCACTCGGATAAGGATTACCCGATTTGAGCCTTGGCCCCCGCGAAGTCGTTCAGTAACTTTCGCCCTACGAACGTGGAGCAACGATCAACACAACTCGGACTGTCGTCCGTGTCTGATAGCGATGGTCACAAGCACACCCTCATCTCTAGATCAGCGTTGTGGCGCACAATCTGCTGCCGGAGATAACAAACATTTGTGTTGGTACCGAGGACGCACGTCATTGGCAAGCGAACGGAAGTTGACTCCCGCTTCCTAGACGTTGAGTTCGACCATTTTGCAAATACTAAAATTGTTTAATCGTGTAGATGGACCTGGGCAACTTGGCGATGTTGATCAAACTTCGGAAAACTGTTCGTTCGGACCCGAAGTGGCCTTCTAGCCACTATCATTGGGAGGTCTTGTAGCGACGATCTCGCTTAACAGGCTCACGATGGTTTGCTGGTTGCTTGATCATCCATATGCTGAAGGATGAACATAGGAGCTTGAAGTCTATCGCCCATCTGAGCCAGCTAGCAATGTGTGTCGGAGCCATACACGTGTTTGGCTCGGTCCCCAGCAGAGGCTTGCACGCATCTGCCAATACCCCCTTCACGTCATGCAACTGCCAAACTTGACAACTGATGCAACGCAGGGCAGCACGCTATCAAGTGTCGTAACTGTCTCAACACGTGCATCTTGATGAAACCGCCGGCTCATCTCCAGCAAACTTTCCGCTGTATCGATCCCGTTGCTTTGGGCCCTATATATCCAATGGTGTGTTCACATTTAGAACAGGTACGGCTGGTCTAGAGGAGCCTACCCACCTATCTCCTGCGATTAACGCTCCATATTGCGTTGGACTACAAAAAGTAAGGGTAGGTTATCGCACCAAAAAGGAGGCTTAACCAACCAACGATGGCTGGACCAACTCCATCCACTTCAAATTGGCGAGTTCCGCATGGCTTCATCGGAGCTTTCATGCAACGCACGCGTGTGCCCGACACTTTGCTGCATCAGTACTCTCCTTACGTTAGCGGGCAAGCCTGCCACTTCCCGTCGCAGATTGGGGTAGCTGGCCTTCCGCTTTCGAGCGAGTCTGCCAACAACGCGGGTGAGCTTTCAAACTTGCAGTGTGCACATGGCATCCTAGTCATCTTGAGTAGATTGTAAATAATGGCTCAAGAGCCTGATCGCAGTAATTAATCATCATCTATCAAGTACTGGCGTTGAATTGATGAACCCGCACAACGCTTCGAAACTGCCACCAACTATCAGATCAGCGAAGGGCAACTACTTTGACAGCGTATGATCACCATCGAGATCCACGTGAACGACTCCTTCCCTTACCCAACACTGCACCAGTGAACTTACAACAGCTGACAAACTGAATTCCCACCACTGCCCCGGCAAGAGCGGCATCCCTGCTCGCCACTGGTCCTGCAGGTGCTGCGCCAACACAGTTCGCGAAGCCAGGCACGACCGGATCGTCATATTTTCCACCATTCCCACCAACATTTTTACATCCAATCACATCCCCAGGGTATCTCGTATTGATGGCTCGCGATTAGGTCTCCCGATAATACGCGCTGTCATTTCGCTCAAACCCGCTGTTCAGCCGTCCTGACAGGTGAACTAACAAAGGAGCTAAGATTGCGCTGACCGGACGCGCTGACCGGATAGGTTGCGCGGGATGCAATGGTTGCTGGCGATGTGCAGCTACATGCGGCAGGTACGATGCAGTGACGTGGATACAGTGGAGTCAGGTGTCCTCCACGTCCTCCGCGCGCTGGGGGGTGATCTTGAGGAGCACTGAGGGGCGAGCTTGTCGTTATTCCTGTTTGCTGAAGGGTTCGCTGTGGGGTTCTTGCTTTTGACCGTGTGACACAAGAGGTGGGAATATGCTGCTGCTAAGCATTTGGGGACGTTGCTGCGAGCTTACCCCACTTTCTCTGCCTGCACTGTTGATATTGTGGTCAGTCATACTCTGTGTCCTGTTTAGAGAACGGAAGCTTAGCAACTAGGTGACTGGAATGGCTTCCCTCTTCTTCATCATGTCCGGCGTTCTTTCAAACTGCACTCCCTCGTCCTTAGATACGGCGACATCCATTACGCAGAGGAGTTTATGCCAATCCTCCTGAGTTTTACGGCTTTAGGATTGGAAGATATTATAGGACGCGTCACCTTGGCTACGTAGCCATTCTTCGTACTTCTGCTTTGCAAAGTGTCGTGCTTTTCATATGCTCACTGCAGCTCACTCATGCCTTTCAGTGTCAAGTCCGAACACGGCAGAAATTACTCGCTGCAAAACTTTGATAAAGAGCGGCATTTTGGTGTTACTGTACAGCTGACTTCCGGCGCGGTATAAGTATACACTGTGAATCATGAAGAAGGATACGAAGTGTGCGCTTCGTATCGGTCTGGTATTTCACTTATATTTCAATGAAGCGCAGAGATCGTAGAGCAGAAGACTAATGTCATCTTGGCTTTAGATAAGGTGCCGTGAATTAGTCTGAGGATATGAGCCCATTTCTGACCTTTTCAATGTAGACTCGGTGGTCGGTGCTGTCCCTGTGGCTTCTACCGCGCCAGGATTCTGATTATTGATCAGCTTTTTTTGACCTTTGGGTTCATCTGTAGCTTTGGATATAATACTTTGCAAGCAATGGAGACTGCAAGCAAACTTGTAGTCCCGCTCGATCCAGGGGTGCCATCCCAGCATCTTGTTCTAGATTCCCCCATATAATAGTTCTATATCATCGCACTGTCTTCGAACTTTGGCAGTGTCAAATAGTCCGGCTAAGGCACCGTCCCTTGACTTTGGGGAACAATAAAATCGTGTAAGTCAGCCCTGGCACATCACATCGTTGCAAAACGTGGACACGCGTTACATTGCCAGCGCGCTCCGCGTTACTGAATCAACATAAACGTAGTTTCCAGACGTTCGTTCTTTGCTTTTTGAAAAGTTTAGTTCAATGGAGATAGGGTCGTTGGTTGTTTGTGTGCTTATTCACAGTCGATATTCGTGTTGTGATTATTATCACTCGTTCCAGGAAATCTAAATACTGTCAGAAAATGCACATGAAGTAAATTACACAGACTCATGGAAGAAATTGACTGAATAACGCCCAGAGTATCCAGACGTACGATCCAAACATGCCTGCCGCCTTTTGCATGGTTACTCCTGTTCGCAAGCCTCCTATAATCTATCAATACATTCTTCCACCCAAATCGCTACACGATTTCCGCAGATGCTTCAACCATTAGCAATATAGGATAGATTAACCCCCGCGTAGTTTGAGCGATGAGATAAAAATTACCAAACAACCTAGGTATCCTGCCGACGTCATCAAGTGTCTTTGAAAACATTAAGTTCTCATATTTCTTGGAAGCAGGAAACAGCGAAAAGCTGACTGCTCTGCCCAAAATCGTCAGTAATAAAATCAGAATGTAGATTCAGAGTCGAGCCAATATAATGTTCGGTAATAAACAGTGCATCAAACACACCGTGTCGAACAGTTCTAGTTCCTCCGACCTCATCTCATAAATCATCGCCAACGCTTTCACATTCCAATCACCAAAGCCGTCTCCATACCATCTCCTGTGACAGCGTTGAGTGCATTCAACTCCAAACCTACGCATGGAAGAGATAAATCCCAATCATGTGCATGGAGCGGCTCAAATACATTAAAACATTCGCGTAAATTGCCTACTGAGATCTCTGAAATCACCAGCATTGCAACGAGGTGCAAAAGAAAAAAGGCGAAAAGCAGGGGAGCCTTTGTAATCATCTCAACATCCTTACTGGGTACTGCCATGCATGTAACAGTCTTTTCAGTTTTGTACCCACCTTCGATAACTTCTACAAGTTGAAATTTGAACCAAGAAAATATACACATAATAGGCCTATGTTTCCGCGAGGGAGAAGCGACCACTGTAACCATAATAGTAGACCGACTTGCCTTAATCTTGAATCGGGCCGACTGACCCGTGCCCGGAAGCATTTTAGTAATTATGACACTGGACAAAGGACATACCGGAGCTAAGGACCGACGTTATTGTCTCTGAGGCTGGTGAGGCACGTATGCGTCGGTGAGTTGTCTTGGAGAGACTGGCTACACCCTATCCCTCGCTCGAGATAGTGTGTTTATGTCCGCGGACATCGGTTGCTGCCGCTTACATGTGCGGACAAATTGGTAGCTCTGTATCGCGCTTGATAATACACCACAAAATGCACAGAATGTGCAATTGTACATCAATGGTAACGACTTCAATGTTCGTAAGCATCCATTACCAGACTAGAGAGTGTACCACGGACCACGGTATCGTCTACGAAGACAGATACAAATGTGGTTGCACCACGCTGAAAATGTCACGGAAGATCTTATCATCACAACGGCAATACTCAGAATAAACACGACAACCTAGAAAGATACCTCCGCGTTCTTACAAATACTCCTCAAGTCACGAAATGGCTCGCTCGATCCCAAAGACAGCTCGTGCAGTTGTACTTGAAAGTGCTGGGGCTCCATGGGCCATCAAAGAGGTTCCAGTTCCTGAACCTCAGCAGGGTGAGGTATGTAAGACCTTATAGAGAAGTTCGATACTTGCTACCCGGCCGGCGATGCGAGACTCATCCAATGTTATTCAGCAAGTTAGATGGCGAAGCATAGAAGTTTCGAGCGCTCTATTCATCAATAAATTCCTCAGAACAATGCTGAAAACCGAAGGTTCTGATCAAAGTACTCGCCTGTGGTGTGTGCCATTCGGATTCATTCTTGCAGCAGGGTGCCTTTGGGCCAATGTGAGCTCGCATGTTCGACCGTTATTGATACGAGAGCTTACCAGACATAGGGCGTCTTTCCCTCGCACTCCTGGGCATGAGATGATTGGAGACATTGTTGCGGTAGGCCCTGCAGAGAAGAAGTGGCAGGTGGGCGACCGCGTTGGTGGAGCGTGGCATGGAGGACACGACGGGACTTGCAAAACGTGCAATCGCGGTCTGTTTCAGATGTGCGATAATGCAGTTGCAAACGGTATCAACAGAGATGGTGGATGTAAGTACAGCCCATTGTCCTTGGCAAACGATCTTTAATGTATCGATACAAACGCACGGCTGGCGAAGGTTAGCAATCATAACAATAAGAGCTAACTATGATGTTTAGATGCCGAGTACTGCATTCTGCGTACTGAGGCGGCTGTTCGAGTCCCGACTGAAGTGGACCCTGCTGAATACGCCCCAATGCTTTGCGCAGGTGTCACTACATACAACTCTCTTAGGAACATGAAAGTCGTTGCAGGCGACGTTGTGGCAGTTCAGGGCCTCGGAGGTTTGGGCCACTTGGCTATCCAGTATGCGCGCAAGATGGGTTTCCGTACGGTAGCATTGTCGACCAGCGAGTCGAAGAGGGAATTTGCGAGGGAACTTGGAGCAAATGACTTCATCAACACCAGCAAGGAGGATGCCGCTGAGGCACTTCAGAAGTTGGGTGGTGCAAGCTGCATCATTGTGACTGCACCAAACCCCCAAATCATGGGCCCACTGGTAGGCGGACTTGGGCCGCTCGGCAAACTCTTGATTCTTGCAGGTAAATGTCTGAAGTCTCTCTTTTAAGATTGGATGTTTTCAGGTGTCAGGACTGCCTTGTCAAACCTCGCGCTAGGAAATCCTGAAGTGGTATCTGAACAGAGAAGATACTGGATAACATGCTAACTTACCGACAGCTGCAGGGGATATTCCTGTGAACACGCTCACGCTCATAGCAAAGGCAAGTCAACCACGCCGTTGAGATGTAATAGGCTGACTGTTGCAGGGGGCTTCTGTTCACGGATGGCCGGCCGGCCATGCACTCGATTCGGAAGAAGCGATGTCGTTTGCGAAGCATCAAAGCGTAAACTGCATGGTGGAGAGGTTCCCATTCGACAAGGTCGAGGAAGCGATCCAGCACATGGAATCTGGAAAAGCCCGATTCAGGTCTGTCCTAGTGATGGGTTAGGTGACGGTTGAATTATGCGAGGTCTGATGTCAATGGCAGACAGCCTGATAGTCCTGAAGTCTAAAGTTTATTGAGCTACCATTCGCAGAGGTTCCTAGCATTAAATGTCAAACCTGATAATATCTAGTCGCACTGCTGGCTACACATCCATGATTCTGCTTTTGCACCGATGAGCATAGCGTTAAGAGTTGTCCCAAATAGGCGGGCTGCGGAGAGATGCAGTCTAGAGGCGCTCAATGAGGGGATGGACGACTGAAAGTGTTTGAGGAAAACTTGAAATTCACTTGAGAATGGAGGAGCTCGTGCGGGGATTCGTTATTCCCAATCTTTGGTAAACGTATCGGCGACGTGTTCCGAAGAACCATCAGTATTTGCTGCCATGCATGATCTCCCTCTCAATGCCATCCTCCTGCTTCCCGCTTCCAATCATAACCACGCCAATGCTAGGCTTCTTGACCAGTGTCTGCAGCACTACACAGTACCTCTCCGTCAACTTGCCCAACTTCTCAAGATCATCCTCGTTGACCTCGCTCCCGTCCTCCTTCTCCCCAAACTTCACATTAAATTGCAACCGTATACCTGTGATCCCCACGGGCGCATTCCTATCGACGCCCATTGTCCCTTTGAAATCGAGATCGCCTTCTGCAGTCACCGTGCCAGATTTTACGGGAAGACCAAGTGCAGTCGCAACAGCCTTGAGTGTGACGCCTGAGCAGGCTACCAGAGCGTCAAGCAGCATGTCGCCAGAGCACAATTCTCCTGAGACGGAGAAATCGTCACCGCCGGCTTTGGGATGCAAGCCTGCGACTCGAGAAGCTTCCTTGACAGCGGCGCCGGTGGAGAGCTTGCATGTTATCGAGGAAGAGTCGAGAGAGCCGGTTGACTTGAGGGTTACGATTGCGGAGGAGGGATCTTTGCGGTAGCCATCTTTGATAGGAGCTTGCTTCTCGCGGAGGGCTTGGGCGGCGGACATTGTGAGATTCTTAGACGAGTGCTTGAGACAGGAAGGTTGGAACAAGCCTTGGAGACAAGTAAAACTGCTAAAGCAATTGAAAGTATTTCTAGAGTACGGGAGATGCTAATAGGGATATGGCTGGGGTACAAATGTACCCCGCGGGGGAAAGGGAGCTATGCAGCTGCCCCCGCCTCGCCTTTCGAGCGAGCCATCAAAGAGGAAGGCGCTTAGGTCCAGACTGCCTTCATGATCTGGTACGACGTGGCGCGTTCATCTGGGGTACTTAGACACGGCGATGCTAGCGACGTTGCGGGGTGTAAATCAAGGTCGTGAACCTTAAGAGCATGCTAGAAGATAATAATTAGATGCTTCGGCTAGGCGGAATCTTAGCGTACCTGCCCGATACGGCAAGACTTTAGAACCGTTGATTCATGTCACTTTTGCAAAGCACTAAACAAAGATTGACTAGCGCGCCCGCTGCGAAAAGTCGTCTTTCGCATTGGGCTGCCGCTTCACGCCGATACACATTTGAAAGTTGTCTTTGCGTGCACAATGCCCTGTGTATTTCACGAGACTGTAAGACCTGCAGTTTTATTGGTAGCATCTCGCTGAGGGTGTGGTCCTGTACCTGATCGTCAGGGACAAATTTTCAGATCGACATTGTCAAAAGTGGAGAAAATGAACCGCTGATGGGTGATGCGAGGTCAAGCACTCCGTTCGGCAATGTTGTTGGATGGGGAAGTGTGGAATAGTGGATGGACCGCGTCAGTCCTCCACGCCGAGGTCTCAACATTGGCTACAAACCGAAAGTTACGCGCAACGGGTGGGCATCAACCATTGCCACTTTAGGTCCAGAGTTACCCTTTCGACCCTCATTCTTTGTAAACGTACTGCACATTCGCTGGTTCACATCATTCCCTGCAAAATCTCTTAATTTTAACATCTCCGCATACATCATTTTCGCTCTTGCCGTTCTTGTTACTCGCTCTATATCAAGTACGACCTGCCCCTTCTTTTTTCCTATCAGCAACACATTCATTTGTTTTACTCAACCACACTCCTTCCATTATGAAGTCATTCTCTACAATTGCTTTGCTCCTCACAGGTGGGCTGGTCCCCACGGCACTGGCTGTACCTCACCAACACGTAGCCCGCCATGGCCACTCTGGCAAACGTGACACAAGCGGCACGATTGCTCTCGACTCCCATGTCGAATATTCCTCCTCTATGGGTGTGATCGGGTGCCTCATCGACACCAACCGTGTCGCCTATTTCCCCTTATCTCCCCCTTGCTCGGACCCGTGCATCAAACTCACTGCTCCAAACGGTAACACCATCAACGTCCTGCACATCGATCAGTCTGGCGGAAGCTACGACATCAGCATGGATGCGTACAAGACGTTGAAATATGGCTCCGACTGGAAGTCCGTGAACACTCTGCCGGACGCCAAGTGGGACGGCGTCCAGTACGAGTATGTTTCCATGGACCAGTGCTCGGACATCCTGCCGGAGGGAAAACTGCCAGTCATTGCGAAGAGCCCGAACAAGTACGTCGAGTGTGCTGCTTCGGAGCCTGATTCTTTCTGGGCAAAGAACACTCAGTTTTACGACATCGATGATGCGCGTTGCCTGCGTGGCGTCATGCAGAAGTGCGATATGGTGCCGCCCAACAACACGCCGACTTGTGCGAATGGGCAGATGGCAGGAATGAGCGGGCAGAACCCTCTCGATGGAGTGGAGCCGGTAACTGATGTTACAGCGGCTGGAGAGGAGGTGACTGCCGACAGGCCCTCCGTTTAAGCCGACATGGTTCTTCACCTACGTTTGTGACGCTTAGGTAGACCCTTTCCCTCTTTTGGTGTCATTCCTGATCGAAGTACCGCTTTATTTCGGTCAGGTTTGACATCCTTTGGGTCTGATCTTTATGCACCACATTCATTACGGTCGTTACGAAGTCACGATTTGAAACCCGAACTTGGAAAACAAGTACTTAGATTACAATACCTGAATAAGAACGTTAGATTCTGCCATATGCTGTCGGTATAGTCACACTGCAAAAATGGATCAGCATGATGTATACCTACTTGATTGAAGAGCTCCTTGCAGATAAGTTTGTAAACCATCGTCACCCTTCATGGTCAGGTGATAGTTTAGAGGCTTAACAAAAACGTCTCTGTAATTGATAGAACTAACGATATTTCTCTCCAACCTTGGCCTTTGTGAGTTTCCCAGCCGTAATAGCGCAATGCGCGTACCCTTCGCCATTAACTTCTTCGACCACACCCCACTTGACCTTCTTGAGATGCATATCACCGTTTTCATCTTTGGGCGAATGACACGCTGCGCTGATTACAAGGCTGCAAGAGGACGCCATGGGTATCCTCTGCTGCATGTGACGGTTTCCAATCATGCCCACGGCGCAAACCAGCACGAGGGCGACAGCAAAGAAAACCAACAGACTCAAGCGAGAGTATCCACAAGCTGTCTTGGATTTCTCGCTCACGATGTTGTTGTCGCGATCAACGACGTTCATGCGTACGAGGAAGAAGCTCTGCGAGAGCAGCCAGTGGAGGATGCCGCTGGTGAAGATGAGTGGTGCCGCCCATCTATATGGTAATTGCAGAAAGTATGTGCTGCGTTGATTTCCCTCGGGCTTTGTGACTCTGAGACCTTTCCTGGTTTGCGCGATGTTGTTCCATTCTTGAGCGCTGGCCATCGATGTGCAGATGCCATTCAGAGCTAAATAGCAGAAGGATAGGATGATCTGGGGAAGATTCACGATCCAGGCGTTGAGCAGAGGTCCTGAGCCGAAGGGTAAAACGTCATCGGAGTCGGTGCCCCAGGAGCGCAACATGGAGTAGCCGCTGCTGACCCTACCAGTGAAGGGCAGGGTAATGCATGCAGACAATACGCAACAGAACCTGCTCAACGTCAGTAAAGAGAGTTATGATCATACAAAGTACCTACAGTAGCGCATAGAAAACTTGTCTGTCCTCTCCCATGAGAGCAAAGAACCGACGTCGCTGCGGTAGCCAGACGCCATCGACACGAAGCATATGAGTTTCCAGCTCTTCACCCTCAAGCTGGTGATATGGCATATAGCCAAGCTTGTAAAGCATTTCATCTTTACCCAGCATACAATGCGACCGTGTAATGGGATCGGGGTGATGCAAGAACGAAACGACACTATCGCCGAGGGTGACAACGTAGGTGGATCGATCGATGATAAGCGTCCAAATCATCACACCCAATTTTACTGTGTTACATGCAACGACGACAAGAATGTACGTCAAACTCAACTGGAGGCGACTGTCTGCGGGTTTAGCTTGCGAAAATGCATGATCGACGTGCGCAGAAATTGGCCAGACTGTAGAGTTGAGCCCATTGTTTGCGGTGGCAAGGCGGTAAGCTGTATCGTATCTGATCCAATCTGGAGACTCCAACGTGAGGGTTCGCAAAAGCTCTTGATTGCTATTATTAATCTGTAGCGGAAAGTAGTTCGTTATGTTAATGCTCATCAAGTCGGGTGAGAGGGCGAAGCCAAAACGGTCGATAACGAGGAATAGATCTCCATGCTCTGCGACGTACTTGGTGTCGTAAACGCTCCGCCAGGTTGAACCAAGGAATTTTGGGTACGTGACATTGTCGGCATTCATCTTGGCCCAAGCTGGAGTTCCACTCTGAATAGTTACGACATTATATTCGCTGAATGTAGCTATCTGGAAGATTGAGGCGTTGTAACTGGCTTTTGTCAGCCGAGCAAAGGATCTGGATCGCGGAGGCCCTTACAAGAGGTGGAGCGGGATTGAAGAAAAGGCCAGAACCAGGGATAGAGCAGCGCGTTGTCGGGGTATGCGCCTAAGATTTCGAAAGCTTAGTATACCTATATCAAACCACTGGCCCTTTTGATGCGTTCTATCAATGTCGTCTCGGGTCGGCGAGCTCAATACTTGCATGGTGTAATTACTAGCAGCCAACAACATTGTGCTGAAGGCGTTGATAAACAGATGGAATGTCGTACTCCACCGTGACATTTCCTTTGCAGGACCGACCTTGAGATCTGCTATACCGCCTCGATAACCATTCTCTGTCGTGCCGCCGTAAATCGCTAGAGCTACGTTGACGCACAACACAAACGCAGACATGCAGCTGCCAAGAAGTACTCCCATGCGCCACCCGTAGTAGCGACTTTGTCGTGACCAGGCATTGAACCGCGAATTAGAGCGCTCCAGAAACCCGAAAAACCGATGCACAGCTCTCTCGACCCAGGTTCGCTCAGATAACGAAGTGTGATCTTGATCTTGCACAGTCTCGGGGTTCTGGGACGATGCGAGAGAAACCGAGCTATCAGAAGAGCCTCGTCGTGGTAGTGGAACCCTTGCTGTATTTTGAGCTGCAACTGTGACGCTATTCAGTTCGATTACTTCAAGCTCGATAGTAGAACGTTCAGGATCGCATGAGATATCGTCGTGGTGTCCAGACAATGGCATCAGAGTGTACTGTTGCCGGTCTGGATGCGGCTCCATTGCTACGTCTGATTAGGGAAGAACGGTGAGAGTTCTAACGAAAGGCTGAAGATGTGGCTGCCAATGTAATTGTATGCTCGACGTTGTGCTGCGCCATCTGATCTACGAAACGGCACCATACTCTATGTGTACAGCAACGGGCACATAACGGCTTCGATAGGTGCTGCATATGCTTGTATAGGGTTGGCCTTAAAAAAAGCCTGCAGCTCCTGGGTGCCTAAGGCTGGGGGCCGAAACATCAACCCCAAGTTCGAGAGGTGCGTGGCGTAACTCCAGCCTCACAGAATCCGGTGTCAGCGGGGAGATTAGCTCGTCATGTCACCTTGTCTCAACTATCAGAGAACGACCCCACTCTTGTACTTTCAATAGAGCGCTTATCCAGGAGCGGCCAGAACCCTAGTGTAAACGGTAGTGCAAGACGCGCCGAGGCGAAGCGAAAAGATAGACAGTAAAGCTGCCCGTATATTCATGGCCGCGTTAATTGCCAAGCAGCATCGATTCCAGTTGCCCATAGGTTGTACAGGCTGAGTTCGCGTTACGGTTGAGAAGGCAGGAACTCAGCTGCGGGTCTAGCTTCCCCTTACAACTGGCGCGATAATCTCTTCTTGCTTGTACATCTGACGCAACAGCAAGGATTCAGAATCCGGTAATATTCCGCTACTGATCATCGTTGTCGCGAGAAAGTGCGAGAAGGGTGGAGAGGGTTCACGTGAACGATGCTGCAGCCGCGGGAACGCTAGTTGATTGGCACGAGCACGCGTCATATGCATCTGAAGCTTACCTTGAACCTCCAACATCGCCTCACCCATCCACACACCTCTCTTGTAGCTGCGCATCGCATCGCACGCAACCGCAACACTTTATCGCGATGGCTGGTCCCAAATACCAGAACGTCCCCCAGCGCGACTCCTTCGAGGAGTCGTCGCACGCCCAGGCGCCACCGACCTACCAGGCAGAAGACCCGCAGCAAGCTCTCCTGCGCGGCGTTCCCAGAGGCGAAGATGACAACCTGCCGGACGACTTCAAGTTTGGCGGAGTGGTAGCTGAGGCGACGCTCGACATTCGTATGGCCTTCATCAGGAAGGTGTACGCCATCCTGTAAGCCATCTACGCGCCCAAATTCCTTCAGTGCTAACAGCGTACAGTACTGTCCAGCTCCTCGCAACGGCCGGCGTCAGCGCCCTCTCCATGACCTCTAAGACCTATCGAAACTGGATTCAGGCAAACCAGTGGATGATGTGGGTCTCGCTCATCGGTACCTTTGTCTTCCTCGGCCTCACATTCTGGAAGCGCAAGTCGTATCCAATGAACTTGGCCTTCCTCGCTGGCTTTACTGCCATGGAAGCCTACTCCGTCTCCGTGATCGTCTCCATGTACGAATCCAGAATTGTCCTCACCGCGCTGGCCTTCACCGTCGGCATCTTCATAGCTCTGAGCCTGTTCGCCTGCCAGAGCAAGTATGACTTTACACACTGGGCGCCGTACCTCTTTGGCGCTATCTGGGTTCTGATCCTGTTCGGGTTTATGGCTGCCTTCTTCCCGTACAACAGCAAAGTTGAGCTCGGCTATGGCATCGTCGCGGCTTTGATCTTCTCCGGCTACATCCTGATTGACACTCAGCTGATTATGCGCCACTACCACGTCGAGGAGGAGATTGCTGCCGCGATCTCGCTCTACCTTGACATCATCAACCTGTTCCTTGCTATCCTGAGGATCCTGAACTCGCAGCAGCAAAACTAAGTGTTCGAACGTGTACCTCTTTACTAGCAGCAAATGGCATGGCGTTCAGGTGTAGGACTGGTGTTCTGCAATTGTTTTGTCTGGAATCAATATGGTGTAATATCCTGTGTGCGGGGGTCCAACTGAGTCTGTTTTAGATGATTGTCTTTCAATGCACTGCTCAACACCACCATTTGCACACGCCTCATTGAATGTCAGAATGTAGTAGCTGCATGCTGATCCAAAGTATGACTAGACATGCAAATTACTGCTCATTATGAAGAAGCCTTGATGCAACCAAATTGAACGAACGATGTATAGACAGCCTCGCCTGGATGTTTCATCCGTGCGGTGGGCGGGGTATCAGGAATGGAGCCGGCGTTGACAATGCATGGGTACATCATTGGCTGGCAGGCAAGGCTGGCGGACGCTGTATGTCCTCGGAAGCCTTGGCGCGCACGAGAATTAACGAGAGCGGCATGCGGCAGCGAGACGGGCAAGGGCTCAGACGGAAAGGTGACAAGCTCCGCTGTATGCGCAGATCAAAACAGTCGCCACCTCCTTTTCCCAACAGTCCACTCGCGTGGCCTGCAATTGCAGGTCTTCAGCTCTCCGCTCTCCCTGGAGATCCCCTTGAGCTAGCAAATTCAAGCGAGCGCCGATTCGTACCCCAAAATTCTTAGCGTTCTCCACGGGTGCAGCAGATAGCTAGCTTCCGCGACACTTGTCCAGAATTCTCTCCATCTGTAGGTGCGGTGCAGACATACACGCTCGTTCACACCTTGGCCCCTTTGGCACCGCGACACACGTTCGTTGTGCGATCAGCCAGAAATCAGGAGTGGGATCCGCCGCGCTTGCCTATCACGTCTTGGACCTTGAACATTGTCCTGGGCCCACACCGCTCAACCGCCGAAACACCTCGACCGCGCCCCCGCCGGCTGTGGACTGCTCTCCTCTCCCACAGCGTCTGCGATATCCCTTGTAACCACCGAACGACCCAATGCTTGCCCGCTGCTAGAGACCACGGAGAAACCCCGCCGCTCGCTTCAACACACCCAATTGCAGGTACCACGCCGAGCCTGGGACCACGTACGCAGTGCTGGCGCGAGACGAGCACCCAATTGCACCCTCCTGCGCTGAAGTCGCTCTGTCCCAGTAGCCTCGAGAAGCTTGTTTCTTTCTTTGAGCCTTCAATCGCATCGAAACGCACACTTTCTGCTGCTGCATACTCGCCATCCGGTCCTGCAGCCCAGCATGGCAAGCAAGACAGCCCTGCAGAATGGCAGTGTCGCCGCCAATGGTGCGCACAAAGCACAGCTGCGCGACCAGAGCGCCCCGATACGACGGAGTACAGCCCCTAAGAAAGTTGAGGAGGGGCTAATGGCATCGCTATGCACGCTGATCTGCGACCACCAGATTGGTATGTTCACGCCCCAAATTAGGATGCATTCATGCAACATGCTAACGCTGTCACTGCAGGTATCTCGGTGAACCTGTTCTCGCTGCTCTTCCTCACCCACATCTTCTTTCCTCGCCTACGAGATCGAACCTCAAAGTTCTTCCACATGTCATACTACAACACCGAAACCAACATGTACGGCTGCGGCACCGACGACCTGCCGTATGTGATTTTCTGGACCGTGGCCTTTACAGGTCTCCGAGTCGCTGTCATGGACTACGTGCTGGACCCATTGGCTAGGTTAGGAGGTATCAGGACAAAGAAGGGCCTCGACAGGTTCAAGGAGCAGGCGTGGTTAATTGTCTACTACACCATATCGTGGACTCTGGGCATGGTATGTTTGATGCGCAACAGCGCAGGCAGCGCGTAGTTGCGACAAGACGGCTAACACGCAACAGTACATCATGTACTACTCTGACTTCTGGCTGAACCTCCACGGCATTTGGGAAGGCTGGCCCTTCCGCGAGGTCGATGGAGTCTTCAAGTGGTACTACCTCGTGCAGTGGGGTTTCTGGATCCAACAGATTCTCGTCGTCAACATCGAGGAGAAGCGCAAGGACTACATGCAGATGCTCACGCACCACGTCTTCACCATTGCGCTCATGTTTCTCTCCTACGGCTACTACCATATGCGCGTTGGCACTGTCATCCTGTGCATCATGGATTTTGTCGACATTATTCTCCCTGTAAGCGCAACGCAGCAGCAGCTCTGTAACGTCAGCTAACAAATCCAGACTGCCAAACTCCTCAAATACATGGGATACACCACCATCTGCGACATCGCATTCGGCACCTTCGTCGTCTCCTGGATCGCCACTCGCCACGTCTTCTACATGATGGTCTGCTGGTCCATCTACGCCTACGCACCCGTGGACATGGCACCCGGCTGCTACTACTCGAAGGAGGGCAACAACGCATTCGTGCCCATGTCCAACGCCACCGAGTTCGATCGCCTCGGCGGCAACGCGCCTTGGAGCAACCTTCTCAAAGCATACACCGACCAGAATGGCCCAATCTGCTGGAACCCCAACCTCCGCTACTACTTCCTCGCACTCCTCCTCATGCTGCAAGTCTTCTGCCTCATCTGGTTCGGCTTCATTGCAAAGGTCGTGTTCAAGGTACTCAAGGGCGACGCTGCAGAAGATGTCCGTTCTGACGACGAGGGCGATGACGAGGAGATCGAAGACGAGAAGACCAATACCATCTTGAACCTCGCAACAACATGCACAGAGACTGGAATGAGCCAACCACTTGAGGAGGAGGTCGGCGTCGACGCACTCACCTTCGCGCGCATGAACGGCGCAAGCCAGAGACGCCAGGCGAGACGCGAGTCCAGCAGAGCCAGCGGAATCAGCATACCCGGTCACGGCGACCACAAGGAGCTGCTTGGGCGCATTGGATGCGACAAGCCCTCGTAGGGCTAGTGCTGGTGCGACTGTGTTTTTGCAGTATTGGGTATCATTCTTTTTTTTTCCGACGGCCGAAAAGCTATGGTCATCGCGGCGTTTTATCGAGGGTCATGGCAAGAGGGGGAATACTCCTCTGTTTTTTTCTCTTTTCTTTGGACGAATGAAGTGGGACGAGGGATATGCATACCCTAGAAGCGTAGACCGTTCTTCTTCTCCTCTTCTGCTTTCCGAAACATGCGATTGAGTGATGTGTTATGCTTGTATTGACATGACATGACATGTTGCCAAGAAGGCATTATGGGTATTCCAACGCCGAGCTATGCTGTACAGGAAATTGCCATCTCAGGGAACCAAAGGGGGCGAACTACCACTACCCACTCATCACTCTCAATCCGAACAAATGCACACGCAGACGCAGACTCAATCAAGATACCTTCTCCACCCTTCCCTCCACACAGCCCTCTTCCCCGCCTCATCAAACCCCACAATGAACTTCTCCCACCGCGCATCCTGCCCTGCCCCCAGCACCAGCACCGTCGAATCGTCCAGCCACCCGAGCAGCCCTTTCGTTGGCCGGCCCCCGGGTACACCCGGTATCCCTGCGTTCAGCGTTGCGGAACGCGCAGCAGGTCCGAAATTAGCGGGTTCGTCGCCCATTTCGAATTTCGCGCTGCAGTTGGAGTATGTGTCGCTGAATTGGCGGGGGAGGAGGGGCAGCTTGGAGAGGAGTTTCCACTTGTGGTCGTCTTGGGTGGTGGAGGAGGGGCTGGTGTGCGAGTGTGAAGGCGACGGCAGGTCGAATATGTGGAGGGTAGATTTGTCGCTTGTTACTGCGAGGGTTGTGCCCGAGGGGCTGAAGGATAAAGAGAGGATGATGGCTGGGTCGACGCCGCGGCGCAGTTCGGCGAGCTTGGTGCACGAGGGGAAGGACCAGAGGCGGATTAGGGTGCCGGCTTCGCTGGCGGTGGCGACGGCCGTGTCGTTGTGGGACAGGGCGAGGGCGCGTAGTGGGGATTCGTGCGCGGGGATGATGCTGACGTTGTGGGTGGTTAGGTCGAAGAGCTTGACTTGGCCTACTGCGCGGCCGGGGAAGGCTACGATGTTCTTCCCCAGCTCGCACAGGCCAAAGGGGTTATTGACAGTCTCGTAGTCTGCGACTTTCTCGGGGGGCATTTTCATCTTGTAGATGCCGACTTTGTTGAGTAGGACGACGATGAGGTGGGTCTGTGAGATGCGAACGCGCTGGACGGGTGTTTTGAACTCGAGCGAGGTGGAGATTTGCTGGGTTGCGTCGTTCCAGATTTGCACCTCGTAGATGATGTCAGTATGCGAGACCAGGTGCCAGCTGGCGGAGTCCTCGGGACAGACCTTGTTCTGGGGGAACTTGGGCTGCTTCCCTCCTCCGACGAGAGCGATGTAGCGGGTGGTGCCGAGCATCTCTGCGCAGCCAATGCCGCCGCCGACCTCTGCGTCGTGTTAGATGGGGAGAGGAGATGAGGTAGGAATATGTACCTCGTGCGATCTTCTGATCGCCAGATTTGGAGGAGAATACTGCGTGAATGAGTGACTGCTGAGGTGGGTACATGAGGTAGGAGCATACCGCGAAATCCTGATTCCAGTGCTACCGAGAAGCAAGAGTTGTCTGCGTTGAAGGAGGCACAGAGAGCGAAAGGGCCCTTGTCCGAGTCTAGCACTGGGCGAGTATTCATGTTGCCGTTGTAAGGGTGATGGGGAACGTGTATGAGTGTGGGGTATCAGAGGGTGGACGCAGGACGGTCAAGGCAACACTCGATCATGAAAAGGCCGGTCGAACGGCACAGTGGACTTTGCTGCGAAGTATGGCGGCATGCTAGAGAAGCCTCAGCATTAATTCAGAGAAATATCGGAGGAGCGAGAGTGGTACGGTGAAGACGGAGTTATGGTCCAGGGTTGGAGGTCCGACGTCAGCCGCCCATGTTGTCAAAGCTCCGTGATCTGCGGGGCTAGTGTGGAGTACACGTGAAACATTCAGCAGCTGATGCACGTAGACTGGCTTCTGGACGAGACTTGACAGGTGTTTGACAATGAAAACATCCGTATTGCCAGTAGAGTACAGTTCTAGACGTATAGTGCTTTGGAGTAGGGGTGCATGTAATCTTGGCCGTGTGCGGAGGTCCGACCAAACACCGGCAGACAAACAAACACCAGGGTCCGGCGTTGGAGGGGAGATGATGGTGAGATGACTGCATCACTCTATCTGCACCTTCGAGTGTGGTGATGTTATCGTGAACGGGAGAACTGGTATGAGCAGTCTGGGATGGATATCAATGCTTGGGAATGTTTGATCACGGTTCACGACGCGTTGCCCCGCCACTTGGACGTGAAATTAGGGAAGAGGGACCATCGCACAGACCTGATGTTGTTCAACTGAAGGCCCTTTACGGCGGTTCAGACTATCGCCACACGCGCTGAGAGAGACGTTTCAAGAGCGCGGTCGCTCATTGCCCGAGTGTTTGCTGCCGTGGTGCATCCTTCCCAAAGTGGCCAGCGCGTCGCCAAGCCAGGAGACGACGACCGGGGGCGCGGCCGCTAGCGAGCCCCTTTGCATTGCGCAGGGAGCTGCTGCCAACGTCTCCAAAATATCTCGACAACACCTCCGCACCACCATTGACAGCCGCGCGCCCGTCTCCAACCCGTCCCGTCTCATTGTCACGCGCCTGCAGCTGCCCCGCTCCAGGTCACGAATCCGCAGCTATATACCACTCACACCGCTCAGAGCCGGAGATGTCTTCAGTACGACCGCCCCCCGAGACGCCCTCTCGCTCCCCTGGCGGCCCACCACGCCCAGCTCCGCCCGTCACGCGCCCATTGGGCCATGCACGCATCCACTGACGCTGCAACAGATGCTCAAGACCAGGAGGAAGAAGAATGTCAAGAAGGGAATCCAGTTCTGCCTGATGGTGTGCGGCGCCTCAGGTACCGGTACGCTCCCACGACTCTGCCGGGCCTCCACTGCACGTACTAACCGATGCCATCTGCAGGCCGCACAACATTCGTCAACACTCTCTGCGGCAAGCCCGTCCTCGAGCACAAGGAGTCGGACGACCCCAGCACCGCCCACGTCGAGGAGGGCGTCAAGATCCAGCCCGTCACAGTCGGTGCGTGAGCCCCCGCAAACAACTGCAGTCGCAATCAAGTAGAGCGTAGCTGACTAGTCGCATCAGAACTCGATGAGGAGGGCACGCGTATCTCGCTGACCATCGTCGACACCCCCGGTTTCGGCGACCAGATTGACAACGAGGCCAGGTAGGCGTTACCATGTCTGTACCCCTCGCTGCACGCGCTGACCTCTACGCAGCTTCGGAGAAATCGTCGGCTACCTCGAGCGTCAGTACGACGACATTCTCGCAGAGGAATCGCGTATTAAGCGTAACCCCCGATTCCGCGACAACCGTGTGCACGTTCTGCTGTACTTCATCACACCTACCGGCCATGGGTACGTTTCCAATCTTCAGCCTGCGGGGCGATACTGACAGATGCAGTCTCCGCGAACTCGACATTGAGCTCATGAAGCGCCTCTCACCCCGTGTCAACGTCATCCCCGTCATTGGCAAGGCCGACTCTCTCACACCCGCCGAACTGGCCGAGTCGAAGAAGCTCGTCATGGAGGACATCGAGCACTACCGCATTCCCGTCTACAACTTCCCCTATGACATCGAGGAGGACGACGAAGACACAGTCGAGGAGAACGCTGAGCTCCGTGGACTCATGCCCTTTGCCATAGTAGGATCCGAGGATGTTGTCGAGGTCAACGGCCGCCGTGTACGAGCTCGCCAGTACCCGTGGGGTATCGTCGAAGTCGACAACCCCCGCCACTCAGACTTCTTGGCCGTCCGCAGCGCCCTGCTCCACAGCCACTTGGCTGATCTCAAGGAAATCACACATGACTTCTTGTACGAGAACTACCGTACTGAGAAGCTCAGCAAGAGTGTTGAGGGTGGTGCTGAAGCGTACGTAATCAATCACTTTTGGGTTGTCACCACTAACAATGTAACAGCGGCTCGTCGATGAACCCAGAAGACCTCGCTAGCCAGTCCGTGCGCCTCAAGGAGGAGCAGCTGCGACGTGAGGAAGAGAAGCTCCGCGAGATCGAGGTCAAGGTACAGCGCGAGATCAACGAGAAGCGACAAGAACTCTTGGCCCGCGAGAGCCAGCTCAAGGAGATTGAGGCGCGCATGCACAGGGAGCAGAGCGGGCACCTGCAAGACAACGAGCCGGAGGAGGCATAAGCCGAATCACCCAACATATCCTTGTAATATTCGGGCTGACATTCGGGCTCAGTCTTCGCCTTGAGGGGCCAGGCCGTGCGAGTAGCGCGTTTCCATTCGACACAACATTGGGCGGACCTAAACCTATCTATTGCAGTTCTAGGCGTTTGTAATGAAGGGCGTGTGCACTGCAGATACTCAAGGTCGAGGTTAGGGCCGTTGGGATTCTGTTCTTTTACCCCAGGCGGTGTTGCATGCCGTCTCGACATGACGCTACTTCTCTTATGTTTCTTAAAACTTCGATACTTATTCCCCCGCCTTTTGGTTTCCATGTAGGAGATAGTAATCCACCTTTATAATTACTCAGATGTTTGCATGTCTATTGCACTGATGATGAACAGGATGTGATAGTCTGGATGGAGCGCCGTCAAAGTCATGATGAAACCCTCCCGCTGTCTCGTAAAGCTGCACTCATCAAGCTCAAAATGTTCATCAAGCACATCCTCCTTCCATAGACCTCTAGTACCGTTCTGTGTACCTGGCGTCCCAACTGCATAATCATGACAATCACATGCTTTGACTCTCTTTGGCTACCCCTGTGTCGCACTGCTCATGACAACGCCATCATAGCTCTCTGCCGTGTCGTCAATTTCCCATTGTTTATCACGGCACAATCGTCACCATCTTACCAGTGTACACACACACCCTACCATCGACCAACCAGATCAGACACATGTTTGACCACACCCAAGCTGCTTGGCTTCCGCGAATATAAGTCTTTCAATGCTGCGGCTTTTACCTACCGACATCAACTTTGACTTCTCACCGCGGCTGCCGCCGATCGGGAAGGCTCGAAGGATGAGCTGCAGTCAGCACAACCTGCCACTCCAAGCGTGCAGTTCCAAGATGACCAACTACCCTTCCAGTGGTCGCATGCGTCACACAACCCAGTCTTCATCTCCTGCCGCCCGGACATGGATGTTAATGTATGCTTCTCTTGAACTTCGTCTTCCATTCAGCGACGGTGCCGAACAGCCCATCGAGTCTACTCTTTTGTTGGCGTACCAACCCTGCACATCCCGACATAACGACAACCTCCTGCAACTGCCGAGCGAGTAGTATGTCGATTCTTGGCCCGCGCGTGGGCTCTCGACATCGGCTTGCCGAAGCAATCGCAGGACGACTCGAATCCGGGCCGTTCATCCCCAGGTTGTCGTTATCTGGGGCCTCCAGATGCGTTCCATCACCGCGAGCATGTACTATCTGCACTGAAATGCAGTGCAATGTACAATAGGCCTGTCGAAGAGAACGGTCGTCATCCGGTGTGGTACAAATTGATTACACACTGTCCGATCAGCACCAGGATGCCAACTTTTTTCGTGAGACCTTTCGTCCCAGCCCGAAGAAATATTTGACACGAGGTCGACGTCAATTGACATCACGCTACATTTCAGCCTGAGGCAATAACATGGTCCTGGAAGTGCGGTCCTGGAATGATGTTTTCCGCTGTTGTGGAACGTTGCACAAGTCCACTTCATAAAATATGACATTAGACACATCTCGTGGCGCCAACAGCGGCTAGAAGATTGACAAACGAACAGAGGAAACAATACCATGCTCCACATACTCGTGAGGCGACGGACATGAGCGCAATGCTATTCTTTCACAAGAGTAAGCGACACATTGAGGACTCGAAATGCTGAATCCGTGAACCTTGGTTCGTCAATTCATCCTTCGGCTGCATCATGCATGCACACCCAGGTCCCACCTCTTTCAACGGCACAACGCCTCAACACTTCGATCCGAATTTTCGGGACCTCATAATTCATGGCGCTTTGCGCGGTTACAAAAGAATTCGAAGATCGGGCAGCTAGGACCCTGAAGATCTGGTAGCACCGGCTGAGATTCAGCCACTCAGCGCAGGCAGGCTGCCAGACCTGAAGAGGGGAACTTTATCTTGACTCAAGCAGATCTCTAACCACCGCAAAAGCCTAGACCTTGTTGCCTGCTTTGCTCCACCCTAAATATACGTCATCTGCGTCATCACAATGAACTGAATTCGACGAAGGTTGACGACGATGCGGATGTGGTGACATGATTCGAGGGCGGCTGCCAACCGCTGCATGCCCGTAGGATCCAGGAACCGCCAGCCAGACAAGGGTGGTGCGCTCTCACCGGGGAACTTCGCAGAGCCTCCTGCTAGCCATATCCGCGTAAACATCATCTGACATTCGTTCGAATGCCAAAGCCAGCCAATTGCGGAAGCACCGTCGCTACCCGGAAGGCCCATAGCTTTGGTATGGAACTGCCAGGTGATGCGTGTCTTACAACAGTGACCGGCCATGGCTCCGTCTGGAGCAGTTTGCCAAGCCTCACGGCATCTCAAACCTCCATCCCCGAGTTACTCAATGCGTAAAGATGTCCTTTATCCTTGTTGCAGGGGTATTCATTGACTGCAAGCAGACCTCGCCACATCCAAGCCGCATTGCCTGTGCAGTTGACTTGACTAACACGTGGTGCCGGCAGCCGGTCGCTCGAATCCATGCAGGGACTCTACGCGCACATCTCACAAAATTCCCCTGGCCTTCATCAATACTGTCAGCAGCTCCATCATTATCAAGATTGGTATCCTCAGCTGTCAACCCGGATGAGGAAGGGCGAGAGGCGTCCTGGACTCGCCAATCGGAGTGGGGATCGACTGGGGATTGCGCAGGCCCCTGCACGCTACTCCAAGCCACTCACCACTTACCGAAGTTCAACGCTTCCTGCGATCAGTTTGTCTCCAGTGCGGATGCAGGGGCAGATGTTCCCCGGGCACTGAACTACTCTAGCGTGTATTCAAAAGTTCACTTGGATTCCTTTTCGAACCGCCTCCACTGTTCCTGCACGCGACTGCGGCGGCAGAGCTAGTAAAAGGTCCTCTGACAGCTGGTCCTCAAGAAGCGTTTGCCTTTTCGCAGTCAGCCCGGTGCCACAATTGCCGTTACCAGTGATGTTTATCCACTTAACCCAATCCGCCGGGGCAGGCTGGATGATACCTGCTGTTGCCTGCCCCTGTCGATTGTACCTTCCTGCTCATTGCTTTTGCTTGATTCACATCGCAGACACGACAGAGGATTGCATCGTCGTCGTGGCGCACCTTCCCACAACCTAATGGTCACTCCTTCCCTCTCACTTCTCTCTCACACTTCGATTCGGCCCTTCACCTCATTGTTGCTGTTTTACTGCCTTATTGCCTTTCAGCCTTTGCTCCTATATTGAGTACACCTTGTTGTTCTCAGCTCGTCAATTCTAGCCATGGACAGACCACAAGTATCAATACCGCCTGTGAGTGCACCTTTAACCTACAGGCCGTTCCTGATGAACTGACATGTTGCTGTAGGCTGCGGACGTGCTCGGGGTAAGCTGAATTCCTGCGGACGACGGCAAGAACCATACTAATCTTCCGGTTGCAATTGATAGACTATTGGAACTGGTACGTCATCTATCATTTCCAGCCTCTTCACGCATTTACTAACAGAACTACAGTGTATGCATTACCTTTGATTCCCTGTTGTCAACCTACTAACAAGACTTCGTTTTCAGCTGTTGGTGTGTTCAGGTAGGCTAGCTCATATCCTGCGTGTGGTGTCATCATTGCTGACCATGACAGATCATTCCACAGTACGTTACATCAAACACTCGACGGATCACCTTCTCACAAACTTAGGATATGGCACAACTATCGTCGAAAGAGCACCGAAGGCTTACCGGGATCGATGCTGATCCTCTGGTCAATATGTATGTCAACCGCGTTCCAGGTATGGAGCCAGGCTGACTTCGATAGGCGGTGTGCCTTTTGGTGTCTATGCGATTGTCCAAGTATGATTCTCCAACACTTCCGTTGAAGTCTCAGCTAAACAGCAAGTAGAACTTCAGCTTCGCCCTGAAATTCCAGCCTCAAGCGTTCGCCGGCCTCACGCTCATCTCTTGGGGGCAGACACTCTACTACCATAAGTAGGTTCACATTCGTGACTCTCGTTCAAACGCTGATTATTCTGCAGCAAATGGAAGGCGTGGACTGCTACCGTGGCTACCATACTTCTAGCGTCAAGCTTTGCTGTCATGGAAGTGATACTCATCTTCGCTCTCCAAGTGAGTGACCACGTTGACTTCAAGTCACCCGCATTGCTAATTCCCACGTCCAGGGTCCTTATAACCGCGGTGTAGAGTGGCCGATGATGCTTATGGCAATTTCAGCTACGCTCATCCAGATCGCCGGACTGATACCACCATACTTTGAGCTTGCTAAACGTAATGGTCGAGTCATAGGAATTGGTACGCAAGATTGTGCTGCAGTAAGCGATCTCCTGCTGACAATGATAGACTTCTGGTTCCTGCTCATCGACTACGCTGGAGCATTCTTCTCACTGATGGCTCTCAGTAGGTCTACCTACCTCGCCTCGACTGCCCTTCGCTAACCCAATGTAGTTGCCCAGCAGTGGTTTGATGCTCTTGGTGGTAGTTTGTACATTGCATGGTATGTCTCTTTTCCCCTACGAAGCCACTTCTACTAACAAACTCTCAGCATGCTACTCGAGACCGGCATCTTTGCGTCTCAAGCGATCTGGCTGTGGCGTGTTCGACACATCCGTAAAGAAGCGAAGAAAGCAGGCAAGACCTACGACGAATACGTCGCTGAGAACCCGTCGAAGAAGATTCCCCGATCTGAATCGTCTGAAACGGTTGTCGATGTAGAAGCATGCCACGACTCCCAAAGCCAACACACTGTGTCGGAAAAGGCCGATACAGAGTCGAAGGAAACCCAAAACACGGCTTCCAAAGACAAGACGGCCACAACGGAAGCTGCGATCCCAAAACGTGGGTTTCTGCAGAAATGGAGGAGCCTGGTGCTCCGACCCGTTGCGGATCCACAACCCTAGTTGATTATCTCGTTGCTTTCTTACAGGCACTGCACGATAGTTTCTCATAGCCCGCATTTGTTCTTCCAGCGGACTGCTCTTTCCTTGTTTCAAAATGTCCAAAAGTCCTTCTAGCGTGGGTGGACATCTGTTTTCGAAGTCTCTGGCTTCTCAAAAGCGTATCGGTCACTGGCGTTGAGTGGTTTCATGGGCACAGGACCCACCCAACTTCGGGTTGGTTTTCAGGTTTTCATGATGTGGTCGACCGTGTGCTGGCTATAAAATAATACAACCAGCCAAAAATGTATCCTATTCAAGACATGCATCTACTAGTGCATTCAGGTGAACCAAATCAAATTTCTGTGTCTAGTAGCCGCTTATGGTCTAGCTGCTCTATCTATTCTATAAGAAACATAGGCCAGTCTCGCCAATTACAAGACTGCTCGTCCCGTAGGTAGTCAATTCTTGATGATCAACACTCTCCTCAACCTCTCCAGATCATCGTCGTTCAGCCCGCAATACTCTCTCAAGTACTTCTCCGACCCGCCAAACTCACGATCCAGCATCTTAAACGTCTCAAGCATACTCTCCTTCCGCGCGCCGACCATCCTCAGCGCCGCTTGTCTTCCTTCCTCCAAAATTTCGTGCGGAATTTCCAACTTCACCCCATCCTGCACATCTCTATTCTCGACCAGCCTCGCCATCTCCTCCTTACTCAATTCCTTCCCCGCCGCAAGACTCAGCATATACTTCTGAAATCCCGGCGACTGAAGAAGGCGAGCTACAACGTCTTCACGGACGACGCGAAGACCTTGCTCGGTCAAGTTGTACTCGTCTGCGATGACATCGCGCGGCACGCCTAGGAAGTCGAATAGGATGCCGAAGAATACGCCTGTTCGGTCTTTGCCCGCTGTGCAGTGGATGAGGGCGCCTAACTTCTCCTCCTGTTCCTTCTCCTGCTCCCCCGTCGCTTCCGCCTGCTCCTTCGTCACAGCCGGCAGTCCCGCAAGATACAACAAAATCGTCCTATACGCCTCCCCCCCACTCTTCAAAATATCATAATACGCCGCCACAAACCCCTGCACACTCCTATCCATATACTTCGCATACCGCTCCGCCAACCCCGCAGGACTATAATCCTGCTCCGCAAACACCGGCACCCACGTGCGTTGCACGCCCGCTTCTTCCATGGCTGCAAGCCACCCCGGTCGCACGTCTTCGCTGCCGTCCACGGACGCGATGATGCCGGACCAGCCTTTTGCTACTTCTGGGGCGCTGCGTAGGTCGAAGACGTGGGCTATGCCGAGGGAGTGGAGGGTTTGCCATTCTGGGAGGGAGAGCTTGGAGACGTCGGCGGAGCGGAAGAGGATTTTTGGGCGGAGGGGGCCCGAGGGGGTGTGCAGGGTGATGGCGGCGTCGCGGAGGTTGTTGATGTTGGGGATGGAGAAGAAGGGTGGGGAGGGGAGGGGAGGGTTTTCCTCTTGGGTGGACATTGTGGACGGGTATGAGATGGATTTGTTTTGGAGGAAGAGTGGTATGGATGAGTTATTCCTGGAGATACGTCCTCTTTGGATTTGATTGTTGGTTGTACAGTGGAAGTTTAGGTCGTGGTGAAGTTGTTGCCTGACTCGAGTTTGAATTTCCGTTCGGTGGTTTTTGACTTTTTTTGGCTCCTCTTTGAGAGTGGTCCGGAACCTGGCCAAGTTTGCTACAACAGAGTCAATTCCAGTCTCACAATCTGTAGAGAACTTGTGAGTGTTGTTAGTTGAGAAGACGTGTCCAACGCGTCCGAGGTCGTGTCAATGTTGCCCCGCGGCCAAGGATGCCGAGGCTCTCCCGAACAGGAAATCTCGGTGAGTGGATCGGACAAGTGCGTGGACATGATTAATACTTCTACATTGACAATAAAATACAAACATACGCGGCCTCCAGCCACGGAAAAACGCCTGAACTCCACTAGCCTTGCTGTATGCTAGTTTACCGTGGGTATACACATCCCCATCTCTCCACTTACTCAATACAAAGCCACCACGCACCCCCCGATATAAACACCACTATCAAAATCGTCAATATCGCTGCCCCCGCTCTATCCCCCGCAGTAACAGGATCCTTGTGCAACTTCGGCAGATCATCATCCACGCTGCTCCCCGTCCCCAGCCCGGGATCCCCCTTACTCTTACCGCCCGTCTTGCTCGTATATGGCGGCGCAACCCTATCAACATTCAACACTGAAATCACATTCAGAGCAGTCATTTGCTGTCCGACGCCCTGAATCCCATCAAATCCATCCCGCCACCACCGCATCCCGCACGCGTAGTTGCCCGCGCCGTGCTGGCTCGGCCCGACGCATGTCTGTGCCGCTGCTTTCGCGGAGGTTTGCAGCCGCGGCATGATAATGTCGTGGGTCCAGGGTGCCATTTGGATGCAGACGCCTAGCCAGCGGGCGAGGTACGCTTTGAATGATTCTTGGTCCGTGTTGCAGAGTTCTTTTGTTTCGCAGATTTCGGTCAGCACGCCTTTGTAGTAGTCTGGGAAGAACTGGTCGGTCTTGTTGAGATGGCGATCCAGTGCTTTGCGCCACTTTTCGGCGCCGTTGGTGTAGTTGTACATCTGTAGGTTGTTAGTGATGGGATGTGTGAAGCATGCAGTGTGACCTACGTATGCGGTGCCGGCGATTATGATGCCGTAGTTGTAAGTCCAGGGCGTCGTGTCCGCTTCTTTACAGGGCGGGTTTGTGGTCATGCTCATGCCGTCGTTGACCGTACCGTCGTCTCCCAGCAGCGGGCTGTCATTCATCCAGTCGTATGCTTTCTCGGCCCACTCGGCGTATGTGTCGTTTTGCGTGAACATGGCCAGTCGCGCGCCGAGGTGGAAGAGTCCGCCGTTGGAAGCGGTGTTCTTGTATGTCCATCCGTTGAGCCATGGGTAGATCTGCCAGCGCATTCCACCTCCGCAGTTGCCGTCTTCAACTTCCTTGTTGTAGCGCTTCACGAACTGGTTGAACACGGATTGGACCATTGCGACCCACCCCGGCTTGTCGTCAGGGGGTGCCGGGAAGTTATACTCTGCAGCCGACATCATAGTGAATGCCCAGAAGACCTGGTCATCGTTTCCTTCATTCTTCGACTGGTTGTTTGGCATCTGCTGGCGTTAGGACAATAACCTTAAAGTATACATGTGGGAGCCTACCAAATCCAGATTCTCTCCGAACTGATGTATCATGCCCTCGCGCATCATGTCGTTATACTGGTCGTCTCCGGTATACCGCCAATAGTCTAATAATGTTCCGAACATAGCACCGGCTAACCACCAGTAGTACGGCGGGTACAAGACTCCAGGATATCCACCGAGGACATGTACGCCACTATCGTCCTTACTCGCATACTGCGCAACCATCTCTTTCGCAATCTTTGATGATGCATCTTTGATAGAATCTATGCGTTGTGTTAGTCTCCGATCTGGTGGCTGAGTATTTCAGAAGGCAACGCACCCGGTTGTGTAGGATCCAAATCAATCGCATCGACATATGGTTGCACAACAGTAGGAGAGAGCAGACTGAGCGCCGCTAGCGCTCGCGCAGGGCTAAACCACCTCATCTCGAAGCAACCATGTGAATGCTACTGTCGCCAAGCTCAATGTATCCAGCGAAACAACTCAGGCGAATGACGTAGGATAGAAACGAGAAACGAAAGCCAAAACAGCGAGAGAAGATGAGTGTAGAGACAAGAAACCCAACAGCACGAGAACCAGCATAGGTACTGACGATCTCTCCCAACACGCCTACAAGGAATGGGAAGCCAGGATCCGCATTCAGGCGGCCCTTCAACGACACGAATTCGCTCATTTACGACCACCCTAATTATCTCGTACCACACCACGCGGTCCACAATAGTTTGTGCTCAACTGAAGATTCAGATGCGCGTCATTGGCTGCCGGGAACCGTGTTGGCTGAATCCATGGCCGCGCATCCACTCACACAGCCCTACGATCCCAATAGAAAGGTGGATCGTACCGCTGCAAAAAAGCGGGTGTGCTGAACGCCTCATGCTTCCGCCGTTGCTGACCGGTCATCCGTTCTGTCTTACTTCACAGGTACGGCGGGTATCATATTGTGACGCTTGTTGTTCTTCAAGGTGTGGTTATATCGCTGCATTCACTGTTGCAAAGTAGACACTAGAGATGTGTAGATGACAAGCGTTCCGCAAGCAGCACGCGAGAGGCTTAAGTGGAGCTTGAGGCTCAGGGCCCCTGAGCGGAAAAGCTTGATCTTCGCGCCAAGGCCGCTAAGGATGGAATGGTGTGTTGCGGAAAACTGGGCTGGAGATTGGAGGCCGCTCAAACTGGCACGCTATTTATGGCACGGTGTATGATCTTTACTATGTACAATGCGCGCTGGCTGGCACTACCTGTTTCTGCTCATCAGTGTCGAACGTATGCACGCGCAAGCTGCAAAAAGCGATGAATATCTATATCTCAGAAGGTTTACATCCTGAACACGCCCCACTTGCTCTCCTTTTCGACGCCTGTGTTTTGTCCACCGCATGCCATCTGCAACCCCATACCGAGGACTCTCCTTGTGTGCTCGGGAGGAATAATCCCATCATCCCACAGCCTCGCCGACCCAAATGTAGCCTCGCTCTCGTGCTCGATCCTGCTCCTGAGCTCCGGGTCCGACTTGCCGACTGCGGCCATGACGGAGGAGAGCTGTTCTGCGCCCATGATGGATGTCTTCGCGTTGGGCCAGGTGAAGAGGAGACGAGGTGAGTACGCACGGCCGCTGTGATGATGTCAGTCCGAGATACCCGCAGATAGATAGGGGTGGGGGTTGGAGATGAACTTACCACATTCCGTAGTTGCCGGCGCCAGCACTCGATCCAACGACTACTGTGAACTTGGGCACGTCAACGCAGCTGACAGCTGTGACAAGCTTGGCGCCGTTCTTTGCAATGCCACCCTTCTCCGCATCCTGACCGACCATAAATCCAGAGATGTGTTGGAGGAAGATGAGGGGGATCTGGCGCTTGCCGCATAGCTGTACGAAATGCGCGCCCTTGAGCGAGCTTTCGCTGAAGAGGATGCCGTTGTTGGCGACGATGCCGACGGGGTGCCCGTAGATAGTTGCGAAGCCAGTGACGAGTGTTGAGCCGTACAGAGGCTTGAACTCGGAGAACGAGGATCCGTCCACGATACGCGCAATGACTTCGTGGATGGGGATTTGCTTGCGCAGATTTGTGCCTACGATGCCGTTCAACTCCTTTGGGTCGTACAGCGGCTCTTTGAAGCTCGGCTTGACAGAGACGGTCTGGTTGCGGTGCCAGTTGAGGTTGCCAATGCTTCTTCGTGCTAGGACGAGCGCATGTGCATCGTCCACGGCTAGGTAGTCCGTCACACCGGAGACTTCGCTGTGCAGCTTGCCGCCGCCGAGATCCTCTGCTGAGACAACCTCGCCAGTTGCTGCCTTGACGAGTGGTGGGCCGGCGAGGAAGATGTGACCCTGGTTCTCGACGATGATACTCTCGTCGCTCATGCTGGGGATGTACGCACCACCAGCCGTGCAGGGTCCCATGACAACACTGATCTGGGGGATGCCCATGCCAGACATGCGCGCCTGGTTGTAGAAGATGCGACCAAAGTGGTTGACATCCGGGAACACATCAGCCTGGTGAGGCAGGTTCGCGCCGCCAGAATCCACGAGGTAGATGCAGGGGAGTCGGTTTTCCTGTGCGATGGCTTGAGCTCGGAGGTGCTTCTTGACAGTGAGGGGGTAGTATGTTCCTCCCTTGACAGTGCTGTCGTTGGCGACAACCATGCACTGAACGCCATTGACTGTTCCAATGCCTGTTACGATACCCGCGGCTGGTGTGTCTTCGCCGGGGTAGACTTCATGACCTGCCATCTGGCTCAGTTCCAAGAATGGCGTTCCTGGGTCAATCAATGCCGTGATGCGATCTCTGACGAGCATCTTGCCGCGCTGGAGGTGCTTGTCTCTTGCCTTCTGCGGCCCGCCCTGCGCAATCTTGGAGTGCAGGCCGTTCAGCTTCTCGGTGACTTCCTCCATTTCGCGCCTGTTCTCTTTGAAGTCTGCCGAATTGGTGTCCACCAGTGTGGGAATGACGGACACGGCGCCGGCATGGTGGGAATGTGTGAAAGTTGCCGTGCTCCTTGACGTCTGCCGCGACGGGTGAGCTGGAGCTTGTGACCGCAGCGAAGCACCCGCGGAAGGAAGCAGACGTGATTGCGCCTGCGAACGGAGCGCCATTGCAGGGCGGATCGAGTGCTTCAAAAGCGTCAGAGCTTCCCGCGACGGTACTTTGGAGGCCATGATTTCAAACTCCGCCCTGCGCTCTGTTAGCTTGCCATTGTTTGTCGTGGCTACCTGAGCGCGTAATGCATACCAGAGCAACAATGAGGCGACGGACAGGTGACAAGACAGCGATTGAGGGTTTCAAGGGATTTGTGAAGCTGCAGCGACGAGAGCCAAATTTCACGGGCCTCGCATTTCGGTTATGCAGCGGCTCAAGGACGCACAAGAATGTCACGCCGTGAAAGCTGGGGTTGGCATCGCGGAATAAACCCGAAGCAAAGCGTCAGCCGCGGTTGCGGGGAAGCCTGCGCTAGCTGAACGCGGGAGGTACAAAGTTACATGGAACTCTGTTTAATGCCCTGAAACGGAAGTCAAATAAATGCTCGGGATTATCTTGGTGTTCAACGTCGACGACTGTTTCTCAATGGAAGCGTGCTGTTCGGTGATGGCGATTGTGAGGAAAACGGAACATCTCTCGTGGCTTGCAATTGCTGTTGGTGTATATTCTCTGGTAGCTCCTTATTCTTACAAAGTATACATCCTTTTCCCATGCAAAGGTATATGATACAACATCTACATCTTGTCCAACATGCCAGATAACGCAGATAACGCCCATTGATGCACCTCTCTCGAGTCCTCTCTTTTGAGCAATCCTCCACTGCAGGTGATTCTTCTCCGCAGCCCAACACACTCGGTCTCCCGGAGAGAACTCCGTGATGATCGCATGCTACCACCGAAATAAGTGCCCTCACTCATGGCTCAAGTAGCCTTTTCGTATTCAGTTTCACAAGCCTGCTTTCGATGCATGCGCTTACGCCTCAACCTTCTGCTCTTGTGTGGCTTCGGCCTCGGCAGGGGGAGTGATGGGTGTCTCTGGAATCAACGATTTGGCCGCAGAGTCTGCCTTGATGACCTGTCCCTGGATCTTGGAGATGCGATACTGTGGCTCGAGAATGCCAACCTGCGAAGTCATCAGCCTGCTGCCCACATGCAATTGCATCTTTATCCGCCACCCAAAAGCACGCCTGTGATCACTGTCGATTCCCTCTTCTCTTCCTCATCGCACGTTGCTCCCCCATCCCTCTACAACTACAGGAAAAGTCCAACGTACCATGCTCAACAGCCTCCACGCAGTGTCACTCGGCTGCGCACCAACACCAACCCAGTACCTCGCCCTGCTCACATCCAGCTTGATATCCTTCCAGGGCCGTCCATGTGTGTCGCCAGGCCGCGGCGCCTGCGGAATGGGGTTGTATGTGCCGAGAACCTCGAGGGGCCGCGAATTGCGCGCTGTGCGGGCGTGCGTGAGCACGATGTTGTAGAAGGGCGCGTGCTTCTTGCCGAAGCGCGAGAGGCGGATGCGTAGGACCATTGCGGGCGTGTGGGGTGCAATGCGGTGATGCTATGGCCTCGATGTTGTGCTGGTGAGAGTTCGGGATGTTTTTTGGGCCGGGGTTCTGCCGAGGCGGGTGGACACGTGATGACACCCCATGTGGTGGGCGCACTTGGAACAAAGTTCGAATAGATCTCGGGCTGCAAATATGCATAAGGCATTGTACGTGTCATTCAAAATTGATGTGCTGCTATGTGCGTGTCGCAGCTTCCGTCTGCCATGTTGTCCATGTGCTGTGATGTAATCGTTACCTCGAGCTCCATAACTTGAGCTGCATCCATACCTCGTCCCTTCAACTTACAAAAGTCCCTAGCAACCAAAAATGGCACTACGAGTATGTTTTGACAACCCCAACCAGAATGCAATATTGACATACAATCCCAGACCATATCCGCCAAAAGCGCGGCGGCGCTCGACCAAGAGCTCATGTCCACTGGCGCCTTCTCAATAGATCAACTGATGGAACTCGCCGGTCTCAGTGTCTCACAAGCACTCTTCAAGCTCCAACCGCTTAACAAGGGCAAGAGAATACTAGTTGCGTGTGGTCCCGGTAACAATGGTGGTGACGGCCTCGTGGCCGCACGTCACCTATTCCACTACGGCTATCAACCGACTATTTACTACCCGAAGCAGAGCAAGAACGAGCTATACCAAGTATGTGCGAAACTCAACACAGCAAAGGGAGAGAAGCTTACATCTCCCAGCGACTGAAGAAACAACTCGAAGATCTAAAAGTCCCCTTCACAGAAGACTTCCCCACCGCCCTCCAACAAACCGACCACATCATCGACGCCATCTTCGGCTTCTCCTTCTCCGGCGAAGTCCGCGAGCCCTTCCCCAAGGTAATTGAAGCCCTAGCATCAACCAAGATCCCCGTTCTCGCCGTTGACGCCCCATCATCGTGGGACATTGAAGACGGGCCAAGAGAAGACGGACCGGGAAAGGGGTTTATGCCGCCTGCTCTTATTAGTTTGACGGCGCCGAAGCCGCTGGTTAAGTGGTTCAAGGGTAGGCATTTTTTGGGTGGGCGGTTTGTGAGTCCGGCGGTGGCGGAGAAGTATGAGTTGGATGTTCCGCAGTATGAGGGGTTGGATCAGGTGGTTGAGATTTCTGTTGAGAGTGAGAAGCTTTGAGGTTGAGTAACGAATGGTGATGGCTTTTGATCGATGCTTGGCGACAAAGCCTCTCCGGCGGCTACTTCACGTATATCAGTCATATTGTTCAATTCCATGCCCAATTCGACTTGCCCTTGACGAATTGGCTAAGGCCCAGATATCAATCGGCGCTCAGTATCACCAGCACCTCCGAACGTTGCTACCAAGTCTCTCGACCCATGTCAAACCATAGATATCATCGAGGGTTGATAGCAAGCCTACCGTTCAACATCAATCACGCCCCCTACAACATCATACGTCGTGATCAGAATTTTTGTTTGAGAATCAAAGCTGCACTAGATTTAGGCACCAGCTCAGTTCCATGGCAAAAGATATCTTATATCAGCATTTTAGCTGACTTGTCGTAATGGTATTGGCGTACTACCTGGTAACTCCGCATGATATCCAGGTTGCAGATGGCGCGGCTGCGCATCGTGCGGCAACTCTGAATGTTGTACGTGCATGTCTGTTTCGACAGCTGATGCTGGGGCCTTCTCTGTTACGTATGCGCTCCCGGGTAGACCTGGAGCATGATACTCTGGGCTGTAGCCCACTTTTCCATGCCTTTGCTGTTCCATGCTTCTGTTCCTTTTCTTGCTCATGAACAACCATAATGCCGCTGCGCCCAAGGCTATTCCTGCTACAGGCCCGATGACAATACCAGCTATCCACATCTTGCTTTGCTGCGCTGGTTCCGCTATGGTATTAACGCTTGTGTGCGTCGTCGTCGTCGTTGGAGGAGTTGCCGTGTTTGTTGCTGCTAGATTCGGTGTTAGCACCCTGGCGATATTTTCCATCTTGGGGCTATACCATTTGGTTGAGAAGACGCCAGAGCAAGAGACATAGTGGGCTGAAATGCTGTATATCCACTACTCTGCGCCACTACCGAACTGGCAGTGTCTACAGGTTCGTCAGTATACAACCGCTCGCTGCTGAAGCTTGAACACCCACTTGATTTAGTAGAAGTCGCACTAGTAAATCTCGATGCTTCTGCTGGAGCGGTGATGTTGAATCCAGCCGAAGAGATTTGTTCTCTGTTGTTTGCTGCCGTGCCGAAAGGTACAAAGCGAAATACCCATACCGGGCTTGCGACGAGTGCAGATGCATCTATATCGACATTCCATCGATAAGAAGAGGTTGCAACTACACTTACACCCGCTTGGGATGGTCTTAGTCGCTGTCGCACATTCGTCAATGTAAAGCACTCACAAGCAATCTTGTAGGTGAAGTCGTAACTGCTAAAACTAGTGACCCAGAGATCCACCTTCCTGACATCGCACGACTTGCAATAGGTTGCAAACCAGCTCTTCAGATTTGAATACCAACTAATCGTGTATGAAGTGCCTACTTGCGCGCTGGAGGTCCGGTCCGGTACTGTGGGGGCTGTCCAATCCTGCTGCACCGTCTGACATAGTATTAAAAACGGGAAAAAGGCAACTAGCAATATAAAACAAGAAAGAAATTTCATTGCGTCCAGCAGGTTCAGCGCTGAGGCTGTTTGTATATCCTGTGATGCTCGCGACGAAAGTACACATACAAGACTGCGTGCTATATAGAAATGCTTTGCCTCGTAGCATCATCGCCCTCCTCCATCTACACAACGTTGGGCGGCTCTGGTCTTCTGAGCCACAATATTGCTCAGAGCGATTTGATCTTCAGGGTTTGAGGTGGCTGGTTCTGGGTTAGTTTGAATCCTCCAGGAGCGCAAAGCGCTTCCTATGATTATGTGAAGCTGACACTTCATGTGTATATGTACTTGTGCGGCGTACCGCAATCCCTTTGGCACAAAATACGGCTGCAGACTCGCTGCATACCTTTCTTAATATGTGATGGAAGGGTTAGTGTGTTGGTTGAGAAAATGGATGGCGCGAGAGTATTCCTTAGGATTATCAGCCAGGGTCCTTCAGCGCTTATGTGTGGTCAAGCAAGGTATTGGGGATGCAACAACGAAGTCATACTACGAGCGAATTTGCTCCAGAAGCAGTCTAAGGCAGTGTTGAATCTTGATCGCCTGGATTGGAAGCTGTGCCTAAGAATGCGACGATCGACGAGCAAAACGCATCATTCGTGGAGGTTGGAACTTGTAGTGAGAAACAATTAAGCGCGGACCAAGAGATTGTCTTTCGGCTATCGCGTGACCGATACACGTTGGACATTGTTTCATTGGATAAGGTCTGGCATGGGTAGTTCCTGCCCCCGGCTTCGTAAGACTACAATATGTTTTGCCTTGCAAATTCCCTGGTTTTTCCCAGATTTGGCCATAGTTTAATGGCTTCCTGCAGTGCCTTCGCCGTATCACATGAAGGAGTGCGAGGCCCATTCACTCTCCATATTGCGGACCCAGGACCAGCGCCAGGCGGCTAAAACGGTACGCGCCGGATGAAAGAGGCTCTACTGTGCACTCCTAAACATCCTCAAGACCTGAAACTTTGCAATCACGAATGACCGCACTAAACCTCTCCACCACAGACATGTTTTTGAGAAAATGGCGATATCCACTTGTCTGTGCAACTGCCGGCATCTTCATCATCATCGTAACTACTCTTGCTACCCAATTTGCGCCTCTGAATCGCAGTTCTACACCGTCCGCGATTAATCATGGGGGATGCTATAAGTCAGCAAAACCACATTCGGGGATGACAGTGTGCTCCGAGACCACAGAGGACTCACATTATTGCCCAGTACTACCGCCTAGTCCAGCGCTACAACCCGATACCCAAGGCCGTCTCGACTGGAGAGCAATCCCTATGCACCACCCGATTGATAACTTTATCCAGCTCCCTTCCGGGCAGGCTTTGCCAAAACAGTCCGTGCAGTCTTCCTTTCAAGTCCCATCTGCAGACGTCAAGGACGAAATGTCGAAACGTCAAGCAGCAGTTAAGGACACCTTCGAAAGAGGCTGGCAGTCGTACAAAAGTCGAGCATGGACTCAGGATGAGCTAGCTCCTATTTCCGGCAGCTCTAGAACCAGCTTTGGAGGATGGGGTGCAACACTGGTCGACAGCCTAGACACACTCTGGATTATGGATATGAAGACCGAGTTCGCAGAAGCTGTTGAGGCTGCCATAAACATCGATTTCAGCCCGAGTGGCTCTGGCGACGTCAACATGTTCGAGATCATCATACGGTACTTAGGGGGCTTCATTGGTGCTTACGATATATCCGGCTGTCATGATCTGCGTCTACTTAGAAAGGCTATGGAGGTCGCTGATATGGCGTACGCATCCTTTGATACACCGAACAGGATGCCCATCTCCAGATGGAACACGAAAAAAGCGGCAGCGGGAGAAGAGCAGATAGCAACGCAGTCAGGATTGATTGCGGAGCACTCATCAGCAGGATTGGAGTTTACTAGACTATCGCAACTCACCGGAGATATGCGTTACTTTGATGCCATATCAAGAGTGACGGATGTGCTTGACACTCAGCAAAATAGCACGAAGCTTCCTGGCATGTGGCCTGTCGTGGTGGACATGCAGAAACCGGACTTGAAAAGAAACTCAGGATTTACTCTCGGTGCTATGGCTGATTCGACATATGAATACCTTCCTAAGATGTATCAGCTCTTGAAAGGAACGGGCACAACAGGGGCTCAATACCGCAAGATGTACGAGTATGCAATGAATACTGCGATAGAGCACACGTTATTCCGGCCCATGGTAAAGGACAGCGCTGACATATTGGTGGCGACTGGCAATAACGACGGAAAGAGAGACAACATTGGACAGCACTTGGCATGTTTCGCTGGAGGGATGCTAGCTCTCGGCGGGCAACTGTTTGACAATCACACACATCTTGACACTGGTCGCAGAATCACCGACGGGTGCGCATGGACGTACACAAATGCACCGAACGGCATTATGCCTGAGCTTTTCACGATGGAGGCCTGCCCGACATTAGCCGAATGCGATTATGTTCCCAAACCCGGCTCAGACTCTTCCAGTCCCTTCAGCAGCGTCTTGGACGGTCGATACATCCTCAGGCCTGAAACAATCGAATCCATCTTCTACATATATCGGATTACAGGCGAACGCCAGTACCAGGACATGGCATGGGATATATTCCAGGCTATTGAAGACAACACTCGGACGGAATTTGCCAATGCTGCGATTCGAGACGTTATGAAAGTTCCTCCAGAGAAGGACGATAGTATGGAGAGTTTTTGGATGGCCGAAACACTCAAGTATTTCTATCTTATTTTTAGCGAGCCGAGTGTGGTCAGTTTGGATGAGTTTGTCTTCAATACTGAAGCGCATCCGTTTCGAATCCCTGTATAGTTGCAGCTTCAGCGAAGGCGCCTTGCTTTCATATAGATCCGGCATGATAGAGCAAGGGCGAGGGATTCCATATTGACCTACTTGGTACCTGCCCTATAATGGCTAATCCCCATATTGTCTTCCCTCAGTTTAAACAGCATACATGCTTCATACCCTCTTAAAGTAAACTATCTACAAGTAAAATCCTTAAAAGCACCAAAGTAAGTGATGGAGAGTTAGTATTCATTAAGGTTTAGTTAGCAAGCTGCAAGGTCATAATATCGCCACAAGTGCTACTAGTTTCAAACCAACAAGGTTTTTGCCGTCAGGAAAGGTAAATTATACCTGACTTTTGACTACTGCACCTCGTAACGTCGTTATAGCAGGCGTGCCGGAGCACTGAGTAACGCTGAACTTACCCATCAACGTCTCGCACACTTTCGTCACTCGCGCACAGGTCATGACATCTCCTCGGCATCGAATCTACATCACTTGCCCCCGAGCAATCCACATAGTCTGACCAAATGGAGCAAATATCAGTGAACCCCAGACGAACAGCTAAAGATCAGGACTATTCCGAGCTTCACAATAGTGCACCTGCTACCATTCGCTGCTACACCAACCACCGCTCTCACCAACCCTTTCATTCAGTCTCTCCATAAGCAGCATATTACCCATACTTCATTCGTACACCAGGCGAGTCCATCTCACATCGACCCCACAATATCGCAAAGCTCACGAGCTCTTGACTTACCATAAGTTATCAGTAAACGCAAGCAAGCAAACAAACCAACAAACCCAATCGTGAAAATGCGTATCGATCATTACTGCCTCATATTTTAACGTAGAAGATGGAACAGCCTATCAAGGATACCGAACGGCTGTAACCAAGGGGTCAAGACACAACTTTCGCATCCTTAACATCGACGTCATTCTCCCTTTTATACCGAGCAGAATCCGTTCCTTTGGATATTCACACACTCATACAGAACTAAACAGGATGTGAGAAGCGTGTAGTTAGACATTGTGAGGTTATCGTTTCACCCGTCAGGTACGGCGGTTTCATCAATTCCATTTACACCACGTGTACAACCCAAACAAACAAACATGAATAAACTGCGTCTTTATGAGAAGTTGATACTTTAATAAGACGTTACTTTTACTATTTCTGTTATATCTGCACTTGCTTACGCTTAAAACTACGCGCACACACTCCCCATCACAGGTTCAAGTGCGTCTACGAACCCGTCGAACTAGCAGTACCATTATGAGAACTAACGCCGAAGCTGTGCAGAAGACATGAACAACAACACACACACAAATACTCGAAAGAAGTAGCCAAAGAAACATTCAAAATAAGGAACCGAACTAGAAAGAAAAAATCGAGGAAACGAAGAAGTGTCAGAAGCGCAAGACACCACACAAGCGCCTACACAGACGCAGACATTGCCAAGACTGCCTGCGTACCATGATCCCCTCGAAACGGGAAACAGAGTGCGATCCCCCTCGATGTCGAAATGCGTGTTCTCTCGACGCCGGCTGCCTAAAAGTCTGGGATGAAGTGAATGGAAGCAAGCAGCACACCCAAGCAACCCACACACAAACAAACACTCAAGTAAACAACCGAAGGAAAGCAAAGCGAAGAAGTAAAGTTGAAGTAAAAAATTCAAAATTATATAAAAACCACCTTACTTCTCTCGCACACGAACAGAAACAGAAATATAACAGAAACAGAAGCAAATAACCAGGTAGGTAGTTCAGACACTATTTTGCGGTCCGGGTATCGTGTAGAAGAATCGGGACGGGTCCTTCTCTTCTTTCTTTCTTCTTTCGCTTTCTTCGCTTTCTTCCAACAGCTCTTCGCTTTCTCGTGCTCTTTGCGACGGAGCTGGCGGTCAGTCTGCGATCTCTTCGTGTGTAGAGGGATCACAAACGCCAGATAATGCTGCACCAACGCTCTTTAACACTGCCTTAACACACGACCAAGGCTCAGCTAAAGCTTCACTATCGCTTAGCTAGAGCTTCGCTCGTTACCAACGCAATCAAACCTCCACATCACCAGCTCAACACGGGTCCAGCAAAGCTCCAGCCAGCCCTCAAACGTCCCCCGATGAAAAGTATCGTACAGCTAGGAAAAAGGTCGTCGTGAGGTCATTAGTCGAAGAAACCAGTCTCCGGGCAGCATGCCATGCTACACCACACCACACCACACTACAGTAAGATCAAGTAATTGCTAGGCGCAATACCCGTCTCGCCATTCGGCTTCTTGGCCTGCCACCACCGCCCGCTGACGTCAGAAACCTCAAGAATGTCGTGTTTCTGGAAGGAAATCTCATTCGCGTCATCGGGGTTCGCTTCGTAGCTGTAGATGGCCTTGGCGCGGTAGGGGTACTCGATACCTTGGTCTGCGGGCTCGTCCTGGGTGGGTGTTTGGGCGTTCATGCCGGCGAAGGGCGGGGCGGCGCTGTTGCGGCCCTGGGCGCCTGCGGGGCCGCCGGGGTAGCCGGACACGGGGGACGAGGTTTCGAAGCCGTTGAGCTGGGCGGACGTGTACATTTGCGGCTGCTGGCTGTTGGAGATTTGGGTTTGCGGGCGGTTGGTGTAGCCGTTGGAGATGGGGCGGGAGGAGCGCGAGCCGGGGTGCTCTTTGTGCAGGGCGTACGAGTCGACAAAGGTGCGGTGGCGGGCGGCGGGCTGGGAGCCGTAGTAGAAGATCCAGACAATCTGGGGTGGTTAGTAAGCGTTCAACTAGAACGAATGGTAGAGAGCGTACGGCGATCATGGAGAGCAGGATGTAGCCTGCTGCTGCGGCCTCGAAGGGCGCGACGGGCGAGTAGACCAGCGAGTTGACCGAGGAGGTGGTGAAGACGAGGCCGGCGCCGAGGAAGCCGACAATCTGTGCTGTCAGTAACATTCATAGGCATTCGAACTTCGAGGCACGTACAGCGACATGGTAGGTCCGCTCGGCGTCGGACGCGACGGTGACAGTGACGCCGACGATGCAGAAGAACATGAAGACCAGGGTCCACCATGCAAAGTTGGGGAAGCCGCCGTGGATGGCGGATATGATGCTGGAGACGAAGGCAATGATCCAGGCGAGCTGGCACGGTTAGCTCGCAGCCGCACTCACACACGTGCACACTCACAATGCCAATGGAGATGGTGGCCAGCGCAAAGGGGTCGCCGATGATGCGGCCAACGCTAAAGGACGAGGCGCGCTGGCTGTTGTAGCCGTTGCCGTATCCTGATTCCATTTTCGGAGTGGGCGAGCCGGTGGAGCCGTACGAGGGCATGTAGCAGGCGGAGGGTGAGATTCAGGGATGCGGGCGCACAGCGACGGGGCAGAAGGAGCGGCGGCGGAGGGCGTGGGGAGCGAGGGCGTGGTGAGAGAGCGAGGGTGGCGAGGCGTCGAGCGAGTCCAGCTACGGGTCGATGTCCAGCAACGGTGCAAGCGGGCGCGAGGGGAGCGGCGCTGCTATGTACGGCCGGGTGCGCAGACAGTGCGCGGCGCAATACGAGGCTGCGGCTGGGACGGCGGGCGCGGCACGGAGGGCCAGTGGCCAGCGACGAGGGCAGAGGGTTGTTGCGGCGGCTGCAGAGTCGGTGAGGCTTGGGGGGCTGCGTGCGAGTCGAGGGCCGTGGGAGTGTTGGCTGCGAGGGAGCGCGGCGTGCTGGCAGCGCGCTGGAGGTGCTGGGTTTCAGGACGGGCGCAGTGCCGCCGGGCGATTGGCTCTCTTCGGGCTGCCCGTAAGGCTGGGGGAGCAGACCCACTTGGATGATTAGACCGGCCCGCCCAACGGCCTAGAAGGGACGCGCGTGTTAAATTTGGATTGGCGATGCGCCTGCACCACCTTCCATCAGCAATTCCCGGCTGAACTGCCTTGCGAAGATGCTTTGCAGGTTATGCCAGAATATGCTTTCAGAATATGCCAGGATATGCTTTCAGAATATGCTTTGGCAGGACATGTCAAATCTTCAAGACAAACACAGGTCAAACCAGCCATGCCTAGTGCTATGCAGACAGACATCCTGAAGCTGGCTTGTCTCAAATGCCCCCCCGGCACACCGCTCGCCGTCAACCACTCAACACATCCAGCCCTCGCTCAAATTCTTCCTCACCACGTTCAACAATCCCATCCCCCATGCATGTCACTGCAGGTACACCACCTCCAGGCACGTGTGTGCGCCCGGAAGCCGATCAGTTCTGGCCAGCACCCCTGTCTCACACGTTTCAGGCCCGTCAAGCCTCGTCTGCAACGCTGCTGAAACGCCGTAGACACGGGTTCCCCTCCAACCGCGCTGCAAAATGTTCATGTTGAAGTCACCACCCCGTCATGAGCGCTGTCTGTGTGTGAGGCTGTGCAGCTGTGATACTTTTGATTGTCGTGCTGGCCAATCATGGTCGAGTCGAGGGAACGGTGGGCGTGGGAAACTGCTTCAGGGAACGACAGATGTAGGGGTCGATGATGCTAGACGTCATAACGGCTGTCATTGCCGAGATTATGGCTCTCTATTGCTGGTCCTTAATCAGTTCGTCCACTTTATGGGAGATGGATGACTTCATCGTTATATTCTGTCAAGCCTTTGCTGTTCAGGTACCATAATGTTGCATGCTGTGAAGTATTCGCTCTATCTGCGGGTATCATATGTTCGTCTCTTACGATGCTCTGCACTATCCCATAGCTCAATGGAATCCAGTTCGCTCACTCCCCAGCTCACTGCACTCCAGTTGCTCTGCACTCCAGTTGCTCTGCACTCTCCAGCTTACACTCTCCAGCTCATTGCACTCTCCAATTCTCTTGCACTCTAGTTCGCTTGCACTCTCCATCTCACCACACTGTAGCTCACTGTCCTCTCCAGCTCACCACACTGTAGCTCACTGTCTCTAGCTCACGGCCACTCACAAATAATCTCCCCTCTCAAATCTCATCACCCTCACTGCCCTCCCCCTCGGCCCGCCTCGCCTCCTCCCTCTGCAGCGCCCGGTAGCTCTTCACAAGCCTCTCCTGATGCCCAGCCCAGACCTTGCCTGCCGCGACCCAATGCACCTGCTTGTTCCTCTGCACCAACAGCCCACTCCGTCTCCGCAGCTCGGCAATCTTGAGTGCCTGCTGCAGATGCCGCTGCTCTGCTTCTGCAATGCGCGGGCGCAGCTTGGCCAGCTTGACGAAGCCGTCGGTGGAGGGGATCTGCTGGTCGTCGAGGGCCTTGAGCTGCGAGGCGGTGGTTGCGAATGAAGTGGCGCGCTCGACAACTAGGAGAGACTTCTGGGATGTGGAGAGCGGATTGGCGTGTGTGGTCGATTCCTGGGGGGTGAGGACGTCTTTGTGTTTGGTCACTGTACAATCAGCTTCAATCCATAGCCAGCAGACTATCATGCATACACAGCTCGTTCACATTATCCAACAACGCCGTCTTGCCGGCCAGCTGCTGCAGCGACTGCTCGATCCTGCTAATGCGGTCGGGAATCGTCTGCGGCTTCGACTCGCCCTGCTGTGGCGCGTCCAGCAGATAGGCCAGGCGCTCCAGCCGCGACTCCAGCAGTGCATACGTGAACAGCACCGCCTCGTCGTACTCGTCCATGGTGGGTGTGCGTGCTCAGCTAGGCATGTGAAGGCGGCGCGCGGCTATCCAGCGCGTGGCCCACTTGGCTCGGATCCCGTTCCGAGGGCGCAACGTCAGCGAGACCGGGGATTTCGACATCGCCGTGACCGTACCATCACCTGCTTCACTCGCCTGGCCTGCTTCGCGGTCGCACTGCCGCCTACTGCATGATTGTGCGACGACGAGCGCAGTACTGACGGAGAGCATGGCCAACTACTCCGCCATCGCATCCGAGCCCTTCGACGACGCCATGTCCGCGAGCACCGGATCGCTGCGCGGGAGACGGTAGGCATACGACGACGACGTGCACGCAGTGGCTAACACACACAGGCGTGGGCGAGGCAAGCAAGATGCCGGCCACCAGGGGCAGGCGTCCTGGATCTCCAGCGTTATCAACCTGGCCAACACCAGTGCGGATCCCCGGATCCGACTATGAAGACTCCACTGACGACGACAGTCCTCGGCGCGGGCCTGCTCGCCATGCCCTCTGCCCTCTCCAAGATGGGCATCTTCCTCGGCATCTTCGTCATCGCCTGGGCCGGCTTCACCGCTGGCTTCGGCCTCTACCTGCAGACTCGCTGCGCGCGATACATCGACCGCGGCCATGTCTCGTTTGCCGCCCTCTCCCAGCTCACCTACCCGAACGCCTCCATTCTTTTCGATGCGGCTATTGCGATCAAGTGCTTTGGCGTGGCAGTGAGCTACCTGATCATCATCGGCGACCTGATGCCCGGCGTCGTCGTGGGCTTCGTGCCCGGCGCCGAGGACACCACTTTCCTCCTCGACCGGCAGTTCTGGATCACGGCATTCATGTATGTGCAGTCCCCTGTGTCCCCTTGTTTTATGCTAACCCGCCAGGCTCATCGTCATCCCCCTGTCGTTCCTCCGCCGCCTAGACTCGCTCAAATACACCTCAGTAATCGCCCTCTTCTCCATCGCCTACCTCGTTATCCTCGTGGTAGCACACTATATCAAAGGCGACACCATTGCCTCGCGTGGGCCGGTGCGAGTCTTCGAATGGGCCGGCCCTGTCAGCGCCCTGGCCGCCTTCCCAGTCATCGTCTTTGCATACACGTGCCACCAGAACATGTTCTCCATCCTCAACGAAATCGCAAACAACTCGCACTTCCGCACCACCACCGTCATCTTCGCCTCCATCGGCGGCGCCTGCGCCCTCTACATCCTCACCGGCATCACCGGCTACCTCAGCTACGGCGACAACATCACCGGCAACATCATCTCCATGTACCCCACCGCCGCCGCCGCAACCATCGGCCGCTTCGCCATCGTCATCCTCGTCATGTTCTCCTACCCCCTCCAAATCCACCCCTGCCGCGCCAGCATCGACGCATGCGCGAAATGGCGTCCATGCCGCCGCTCCCCTAGCCGTGACTCCAGCCCGACCCGGCACTCCCTCGTCGGCAACGCCGCCTCCAAACCCTCTGCCGAAATGACCGACCTGCGCTTCGCCATCGTAACTACCTGCCTCATCGTCGCATCCTTCATCACCGCCATGACCGTCTCCAGCCTTTCCCTCGTCCTCTCCTACGTCGGCTCCACAGGCAGCACAACGATATCATTCATCCTGCCAGGCCTCTTCTACTACAAGATTTCCGACCCAGACTCTGCGCACCACCAGCGGCTCGTCAAGGACGAAGACGACGAGAGCGAGTTTGTAGCCGGCGTGGAAGGCGGTGCGAGTCGCGAAGGGAATGATAATAGGGATTGGCGGAGGGGACTGTTGAGGAGTGCGGCGTTGGGTCTTGCGTGTTATGGCGTGTGCGTTATGGTTACGTGTTTGGGTATTAATCTTGTTTTTGGGGCGAGTGGGCATTGATTAGCTCTGTCTCTCTCTCTCTCTCTCTCTCTTTTCTTCTTTCTTTATTTATTTCTTTCATGCTATTCTCGTCTTTTTAGATGGTTTGGGTTGGGTGGGGCATTGCGTAAGGGCGTTTAGTGGCGTTTTTGTAGATTCTGTCCTTTGCTTTTTGATTGTTTTTGGTATGGATGCATGCATAGCGAGGATAGATGCGATGAGCGCTTGTATCATAGCGTGCGTAGCGTAGCGTAGCGTACTGTAGCGTAGCTTAGATTTGACGCTTTGGGTAGTACAACGTAGAAATACACACCTTTAAACTCAATCCGAGATGTGCGATATCCTCTCTTTCATTATTTCTCTCTGACTGAACTGTGAGTGGATGGATGGATTGTAATTGTATGCGGTCGTCTTGCGAACGCGGAGTTGAGATGGGGAATACGTCCGGCTTTCTCACTTGTCACGCTGCTATGCCAGTGAGGTAGATAAAAAGGGCTGGAAAAGTGCTAACGCTGGACTTCCGGTATGGACGATGGTAGTTAGTACTCGCGGCGCGGGTCAGAAGGGTGGGGCCACAATTACGAAGGACGGGAATCTGCACAGGGGCTGCAGTACTGGTGATGGTGTAGATAGTCGAGTATACGACAATGTGCTACTAAGCCATGTAGCTAGCTTCCCAAACGCCTTTGCAGCAAGTACATTCGCACAGCTGGCTCCAAATCTTGCGGCACTTTGTACGCGACCTCCACGCGTTTGTGTTGGTATTAGTCAATCAACCCGCCTTGCGACGCATATAACAAACACCGGTTCCACGGACTGACGAATGTTTCGAGGCCGTTGTATATACTGTTTTTGGGTATGAGGGAGGAGTATACTGGCGCCTACCTTGTTCCTGTGAAATCGCTTTCATTGCACTGCTTTGTAAGACTTACACACTGTTACGCTACCGTAATGTGTAGATACCTGGCCAATCACTTAAGTGGACGTGTTTAGAGATGTGACGCTGTTTCTTGTATACAGATGTAGTAGACCCCCTAAGTTACGGAATCATCTGAATGACGCGAGTTGTTCAGCCGAGTCGTCTCCTGACTGGGCCATTGCAAGAATTTTCGACAAATGCAGCCTGATTGCTGTTATTACTGCCCTCGGGAAGGACGGAGGCCTTCTTTAATGGCAAGTGTTCGCAATATTTTACACTTCATCGCGACCGAATGTGAGCTGAATGAGAGCAGTGCTGGGATTTCTGCCGTACAAGGCAGCCAGACTGGATAATGATCAAGTATCACACTAGAGAGTAAATTGAGAGGGAGGACTTGGCGAGGGAAAGACGAAGCGAAAGACATTAAGACGTAACCTTCTTCTTTACTATGATAAGGTTTTGCACCTTCTGTAATCCTAGGCGCAATTTATTAACAGCCTCCCTACTTATTAGTCCGTGAACATATAATTCCCAAACTATCTGGAATGCTGGGCCAACTTTTCGCAGAATAAAAGGAACCTCCGCACCACACAGCACTGTAACTCAATCTCCTTTCTGCGCGTCAGGCAGCGCAAGACCGAAGTATCTATCTTCTAAAACAAAGAACTGTTGACTGAGGGCATATTTTATAAGGCTTACGTCTTCAGTACAAGTGAGCTCCCTGGCAGGCTGTTGATGAAACCTCTCTGTCATGAACCGACGAGCGTCTCTTCGAACTTCACGGCTATCAGCATTCAACTGTTCGACTATGGTCCGTTGTCTTGAGTCGAGCAGTTTTGTCATATAAGACTCGACTGTCCTAGGACGGATCAGGCACCACATATGGGAGATTGAAGGGACGATGATAGAGATCATACGGCTGTTTGACCCATTCTTTACCCAACGCTTCAAAGGTACGTGAATACTCAAGCCGATCCAAGGAGGTCCAGCGGGCGTTAATCATGGTGTCATCTTTTGCAAGGTCCTCGTCAAAGCTGCTATGTACGAACGTGTCGTCGGAAGTCAAGCTCGTGAGGTGCTGCGTGCATGCTTCGATCATGGTTCTGGTCTCTGCGAATTCCAGACGGGCTGATTCGAGGACAGTCAGAGAAGGGACTGTCCACTGCCAGCCATGGGGTACGAGCGGGAGCCATGATGCCATCGTTGTCTCGTCACTTGTCTGCTGGCCAGCGAGAAGCGTTTCCCAGAATGCCCTTAATCTGGCTGTTTTGGTGAAGTAAGGGAATTTTTCGATGTCCTCGCCCATGACTTCCTCCTTACACGTCCCGATCTGGACCATGAATAGAGTCGAGTTCGTCAAGTCTCTTTCGATCTCTTTTGGAAAAGCCTCAAACACCTCTTGAATAGTGTCCACAAGTATGCCTTCAACGCGCAATTTTCTTTCTTGAATACTCACTTTGCAAATGGTATCAGCACAGGCCCTATACTGTTTCCGCAGCCGCGAACGACTCTCAAGGTACTGTGACAACACTTGTGTCTGCAGGTGCCTCTCATTATGGTCTTGCGTTCGTCAAGGCACTCCATGGATCTTCCCCGTCGTTTCCAAGTGCCCTATCACTCTCATCCGGAATACAAATAATACGTCCGGCCTACCTTGAAGCTCCTTGAACAGAAACACGAAGCCCTTCGTGCCATCTGGGTCTATAGCGTCCACTAACCACTCGGGGATAAAGTGTAGAGTTGACTTGATCGGGCGAAGAATGTCTTTGGCGCGTTTCCTGTAGAACAATTGGTCTTGCATGCGATACTCGATATGTCGCTCCGCCTGTGCACCGCTACTTCAGGGAGGCTTTACCATGGGATCGATGCTCGCTTTGCCGTTCTAGCGCACGGCAGACGCGCTGTGCAAGCGCCTGTGACCAGTCTGGGTCCCATATCGGAAGGGGTTCGACTACTGGAGAGTTTGAAAAGTAGGGCTGGCAATTGTGTAGGAGTACGAGCGATTGCGTTTCAACGATGATCCAAGTCGCAAAATCAACGTATACATCTTCAACACCAACGTTATCATCGACATTTGGCGCAGCTCTTCGAGACATACCGATTTGGTTTCCCACATCCATCGCGTCTGCCCACAGCCCAAGCAGCGCGTATATCTTGTCCCTTCGGAATTCTGAGCGTTGTGTGAGTAAACGAGAAGCGTACAATTCGCTTGTTCCAAGCACCTCTGCTCCCCAGCGGGAGGGCAATGTATCCAGCGCCAGCACGTTCTCCACGGCGGGGAAGCTCTGACGCATGGTGATCCTATTGACGTACATCCGTGAGCATGCCACCACCAATTCGAACCACTCCATACACTCGAATCCACGCCGAACAGTCATCTGATTCTATTTCGTTCCTACCCACCAAGTGCAATCTCATGTATGATCCATGCTCTGAACCACCGAACGCGATTTAAAAAACCGTCGATGGCTGCGGAACCCTCGGTGGATATGCTTAATTTCGAGAAACCATGCTTGTAGGACATTTCTCGAAGAGCGCTCATGGCCAATGTGCTATCGTCGGAAGGGGATCCAACCAGATGCTAAGACAGCTTGCCAAGGTATAGATTTGACCCATGACCTGAACTTGGGAGCTTTTCTCCTCGAGATTCTTTTGATCGATGCATATCAAGTCAATCCATAAAATAAAAGTTTCCTCACGCTGACGCCGGTAGCGAAGGAGGGACTCCAGGTTCGTAGCAATTGGTCGATAAGAATTGTCCGGGAATTCGATAACCCCAGTGGGAGTGGCACCGCCCCAGGCGTTTGATAGTGCTTCATACCGTTCGCGGATACATTTTTCAGAGTCGAACAATTGGGGCGAAGTGATGTGAGTTCTTCCTTGAATAGTATCTGATAACTGGTGGGAGGGATAGAGTGTGAATATGCGAAAACTCAATTCTCTATCCTTCGGAAGAGGTAAGTGCTGGTATGGTTCAGTCGTCGTTGAGAGCTCCATGAGTATCATTGTTGTCAATGCAAGCGGGGCGAAGCGGTTGATAAGGGTAGTGGAACTCAAGAGCATGGCTGGACTGCGCCTACTTCCTTGCTGTTGCCTGGAAAGCTATGGCCTGATGTTTATAATTGGGCAGGACAGCATCAGAGGTTGTAATGAACGGTGACAACTGATAGGCTCAGACTGCTTCAAATGAGCCGGCCTGCACCGGGGGCCAAAAAGGATTGCCAAAAGATCATCTACTCATGCAATTTTGTCACAGATAAAAGTATTAGTCGCCGAATGGACTTCCAAGATGTTGATCTTCTCGTATGAGCTGCGTGATAGGAGAGAAGATTCGTTATCTCTACATATTATCTCAACGAGTTTCCTAACACTTTCGCATTGAAAAAAGTAGGAGAATTAGATTCGTAACATTACAGTTCCATTTACGTGGGGAATTGGGATTGCTATTATGAAGACTTATTTAAGAACCTAGATCTGCTCCTCGCAGATTCCTTAAACTTGATATCTACTTCTGCGAGTCTCATGGGTTGGCTCTGATCTATTATAAACGCGTTCTTGGGACTGCACGGCTAACGATTGTCCTCTAAAGTGGCCTGATTGTCCTCTATATTGCTGCTGTTGCATACGAAAAAATTCCTCTGAAGGTGCTCAAAGCCTCTAAGTTGTTAGGACTCCTAACAGCACTACTACTTGTTATTGTTGTTATGCTTAAACTTAAGCTTCTTGAACAACGGGGCAGCTAACTTAAAGCAAACTAGAAAAGAGGTCCTACTAGAGATCATGTTAATGTCCTAATCTGACCTGAGATAGTGCTGCGCAAATCTTCCCAGGGTGCCACAGTCGAGAGCGTTATTCGTGAAGACCCGCTGACGTGGTGTCTATAAATAGTTCTGGCTTCCCTGCATGCATGCAGAGTCTCTGGCGAAAGTGTTGGTAGAAATATTCTCAAGGATGCATGGCTGAAGATCCTGTGATTGTAGTAGAGCTCAACGGTGCAATGGTCAATCGTCATTTCCCAGACTCGAATACGGATCTCTGTTGGAAGCTGTGGAAATGAATGGAACGTACGTTCAATCATGTTGCTGCAAATCATGCCCTGTTTGGTTGGTAAATTGATATTCTGCCTCTGATTTGCTTAGAGCAGCAGTAAGATGGAGGGAGGCTGCTTCGAGGCGAGGCGGCGAGCATGTGCAATTGTGGACACAGGAACTCAAGCGCCCACGGGATCTATTGGGGGTTTCGGGTACATTGCGCTAGCGATGTGTATCTCAAAGCTAGAACTTTCTAGAGATCAGCAACGCCATAGGATCAAATCTCTGTGAGTGAGAACGTTGGTTTCATATATTCCTTTGTGCTTGATCACGCGCGTTTTAAGCCACAACGTCTCACGTCTGCGCCGGAGCATCGCCTTTGCATTATCCTCTAGATCAATAAGTAGCTTCTAATGATGCTGAGTTTTTGCCATTATTTGCCACCTGGATTTCAGGAACAGGTCTCCTTCCCAAATAATTATGAGCCTGTGTCACAATAGTTTTTACCATGCCTCTCGTGCCTAAGTCGTCCTATTCTCAGTCATTATGCAGCAGATGTAACCCGTGGACTGATAAAAATAATTGTCGGGAACAAATGGACACGTTGAAATCCTTTGTCTCTAGTAAACTATGATCATAAACCAAGGCCAACGCAAACACCCTCTGCAAAGCCTTACGACAGCGGCAGAGTTTCAAATACCCGATTAGACTACGCAATTGACCATTTTTCGAAGGAACGGGCCCAGCAATATGGCACATCGTGCTTTTGGCATCGGATTGCGTACTTGGTTATACAGTACACACAACATGGTTCACTACATTGAATCTGAGCCCGAATAGCTAAAGAGCTGCTGTGTCGATCTGAAAATTAGTCATTTACTCTAAAACGGTTATTACTCTGTTAAAACCTGTATCGAAGCTGGCTTACACCGAGCTCGACCCCAAGTTGGTTCACTACTTCTGTTCCTAGTTCATGCACGCATGATCGATGGTATAACAAGCCACTTATTACAGGTGATTACCAAAGCCTTTAGCACTCAAAAATTAGCGCTTGCTTGGCCTCCTTACAAAATCCATCCATTGACAAGTTTGGTATCGTTGTAAACCTTGAAATTCTCAAAGTGCTGCTGTCGGGTACCCCCTCGGCCAAAGTGCTCCGCGCTCACATTCAGTACTGTCAAAGGTCCAGTACTGTTGGCGGTAGGGAACTGAGCCAAGATTATATTGAAAATCTCAAAGGGTGTGTAGAAGTCGGTACCCTTGCTCACAATCTGAGATTGCCAAAACTTGAGCCACTTCTGAGTGTGGATGAGAGGAGCCGTGCCTTGAATAGTGCCAGTGATCCCTGTGTGACCAGGAATGACCCTTGCTGGCTTCAAGTTGTCAATAACAAGTTGAACAGAAGAGATCCAGCCTTGAAGGAGTGCAGGTGTCTCCAAGTCGGCAGTCCACAGGTGATAATCGGATCCCATTATCGCGTCGCCAGCGATAAGAGTGCGCGTGCGAGGAATCCAGAGCATGGACACGTCGATTGCGTCACCTTGGATGGGACCGAGGAGTTCGATTGTCTGGTCTTCATTGCCTGGCAGAGCGAAGAATGTATAGTTGTAAGCTTCAGGCAGAACTGTGTTCTGCAAGACCAAGTCAGCTCCCAAGGTAGCTGTATTAGCCTTGACCTGCGAGTGCTCTGATTAGCCGTGCGTCATTACAGCAAAAACCTTTGATGTATAAGTACCTGAAAAGGGGCCTCAAACGCAATGTGCGCCGCTGCTTTCGGGTTGGCATAGTATTTCACCCCGGGAAACTCCTCAAGGAAGGCACCACCACTGAGATAGTGGTCAGGGTGCAGGTGAGTTGTGAATGCAGCAACTAGAGGCTTGTCTGTGGTTGCCTTGACCCAGGCCGCGAGCTCCTTCGCCTTTGAAATAGCAATGGGAAGATCAACAATTACTACTGCCTCTGAACCAATGATCAGGGAGGAGACCAGATTAAAGCCTTCTGCGCCAGAGATGTGGGTTTCAACCTGTAGATTGGCAGTATTCTTAACGGGACCTCGAGGGAAGGCCAGAGCAGCGCTGGCGAGCAATAGCAGGGTTGAACTGAGACGAAACATTCTGCTGAAAAGGTATAGTACAGGCTGTGGACAAGTATAAGCTGTGTACAGAACCTTTCAACACCGAAATTTCTCTTATAACATTATTTCACACTGTCAATCATAATCAAGGTGAAGTCTGGTTTGTAATACGCGCGACCATTCCGCTAAATTGCGCAACAAGTGCTGCGGTCTTCCTTTTGTTTTGATGCTGGGTAATTACGGCGATACTTCGCTTGGCTGAATTACCATAGACATGCTGTGATCTAAGAAGGAAAGTGGTGTTCATGTCAAATCAGCTACTATAGAGCCATAAAACATGATAGCAAATTCGATTAGGGAGTTTGTTATGTTTAGACTCCTGCACATTGTTCTCCAGTAACAATTAGCATAGGCTTCGTCAACCGTGTAATAATTTCAGTGTTCCTCCAAGACTTGAACGGAATCTTTCGGGCCGAATTTATACTCATTCTGAGAAATCCCCGCACGTGACTGGAAGATAGATCGGGCCGACTTAGTATGCCTCGCTGTTGTGACATTGTCCATCATCACACAGTAATTACTGTGTATATAGGCTGAAAACCGCCTTTGGCTTTTGAGACAAATTGGCAGTCGCCAGCGTTCTCGTCCGCCAAACACCGATTGGTCCTTCGGGCTGAAGGCAGTTTCCAGCCGTCTGCCACGGGAAGGAATACAAGTATGCTGCTCAACGCTGTGACAGTGGTTCTTGGATTTCAGAGGCATCGCCGAAAGTAACTATACTCGAGGATGACTTTCGCAGCGTACAGACCTGGCCACGTTCAACCTTAATCCGCCCGCTCATCGCGAAACATTATGTATTGCATGGGTTAAAGGTTGACTATAGGACTTGTTGTTCTGTAAAATTAGCATTCGAGAGAGTCCAGCTGCATTCCGGTAGCATTGAAGACTAGTTGCGCATATCCATATCACGCACACCGTTATGCCCGGTAGCCCACATCGATTCTCCGCAGCCAACGGGAGCTTCCACTACTGTGTCAACAAATGCAATGACCGATAAGTGAGTTTTCTCAAACACGCTCGAAAGCCGAATGAGGTACGACTTCGAGGTAGCCGATGGAAAAGTGTATACATTTCGGGTCCCATCCGATGAAGTCAAGGACGACATTCAATCTATAGAGCCTGCACGTTTTAGGGAGCAGGCCATGCGTACCGCTCTTCAGGCAGTTTCCTACAAATATGGTACGATTGATATTTCCATTGAGATTGGAGTTGTTGCCACCACTAAGATCCTCTTGCAGCCACCCAAGGGTTCAAAGTAGGCCTCAACATATTCACCATGGTCCGTTATCTGAGAAAGTAAAAGGCCCCTCGACTCCTATGGATTGATGCTATCTATATTAACCAAGAAATCTTGTGGAGCAAGGCGACCAAGTCAGGCGCATGCGCCACATCTATGCTTTTGCCAGCTCTATCGTGATATGGCTCGGAGAAGCTACCGAAGACTCAAAGTCAGCACTCAAGATAGTCAAACGTTCCGGAGAGCAGCCAGAGTATACGACAAACGACCTGTATTTGCCATTACCCAAATGTACAGGCACAGCGCAGATCTGATATAAAGAAAGCAACTCGACGCTGAGGCATGCTCTATCATTGCTAATTTCATGCCAAGGCCATACTTTGCAAAGCTATAGGTCTTACCGAAAGTACAACTTGCAAACAACAACTTAACAATTCAGTACGGGGAAGCAAAACTTCTCTGATATCGCCCGGCGCAATTTTTGCTTTGTTACTACATAACCACTGGATTGTTTCAATTTTCGACACTTCTTTTGCTGCGGAGAATTAACCGTCTGTATCAATTGCAGAATGGCCTCAAGGCTCTTGATTTTGCCCATTTATTTCGCATGACCTCAAAACGCATTAAGCCCACAAGCTTTTGCCGCGCTTCGCAGACATATCCAAATCGTTATCAACTACGGACAGAGCAATTCGTACTGGCTGCATATAATATTCCAAGAAAACCATGTCCTGGCCGTTTGTGGAACGTATCGTAGACAAGGGTTATATTTCGAACGCGTTACTGGGTGTCAGACTGTGAAGTCAATATCAGAAACGCAGTACTTTTAGGTATTGTGACTACTAACTAAAAATATGTGGACTTTACTTTCTTACGTTATGAAACTGTTAATGGCCTAGTAAAGATGGAACACAGGTGCGATATGCGGGGCGAAGTCATTGCTCCCGGGTAAGTACTCACTAAGATATCTCATTAAGCTGTCAAAAACTGTATTAGGCTAATTTCGTAAGCAATCGTGGTCTCTACCTATCCTAGAGAAAGTGCGCTAATAATGTAAAATAATCTTGCGCAAATATAGATTAAAGAACTAAGGCTAATGCAGTAGGTCACTGTATATCACGCAATTATCCTAGAGAATGGCGAAAAAAAAATCAAAAAAGACAAAGCTGTGTGCAGTGTTGTAAAAGCCGTTAGCGCTGCTGCTCCTGATGATAAATCCGGGTAGTTGAGCTATCCGAGAGCCGTCGGACAGGAACCGGCGGATTGCACAGAGCCAAAAATGTATAGAACACAGAAAAGAGATGTATAAATACAGGCAAGTTAGTCCTGTAAAGATAATATGTACTACACCTTTTAAGCACCCTTTACCTTTGTTAGCAGTTAGAACACCTTAATTGTCGGTTCGCATCGTCAGACAACGATTGATCGGTTTGAACATAGACCAGGTTTCACTAGACACACATTTGTATATGGCTTCCAAGATCGTCGCAGTTGCAGGAGGTACTGGCAAGCTTGGCCGTGCTATTACTGAGGAACTTGTTGCTCATGGAGGCTATGATGTGTTCATTCTTAGTCGTGAGGTAGGTAATCTCGCAACCGTTCCCTGGAGTCAAAGTTACTGATAGGTTTACCTAGGTCAACGCAGAGAAAGCGAGGGAAATAGGGGCCGAGATTCTAGCCATTGACTACAGCGATGTTAATAGCATTGTTGGAATATTCGAATCGAAGAACATCGACACCGTCATCTCTACCCTGAGCTCCCAGGTTGGCGACGGCCCTGAGCTGACCCTCGTCCAAGCTGCAGAGAAGTCAAAGATAACGAGACGCTACATTCCCAGTGTATGGGGAATCAAATATACGCCAGAGTAAGTCATTCAACTCGCTGAGTGTGGAAATCAACCTCATTTGTGCAATCATATAGACAGGCAGAGAGGTTCCGATTTGGCATGCCAAAGATTCTCTTCGTGAAGGCTTTGGAAGCCACCACCTTAGAATATACCCAAGTCCTGAACGGCTTTTTCCTTGACTACTTTGGTTTTCCAAAAGTAAAGTCTTACCTTGGCAACCTGCCACTCGTGGTCGACATCGCGAATAACTTTGCTGCCATTCCCGGCTCTGGCGATGTGCCAGTCACGGTGACCTACAGCTTCGACATTGGAAGGTTCACTGCTGCCTTACTTACGCAGCCAAAATGGGAGACCGATTCAGTCGTCATCGGCGATAAGATTACGTGGCACGAGTTCGTTGCCATTGCTGAGAAGGTGAAAGGCGTTAAATTTGACGTCAGAAGGGATGAAGTAGCGGCATTAGAACAGGGGCAGATTACAGACTTGCCTGGGCATACGGAATTATACACATACATCCCAAAGGAGATCCTCCGGAATCTTTTAGCGACGTTCGGGCTCATGTTCGAAAACGGGCTTTTCGATCTTAAGAAGGAAGGATCCTTGAATGAAAGGTTTCCAGAAATCAAGACAAAGAGCGTCAAAGATATTGTAGAGGAGGCGTGGGGTAGCAACTAAGGAAGAGTGATTGTAGAGTATGTTAGGCAGCATTTAGCGGAGTTGGAGCCATACCAGTTACTACAGACTATCAATAATCTGCTCAACCGCCATGGAGTACGCTGCAGACCTGGTAGACAAATTATGCTACTACTGGGGCGTAAATCTCAGAAAACAGTCTAATATCGCCTCATTGTTTTGAATTATACGTATATGTTGATGATAATAAAACAGCGCTTGCTCAACGGTTGCAAATCCTACGAGTACAACTTGTACGCTATACAAATTGAGGATTGCATACCGCCTGTTTATATGTACTAGTCACTTATAAAACACGTTCTTCTATTGTTCTAGCTGTAGCAGTTTCTTTCGTAGGCTGCTCTTTCCTAGAACTTATTCGAGATATTCTCTACCTTCTCAGCCCTTATCTTTGTCCACATACCGGGTACATAAGTCACCTTGGTCAGGGTAAGCACTTTGTCGGACAGTATACCATGGTTGCTCAAATAATGCATCCATCCTCTCTAGCGATCGCCCGGCAGCCTCAGGCAATGCGAAGAATACGTATACCAATGAGGCACAGCAAATCGTTGCTAAAAACAGAGAGCACCGAATCGCTTCGTTGTAGCGAGTAAATTTCGGCATAGCTCGAGAACAGACGAAATAGAATGCCAGTAGAAAGCCATAAGAATGCTCACGTTCAACGAGAGGATACGGATCGGAAACACCTTTGACGACACCAGGTACGGGATTGCGAGCCAGCCGATTGACCAACCCACTGCGTGAATGCAGATGGTGGTGATACTTGCTTTACTAGCAGCTGTTGCGCCAATACTTCCTTTGATCATTGCGACAGAATGACCGCTGGTAACAGCTAGCTACGTGCCGACAAATGCAAGCGTTAGGATTTGTAACGTAATACAAGCATCAACGAACGTCGGCGGCTGATGAAGTCGATGTCAAAGATGGAGAAGACCAAGACAGACAAGACCAAGTAGAGGCCCGTGGCAAGGAACGGACCCTCTTCTCGCTGGATACCAAGATAGCCGAAAGAAATGGTGATTTTGAGTGGTGGCATTCGCGCCGTACAACTGTCCAAATGCATGACAGCAGAACAAGAGTATAAACCGCCTTAGATACTCGGTATCGCATAATGTTTTCTTTGAGGAGACCCCAGGTACGCGGACCTGCGACGGCCTCGATCTCGATATCAAGCTTTCTTTGGATCCCAGAAAACTGTTTCCTGACGTAAAAGTGATCTGCGGGTAATCTCCGAAGGGCTCGAGTACACAACCTCTGGAGACTTGTACCTTACAGATATACCATACGGCAGAATATTGCGAATATCGCCAACAAAAGAAGTATTTGTGGAGGCGGAATGGGATGGTGAGCCAAATGGGACTCGCTATTGCCCCTAATGGCAAGATTCCAATTGCCGACAACAAACAATTAGGTATAATCATATCATGTGCATCCCTTCCCTCATCGTTGTTGGCCACATGAATTTACAAGAAATATTAAGGGTATTCCGACATTTGACGCTTCCTGTGGAAAAATCCATCCATGCTTGATTCGACATAATCTCGAGCGCTTCAAAGGTCCCAACGATCTTACCTTTGACAGCCAAGGAAACTTGTACTTCACAGATCAAGGCCAGACCGGCCTCACTGACCCGACGGGTAGAGTGTATAGACTGTTGCCCTCTGGAAAATTGGATACACTACTCGACAATGGACCCAGCCCCAATAGCCTCGTACTTTCGCCAAACGAGAATGCGCTATTTGTAGCCATGACACGTTCGAATTCTGTGTGGAGATTGCCGCTTCATGCGGATGGTACAACGTCCAAAGCGAGTCTCTTCTTCCGAAGCTTCGGAAATGCTGGCCCAGATGGTTTGGCAATGGACGCGGAAGGTAGTTTGTTCGTCTGTCATCCGAGTTTGGGGTCTGTATTTGTGCTAGATGCAGATGAGTCACCGAAGTTAAGAATTGTGTCTGGCACAGAAGGCGTAAACTTGACCAACTGTTGCATTGGAGGACCAGACGGAAGGACGCTGTATATCACAGACAGCTTGGAAAGCAATATTCAATTCATTGAGTGGCACTGTCGAGGAGCTACGCCAATGCCGACTGTACAGTAATCTGGGTCTTCGATTTCCGAAAGAACAAGCTTAGTACCAAGCAAAAAGGTTGCCCTTCATTAGCCAACCCTCTCTACTATAACAGGTGTTACAACACTATTCTAGCCCTAAATTGATTACATGGAGTATTTATGGGTGTCTTTTCCATTCAAGAAACTACTTTATTGTTCCATCGAGAAGTAGGGCTACATTTGCTGGATGTTCCAAACATTGTTGTCTCTGGGTCGGTGCTCCCTTAGCCTAACCGTCGCTTTAGATACTACTATTGTGAATTCACAAGAGACAACTGATTGTATGATGCGAATCGAATATCTAGCCCGTTCTGTTCTTATCAGCGTTGTGGTAATACCGTAAGCCACTCAAGAAATGTTGGTTCTCCTGTGCTAGTATTGTATAGACTTCTATTTGCACACCTTAACCACGTTTCCGTCGTAGTCCTTTATGGTGAGCCAGGCAAAGACTCTTCGTTTACCAAGATTCCACAGACGGGCGAATTTACAGCCGCAGGTGACAGTTTAGTCTTGGGTCCAAGATTTTGGAGAAAGTCCTCTGGCTTAGGAATATCGATTGCACCGTCAATGGTTGAATGAGCTGCATGCAGTCCGCGCGGGCCAAATTCTTTTGCCGGAGACTGACTCAGTACACGGACTGCCACATACCTGTTGAAAAGGACGCCACCTGCGCGCTGACCTTGACAGCGGCAGTTGCTCCTGTAAAGATAAGGCTTGGTAGGTAGCTAGATTCTTGCTCTACGCTCTTTAAGAAAAGCGGCAATGTAACATAAGAGAGGCTGAAAGCGCGTTTGGCAGTTATATGGACTATCTAACGAGAGTGCTCCTCTCAGAGCTCGGAGCCGGAGTAGCAATTTAGTGTTGAATCAAATCTTAGCCCTTAGTCCAGTCCTTCTCCAACAACAAGTGATGCTCAAGAGATCCTTTCGCGTTGCCTGTTGCAATTGCATACATATAATCACACTGTTGCTTTGTAGTGGGTCCTGTCTCGGCACACGTTTCCGGTTTCATATAGAAAGCGAAAGTTAGCTCCTTATGCTAATCACAAGCTTATCCCAGCCGTTTAGGCTAGCCTGGCACTAATTACTGAACAAGACTGGCAGCGAGCTCAGCCTCCTTGCTCAGCCACCTTAGTTCAGCCTCACCGCTGCTTTATATGCAGGAATCCAGTACGACACTTACTAGGGTTATCTCTTCTATCCTTGGGTGAATCTCAAATTCCATAGCTTCCGAAAAACAACACCCTTGCGATTTGAATGACGTAGCTTCAATTTCACTATTCGACTTCCCTGTCAAATTTGTGAAACAGCCACGTTAGATAAACGTGAAGAAAGGCGAGCCGGACGGATGCTTTGGTCAGTAGAGATGGTTTGTCCTTAGTGTAGGCACAACATCTCTATGAATCGCTCGGCCACCACAGAAGTCTAAGTTGTACACAGAAGCGGCTACGGACAGATTATGCACGTCGATCTGGAACCCGTACGCGGGAAATATCCCAGTGCTGATAACCAGTCATCTCATATTCCAACTCAAATCCAAATATCTAGTGGGGCCAGCAAGTACAGTTTTGGGAACTATACCCGCATGGCGCCAGTTCGGAGATTGTATAGAACACGGTGGACCGGCTGGAGCTCGATGACGAGGCACAGACACGAGGAAGAACAGTATTTAAACAAGTATTGAAAGGCTCTAAGTCATTTGCAGTTGAATTCATTGTCTCTGCATCCTCTAGACTGGTTCTTCCATCATCCCACACCGACGTCTACAGCTTTACAGACTTCGAACACAATGGTAGGTGCAAAGACTTACTTCAAAATTTGACTTGATCTCTCTGAGCTACATTAAAAATGCACCAACTCAAGAGAGTAACAGTTATGCTTAGGCTTCACGAGATCGTGCCCTTTGCGCCTGACCTCTTTACAACGGCTAACGCGGCTATATATAGGGGAGTTTCTGTGACTATTTTCTGGGTTTTTTGTTGCCTCCACTGGCTGTCATCATGAAGCGTGGCTGCGGAGCAGCTGCTCTCGTGAATATATTCTTGTGCTGCTTAGCCTGGATTCCTGGTGTGATACGTACGTATTTCACTCTCTCACCTGATCCTCTAAAAAAGAGCTTACAGTGTCGCTGACTACAAGCCCAGATTCATGGTACATTATTTCGCAAAGTAATAAAGAGAGAAACGCTGTTTAGCTGAGGTAAAGAACTTGTTTCTAGCAAATACTGTGCCTAAATCACAAGTCTAACATAATACTGTTTTCTCATTGCTTCGTGTTACTGCATCGACATAGGTACAGATCATTGAATACTGCCTTCAGTCTGTACTCCGGACATGTAAACACAAGTAAGCTCAGCGATGGACAAGGCGTAAGTCTAATGATCATCGACGTGGAAAGCGACAGAACACTAACAACGGGAGCGATAATTACAAGCAGTAGCCACGTAACAACGAGACATAGTAGCATTCTCTTGGCATACTGTCAATTTTCAACGGAGATTATCTGTGAATACGTACATGGAGAGTAATAGCATAATAGATAGTAGCGTGCAGAAGTAACATCCCGACAAGTCAATTGAGCCGGAAAGCTGAAAAATATGCTCTGAAAACTGCACGGAGAGGGCGTCTTGAATGTAGTTGGCAGGTATCAGATTGAGCCTGATAATTACTGCACTTCTACTTCTCGTTGACGATATAAAATTGTAAAATCAGCGGGAAGTTGGGTACAATTAGAAGTCTTGTAGAGTTTGTTCACATTGCTAGGACCGTAGCTTTGAAGTAAACACCTGCCCACCCCAACTTAAGATCGATGAAAGTTTTACATATTTCCCTGTTGGATGAGCTAGTTCCTTGCGTATATTGAAGTGTGGGACTTTGTTGAGATGCATCTCGTATACATGTCTCACTGTGTGGGTACAGCTACGGGGATCACCTAGGTACCTGCCGGAAGCAGACTGGAGATGGGCCAGCCTTACTTAGGAATGAATGCCGGAAGGCCAAGATGTAGATGCCTTTCCAACTCGCCAACTTATCATGCACCAGGGCCCATCTACAAGAAAGCTTGGGTTCAGATATCCTGAGGAATCTTCCTGGTTTTCTTCTCCATATACAGGTCGTACAGACCAGTCTTTGAGATCATTTGGCTTCGATAGATCCAATGACCCTCACTTGCATAGTTTGACCAATTTTCTCCCTCTTGTGTACCATGAGTCGGGGTTACTTGGGAAGTCATTGTTTGTAGCACCCGAGCTATAGCAGTAGGGCCTCCTGAGGGCACCACAACGCGACGCGTAAGTATGACAGCAGTGACTTCAAGAACTAACTGTATAGCAGCGAGGGCGATCAGAATGATACTTGCATAACCCCAGTGATCCACCTCGAGGTGCGATCCCCTCACTGGGACATACCCAGCGACGATCAGAGGACTATTGTTTTGCGCAGTGACAGCAACAACACCAATGGCAAAACGGGCTAGCATAATAGCCATCGATCCGCTGAGACCTTTTGTTGGCAGTCCAAATGTAGATTCTGCTGGATACGAGTAATACTGCAAGGAAGTGTCATTCACAAGGGATGACACTGCATAGCCCTGTAATGCAATACCACCGGCCGCCATATTTCTCAGCTCTACTCCGACTTCGTGCTCTGGAAGCGTGACATTTGTGGCTGTGGTTACAGTGACATTACAGTCAAAGTACCAGGGCGAGGACTCCGAAGCTTCAAAGGCAGACACGATACTGCAACCATCTCCACAGCCGAGCGACGTGTTCGTGATAAAGGTCGTTTGATCGCTCCCCCCCTGAAATGGAATAGCGGTGTACTTAGGACCAAACGTAGTAGCGAGAGTGATGTGGTCTCTAGTGCCATCACCTCCTTCGATGACGGTCCAACTTTTGCAAGCAGCTGTTGACTTAATGCGACGTGTCGTCGCAACGGTAAGAGGATCTACAGTTTCTGAATCCCAGTACCTGGGAGCTGTTTCATGGAAGACGTATTCACAGTAGTTGTTTCCACAGAATATCATTGGATCAGCGAGATTCCATATCTGACCTGGAATAGGAAACGAATCCGTGCTTTCTGTTTTGAATGCAAGAGACATCTGACCGTAGCTGGACTACGTATCAGCGATTGATTGAGTGTGTTTGGAAGCCTCTCATTATACTCCAAAGGAAGTTACTTACTTGTTTGCAGTAAATTCCTGCGCAGCTCTTGAAGTTGAGTTCGATTGCACAGTTTTCAAAGTCTCTATGTGAGACATATTAGGTACAGAGACATTGCCTGGTGTTACGATTAACGCGTAGTCATCTATTCTCTCGACCGAATAGCATAAGCCCAAAACTGCAAGCGCAACCTGACACGCCTGATTGTGGTTAGTCTTCAGGTCAATTTTCGGATGTGGCATATTGGAATGCGGTGTTACACTCACAAGAATAAGTGCTAGCCATGAAAACGCAGTGATCCGAAATGATAAGCGACGTGTTCTTAGTGCAAGCCCGATGACAGCCGTGAGGCTATCTGCTTGTAAGATAAGGTCGATCTGTATGCTGACATTAGTCCGTTATAATTGATATATCATACGAGAGCTACAGACTTTGCGTATAGAGTGGTATCCAAGGCTGAGTGCCCACCAACGTAGGTTCGCGATGATAGCACTAAGCCCTGTCGCTATAGACATAGACAAGGCTATGGAAAGCCCGGTAATGAGAACATTCAATTCACGTTCCGTTGAAGGACTCATGATCAATACTCGTTCAGAATAGAATTGTAGTACGGCAAAGAACGCTAACACGATGCTGAACGTGACAAACCATCTTCCGAAAGCTCGGAGCAGTGTCCGCATCCATGGTCTTTTCGTAGTCTGTAAGCCGCGGACTTTCATGCCGTCTTTCTGAGAACAAGTGATGTCCATATCTGTAGGCTATAAATTAGCGCAGCCGTATGATCAAAAGCCCCAGTACACTAACCAAAAATAATTGTAGTACTGCAGTTTGCAAACAACCTTCGTATACGTTGTCTTTGTGAGAGAGAGTCGAGCGTGGAGCAAAGTGCTTGCTCTGTTTAGAAAGAGTGGCTTAGCCGAAAAGACTTCTATTTTGACCCCTTAACAATCAAGTGCAAATACATGATCCCTGTTCAACCTCGACGAGAGCAGTCCGCTTTATCCGCGCTTGGACATGATCTTAGTCTAGATTTGATCGGACTTGCCGATTGCTCGCTTAATATATGGGGCACAAAGCGTCGTACCTCATGTGGGTCGAATTTCTGTCGAAACTATTCTTGCTAGTTAGGTGTGATCAAAGTCATGAATGAGATTGATCAGACGTATAGCGCGACAGCATTGAAAGTGCAGTTTTGTTTGTTCGTGTGCGTCGAATCAAATATCGTAAATAGGCTTGGAACATCAACTAGTGGCAGAGAGCCACGTTCCAAGTTGTGCCCTCCACGATAGTGGTATGCAAGTAGACAAGCTTATTGGGACGTGAAATTATGGAAGGGAGAATCTATGATATGGTGTGCTCCTGCAACAATGTCAGTGAGGACGACCTCTCTTGCAAGGTTTGCTGCCGCTCGCTTCGAGCGCGCAGCAGCTTCCACATTGTTTTATGGTGTACAAAACCCTTCTCTAGCATTTCAAATGTGGGCCGTAACACTGGCCTGTCGCAAAACTGTCCAGTATCTATGTTAGCGTAAGCATGAACGCAAGATCCGCACGAAATGATTAGAGCAACATCGGTCATGATCGGTCATTACCTATGGTGGCGTCGACTCTAGGCTCGTTGGAAGGTAGCATTACGAAGGTCAGACCAGAAGCAATGAGTTGCGAACACAGGGCAAAGAACGCCTCATTCTGATCAGTTGATCAGGAACGTGGTGAGACACGCAATGACTACACGAGGCTCGAATTGTGTTCTCAGGCTAGGTCACTTGATAACTAGGTAAGATTGTACTAGGCGGAGCCTCGCATACATCGGCACTATCGGCTGCACAGCCACTACGCACGGGACACAATCTCAACGTAGGCGCCAAAACAGATCTCTCAGCAAGTGCGAGGACTTAGGCTTGGGCTTGCTTAAACGACTCTTTTGGTCCTCGGTTCAAGCGCTGCCAGTATTGACTGGTGTCCACCGGTCCTGCAACTTTCGATCCGAAAGCTTAAATTTGAGACGGCTACCTTTACGCGCATTCGACACGTATGTAAAGTATGGAATGCGACGTCAAAGGATGCGCTGTTTCGGCCTACTCAATGATAATCTGCGTGTGGAGAAGAATTTACATGCGCGATTCGCGACGAGCTCGACCAACGTAAAATTGGGTGAATTGCTTCCAAGACCAACTCATTCAACAATAAAATGCACTATGATCTCCAAGAAGCAAGATAAACATGAGGGCTCCAGAGGTTACCGACTCCTGCAAATCGACGTGCGAGCCTTTTCACTATTTCCGCATTACAAAGACTCACTTAGCAACCACCGTGGTCATCTAACATACAGCTAACATAATCCTGTTGTACGTAAAAAAAACCCTTTTCTCGCCGTCAAAGAGCTCTTTTCGAACCCAGCTAGCGATGTGGGAAGGGAAAACCTTCCATGAGCCTTCGCCCTCTTGGTTTGCATAGAGCGTGTTCTTGTTGTGAGTACAACCACATTCAATCTATTAGATCAAACAATTTTCCAAAGGTTCTTTCTAGATAATCGATGTCACCTCCGTTGGTCCCAACATCTAGTGGTGGACATGCCAGAACACAAAGCACGGACCGAGTTAGAGCTTTTAAAACACTTGCGACTGAGATTCTGCACAAACTTAAGCAGGTATTATGCTGGTCGGCTTTCGGCACTGTAGACGGCACGGTAACGGCACATACTGCATAGCTGTTGTGGAGCATAGATCCACGCCTCAGTAGAGAGGGCTTATTCGAGTTTGAGATTGCACTGCCACAGTCACGGTGTTCGTATTCAGGGATCCAAGTCCTAGCTAATCTCCCAGAACTTTTGGCTGACATATAATCTCGGAGGCCATCTCCGTATCTGCGTCTTGGACAACGAAACCACAAAAAACACTACTCCACAATCATGCGGTGGTGTTTTTCACTCATTTATCTCGTGGGCCCATTGCCTTTCGGTCTTGCGGCTGGCCGTAAGCCTACTGAAATATAACTTTTCATTTCATGCCCTAACGCAATACAGACACTTCAACCCTCGACATACCTCAGAAACGAGGATTTATCGGCGCGTATGCCCCTACCACAGTCATTTGTCCGTCAAAATACAAACCTGCTATCCGAGATTCGACCTCTTTGGCAACAGAGGAGGTAGCCTGGCTGAAAAAAAGACGTACCCACACGTTACCGGCTATGCGTGAACTGTTGATCAGACTCAACATCGCCGGTTTTGATGCCAATGCCTATTTCTTCAACAATAGGGATACTTCAGATCTGCCGAATATTGCCATTGCAGCATCTGGTGGTGGATACCGTGCGCTAATGAATGGTGCGGGCGCTATTGCCGCCTTCGACAATCGTACGGGCGGATCAACAAATACTGGTCAACTTGGGGGCCTTCTGCAATCAGCAACATACTTTTCAGGTCTCTCTGGGGGTGGATGGCTGGTTTCATCCCTCTACAGCAATGACTTTCCGTCAATAACAACTATGCTCAAGACTGACACGGCAGACCCTTTTTGGCAATTTCAATACCCAATCTGGGAAGGCCCTGATCTTAACGGCACTGGAGGATCAAACGCTGAGCAATACTTCTCTCTACTCTTGCAGGGAGTTCAAGAGAAGATGGATGCTGGGTACAATACGTCTATCACTGACATTTGGGGACGGGCACTAGCTTACCAATTGCTAAGTCCTCACAATGTCAACAAGTGTGAGAAGAATTCCCAGACCTTTGATTTTGCACATCACTTGCTGACGTACAAATAGCACATACTTTCTCTTCCTTGCAGAACGTGTCAAGCTTCGCTTCGGGTAGTGTACCAATGCCAGTGTTGGTAGCTGACGGTCGAGTCGAAGGACAGATATTCTTCTTCTCGAAGAACACTACTAACTATGAGTTCAACCCTTGGGAGATGGGTTCCTTTGATTCAATTGGCTTTGCCCCCTTGCGCTATGTTGGGTCAAATTTTTCCGCGGGGAAGATCTCTGAACAGGAAGATTGTGTTACTGGCTATGATCAGCTTACCTTCGTCTACGCTACATCAAGTTCGCTCTTTAACCAAGTCATATTACAGATAGACAGCACCGACATGGTACCCAAGGTATTCAAAGGCTTCCTCAAGAACATTCTCCAGCAGCTCAGCGATGCTAGCAGCGATATTGCCAATTGGTCACCTAGTAAGTACATCAAGCATCCGTAGTACTTGTAGCTAGAAGCTGACCAATTAGATCCATTCTACCGTTGGAAACCCCAAACTAACCCAAGTGCTTTATCCAAACGCCTCTCTCTAGTGGATGGTGGCGAGGATCTTCAGAACATTCCATTCACCCCGTTAATCCAACCGCTCCGCACCGTGGATGTTATTTTCGCCGTGGACTCGTCCGCAGACACAGTTAACAAAGAAGGCTCAAACTGGCCTAACGGAACTGCTATGGTAGCGACATACGAAAGATCACTTGCCAAAGACAAAGGCCTCACATTCCCTGCTATCCCTGATGTCAACACTTTCGTCAACTTAGGGTTGAATTCCCGTCCAACCATGTTTGGCTGCAGCGCGCAGAATCTGTCATCTAAAAGTACAGCTCCGCTGGTAGTATACCTACCCAACGCGCCCTACACCTACCAGTCCAACGTTTCAACCTTTACGATGGTTTACGAACTCGACAAGCGCAATGCGATAGTCCAAAACGGTTACAACGTGGCAACTATGGGAAATGGAACGGTCGATTCCCATTGGCCGACTTGTGTCGGCTGCGCTATCATGGCGCGCAGCTGGAATAGAACAGGAACCGCGCTCCCGGATGTATGCAAAACCTGCTTTGACCGATATTGTTGGGATGGCGCCGTCGACCCGAGCAAGCCGGTTCCGTATCAACCAACTACTCGACTTACTACAATCAAGCTTCAGAGCACAGCATCGTGTAGACTATATACAAGTCCTATCTTACTGTATGGAGCTACATTAGCTTTTATACTAGTAATAGTTGAGATATCTTAGTAATAGTTATGACGCTATAACTTAATCTATTATAGGGTGGGCTACCAATGTACTATTAAATACCAAAAACCTCGACCGTTCGCATTTCTTGCCATCTTTCACATTTCTTCTTGAAGTCGTCTTTTAGACGGTGTGACAATGTGTAACAATGATCGTACATCGTAAGACTCTTCTGACTTCATCAATATGGTGGGACGCTCTTACGAGCATTCACATCACCTTCCGATGCCTGGATTCGGAAATTTCTTTCGTAGGTTAAACAATGTTCTCCGGGCTTTACATAGAGTTAACCCCAGTGACGTGAGACGCACAGACTTGACGGAGGTCCTCCGAGAGCTCATCAAGATACGCGATGCAATTTACAATACTTTTGCGCGCTGGCCTTGATAGAGGTAGTTGCTCCTATGAAGATGAGGCTTGGTGGGTTGCTAGTCATAAGGGTCTTAATTAATGAGTTAATTTATAAATAATCTTATATACAGTCAACTTTAATAATCGTATTACCTTAGCGCAATTATATATTTTGTTTGTAATTTCACGATACATAAAACATATGCAGCCCATTCTGTAGCGCATCAGATTCGCATTCCAATAGTGCAAAGTCTTGCGCCTGCGGTACAAGTGCCCTACTTCCTAAATAGTGCAGTTGCTCCCCTGCAAAGGCTCTTAAATTTTCGCTCGCGAGACTCGCCCCACAAATTGCAGATAGTGGCCATAGCAATGCTAGAACCGAGGCTTCTGGGTTTTTATGCTCTCGTGCAGAACCTGCATGCGAATACTGAGAGTCGTGGGCTGGGGTCATGGAGAATCCTGACGGATTGATGAATTGTGGGATGCTGGCGCAGATCTGGGTCGCCATTTGTTGGATATTGGCAACCGCTTGGCTCTGAAGCTTGTTCTTCAAAGGAGCTTGTATGTGACAGGCGTACGCGTGAACGATCTCATTAAGGAGAATACGAGTCATGCGACACGAGTTCCACACCTTAGCTGCGCGGTGGCTTGGGTAATGGTGAATGGTCCTGCCGTACACATCTGGTCGTGACTTCTCCAGTGTGAGGTCCGAATACTGCCAGGTTGTCGGTAGAGACTCAGCATAGAAGATATACTGTTGGTCAATTCGACACGTCGCTTTGACGACCTCCTCCGCTGTCATACTATCTGCACTAAGGTCTGAAACTAGATTCGAGACTCGACTTGTCAGACGAGCAAGTTGGTATCGCGGACTTTCATAGTCGTAGTGGATAGTCAACTCAACAAGGTCTTCTAGGGCCTGCGGTACTCTCGCTTTCTGTTGAAGGCTGTCAATCATAATGATATTGGCTACCTGGAGAAAGAGCTTTCGAGCAATTAGAGTTCCGAATTGTTGTGACCCTCGATGCTTTATAAGGGCGAGGGCGCCTCTTGTGTGTGTCTTCCAACTTTCCGGTGTTCTGATACGTGCCCATACAATTGCTTCAAATAAACTCAGTAGCAATACGGAGACCAGGGTTGTGTCATAGGCAGCCGTGCAAGGGTCTGCCAGTGCGGTATTCGTGTCCCGTAGAGCTCTTGCATAGAGGCGACGAGCCGTCTCCATTAACTTTGGTTGCCCCATCTCGCGCGACAAAGATGCTATCGAAGCTGCGCTGACAGTTACATGCAGGGCGGCTCCTGTTGCAGCTTGGTCGTACATCATTGGAAGGTACTCAAAGCAACTGCCCGGAATATAGAACGACATGAAACGAGCCACGGCGAGGTCCATAATTGACTGGGAGTAGCTAAACTTATCAAATGTGATTGAAGTCGTGTCGTCGCACGCTGAGCCGGCAGTGGTCACTTCGTGCCAATCGATGCAGTAGTTGTTCCTATATCCTTCGAGCGTGCGATGTTTCGCCTGGAACGCACTCTGCTTTGATTTCTTGTAGCTTTTTTCCGCTCTTGTGATGACTTTCTCATTCTCATTACGAAAGATCCGCTCCAAAGGATCTTGGTAGCCAGGACAAGCGATATTCATACGCGTACACTGTGTGCATTCAGGGTCGTTTTTGTCACACTGCGGATTTGGTTAGAGCGTAGTATTGATTACAGACATACTTAAACTACCTTAATGCGCCTCTCGCGGCATAAAGAACACGCGGCTGACGGTCGTCCCTGATACGTCATGGCTTGCGAACAGTCGAGGGTATGATTTCGTCCGCTTCAAGGGTCGTCGCTGAAGACTACCATTCTCGACTTGATGCTCGGTGCACCCACTATACATATTGCTCGTGCCAAGTAGATGGACAATGCATGCATAGCCATCATTTCTGAGGAGTCATGCTGCAAGCTAAGAGCTTGTTGTTACTTAGCGTTGCTTAGCATGCTTAATTCCGGGTCAGACAAGACATGATTGGGTGCGAATGCTTAGGCATCGGAAGATCGGCACAGGACCATTGAATTAGCTCAACGCCACACATACCTGTCATAGGGCTTAAGCCACAGCCCTCCTGGCTGAGTGGAGCTGTCGGTTGAGGAAGCGCAATGAGACGACGACGCGGCACGCTAACGAATTAGTTACCCTTTTTGGCCAGGTGTTTACCAGTCGCTCGACACTTCCGCTCTGAATCAAGGCGACGAAACCCATCGGAACTTGGAGAAACTCGATTTTAGGGACTGTATGGGAATTGTATAAAGGAAGCAAGACGCGAGCATGGAGAGGAAACATTGGCAAGTTTGTCTTCATCCTTTTGCAACTACAGCAACATGCACGCCCGCGATACTGTCTCAGTTCTTGAACTCATCTTCTACCTACCCACCGCCGTCCTTGCTCTTATCACCTGTTTCCGCCATGGATTCAATCGCAGTAGTGGTTGGATCTATACATTGATTCTCTGTGTCGTGCGTATCGCCGGCGCAATATGTCAACTTCGTTCGCACAAGGACCCTTCAGACAGTTTGATCAAGACTACGATCATAATTGATTCTATCGGCCTCTCTCCACTGTTATTAGCTACTTTGGGAATGTTGAGTAGATTGTATGTACCATTTTTTCGACATGAGGGCATTGCTGACATAATACAGCGTTGATTTCATCAACACGAAATCCAAAGGCACATTTACAATCAAACACTTTCGCGTCCTCCAGCTCCTTATCACCATCGGGCTCATTCTCAGCATTGCGGGTGGCACTTCTGGAAATGTTGCATCCAATGGCACAGTACATGTCGACTCAACCAGCAAAGTTGGTGTTGTGCTATACATCGTCGCATACGGTGGCCTTGTACTCATATACTTGGCCTCCATATCAAATACATCATTGGTCCCAGGAAAAGAGCGTCGCGTACCTCTTGCAATTCTTCTTGCGCTACCATTCATCCTAATAAGGTTGATCTATTCGGCATGTTCGGTATTTCTACACAGTCACTTATTCAATATTGTGACGGGAAATCTTGGTGTGCTTGTCGCGATGGCTATTGTTGAAGAGTTTGTCGTTGTTATTTTGTATATTGCGCTGGGGTTCTTAGTAAGCAAGCTAGATTCAAGCAATCCAGGTCCTATTGCTAGTCGATAATGGAAAAGCAAGAAAGAATTAGTAAGAGATAGAATAGAAGGTAGAGAAGGTTATTAGAATTACACTTGAAGCAAAGCACTACAAAGCTAAATATACTACTAAAGTAAATACTTTCTTTTAGTACTTTAAATATAAGTAGCTTATATAATATTCTAGTAGTGTATTATTACAAGGGTAGCGGCAACGTAGCTTGGGAAAACTTGAAAGCGCCTTTGGCAGTTACATTGATTGATGAGAAAAACGTTTCCCCCGATAGCTCGAGGAAGGTCTTGCGGACGAAACCGCTGCTTGCATTGAATATGGCTGCCTAAGCGAACGTTGACATCGTATTGTTTGCCATTTGACCAGGAAGATCTACCGCTGCGCCAACATCAGCACCGAAGTCTTCCTTGATGATGCGAACTGCGTTTCGTACGCTCTGAAAGTCCAATACATCTGTACTAATACCGGTTGTCCTTTCCTCCAGACTGATTAAGCTCCTTTGCAAAGCTTTCGTAGCTTTGAGGTGTCCTTGCCAGCAGAACCACAGGATGGGCAGCGGCGAATTCGCGAGCAATCGACGCCCCTGTGCCTGAGCCTACGCCAGCAATTATTGCAATTAGTTTGGAGGACATTGGGGAAGTAGAATGTCCCAGCTAGAATGAAGGGATAGCTATGTGATATGTCATTGAGGAGGTACGGTACTGGATGTAAGGGATTAGCAGTGCGCCACCGGAACCGAAAACTTGTCGCACTCGCACTCGCGCTCGTCAATCAAACTTTGGGCCCTTGGTTAGCTCGCATACAATATTCCAAGCTAAAGATCGCAGTGCGCATAGTGGGCACATAATTAAACTGGGTCCGTCCGGACACGAAAGGCTACAATGTCTGTTTGTCTGCATGCACGCATATGCATGCTACATCACTGGCCTGGGAAATCTGCAGATGGTAGCAAATAGACGTGAGGCGCTACTGGACCCTTAGGCAGGTATATTCTTGAGTTTCATGGTCGAAAGCGGTCTCGACTCCTGGGGTCTTGGCGCAACACTAAGGGGCAAGATGTCGGTGCTCGGCCTCCGACATGTTTGTTTGATTACAATAGCATGTGGAGACGGAAGTTTGTAGTAACGCTACGAGAGTCGTCCAATCTCTCGTCCGCCGGAACCTATCCTACGCTGACGATGAAAGGATCGGAGTCGGCGACTTCTGGTATCAAACCACGGGACAGCCTAGCCGACAATCCATGTCATCTAACGATTCCCTGAGAGTCGTCCGCTCGCTCGTCCGTCAGATCTGGTAGTCGCAGCAGTTTCTTTACGTGCAAGGACCCGCTTTCCAAGTCTGCCGGTGGTCTTCACTGACTGCAACCGTCGCCAATGAGCGAGTAGTGCAACCTGGCATCGAGGTATAAATCGGTGTCTCGATCAATTCAAGGATTCAAATCGCCGCAATATTCTATCTGCGCCTGCAACTCATCATGTCGAAGCTCATCACTGTTTTTGGTGCAACCGGTAACCAGGGCGGCTCGGTTATAAGGGCCATTCTTGCGGACTCTGCACTGTCAAAGCAATTCAAGATTCGCGGCATCACTCGTGATATCTCCAAGCCTGCAGCCCAGGCCCTTCAAAAGCAGGGTATTGAGATTAAAGCGGTATGGGTTCTCAATTCCTTTGAATGGTGCAGACTTGACCGTCCACTAACTAAATTGTAGGCTGACCTGAACTCCAAAGAGTCCCTTGTTGAGAGCATTCGCGGCTCCCACACCGTGTTCCTGGTCACCACTCCCGACTTTACGTCTGGACAGCCGAGCCAAGAGTTGATGCACGGCAAGAACGTCGCGGATGTTGCGCACGAGTCGGGGGTGGAACATCTCATCTTCTCTTCTGCACGTGACCGATTTGACAAACGGTCGCCTGAAGCATGTACTCCACTTCGATCAAAAGGCAGAAGTGGAGCGATACATTCGCGCGAAAAATATTCCTAGTACATTTGTACTTCCTGGTTACTTCATGAGCAACTTCACCTCGTTTGGTATGTTGAAGAAGGGTGACGACGGTGTGTACGCTTTAGCGTATCCGGTCGGACAGGAGGCAAAGTTCCCACTCTTTGATATGGAGTCAGACATGGGTAAGTCTGTCCTACCTTGACAGTCAGACTCAGCGACCTAACATCTTCAGGCAAATTCGTGATTGCTGCTATCAAAACTCCCAAGTTGCTTAACAAGCAGCTGTTGGCGGCCGCCGACTACTATACCCCGCCTCGCATCATCTCGGAGTTCGAGGAGGTCACCGGCAAGAAGGCCAGGTTCATTCCCATTGATGCAAATACCTACAAGAGCTTTCTTCCTGGTCCTATGGCCGATGAGATGCTCGAAAACCACTTGTTCATTGAAAAGCCCGGCTACTACGCAGGCCAAGATCTTACAGAGAGCTTGAACGTTCTGTCAGACGTAGGACTGAAGCCTACTTCGTGGAAGGAATTTCTCGAGACGAACAAGGGCGCTTTTGCCTAAGCTGTGCAGTTCGAGAGCTCTTTGTATTTAGGGCGTCCTATCAGTCAGATTAAAATATCCACCGGTCAATATCAGTGGTGAAATTAACTTTTTTAAGACTTCGTTTTCGCTTGCGGCCCAGCATTGACGTCGCTGGTCATCTTTTTGGAAGTGACACTCATCGATTCCTGATTTCCGCCATGGTTGGTTTTGTCACATAGTGTTCATACTGGCAGTTGTTTTCAGAATTTTCTACCGTGCTATGCAGCAAGCATAACAATAGCCAATACTTATCATCTTATCATCGTCATAAATATATGTGTATGTGTTTGTACTCCAAGCGCCACTTATTGATTCGTAGATGTGATGCTTAAGATGAAGGATGTGCAGATAAAGCAAGCTAACTCTTTGCGCCGTGAGGCTTTACCTGTTCGCAATTTTTAAGTAGAATGATGTTTGTGAGCACAGGTGCGATATGATTATTCATAACTGTTGCAGAACTAGATAGTTGATATAATTGTACACCGACAGCGGTATGAGTTGAAGATATGATGCTCATCTAAGGCTTATCCTAAAACAACCTTGGGTGATGATTGGCAACGTTTTATGTCTTTCAGCGGGTTTTCCAAGAACTCTCAGCGTCCAGCCAAATCTTAAAGTCCTTTAAGTCGGGGTTGAGTTTCTTCAAGCTCCGAATGTCTGCTCCGTAACCAACGTCGCGAAACCACTTGAACATGTATCCTATTTCCTTGACCATACCATTGATCGCCGCTGATATGAACCTGTACGTCGTTGGCAGTTTTTCACCCGTCTTCTGCTCAAAAATTTGCTTGAACTCAGTATAAGTCAACTCGTCTCCAGCAATTGACAGCCTTTTGTTCTTATAGTCATCAGGCTTTATGAAGGCTTCGGCAGCAAAAATGCCAATATCGCTTGTTGCAATCAGCTGCAGCTTTTGATCTGGTGGCAGTGTTGATTCCCAGCTGGTAGAGAAGACCTTCCCGATGAAGTTTGGCATCAGATTTTCAAAGAAAGCGACAGGGCGAAGGACTGTGTAGTTCATACCACTGCCCTCTGCTTTGGTGAAAAGATGCTGCTCAACGTTGTGTTTGCTGATAAAGTGCGGTATGTTTGTTGGATCAGTGTCGGATCTTGAGCCACCGCGATCAACGGACGAATACACAAAATGTTTCACGTCATTCTTGAGTGCCGCATCAACAAGAGCTTTGCCTTGACGCTCTTCGCTCTGAGCATTTTGTCCGCCTCCCATTGGAATCTGCTACAGTAAGTATTACGCTAATGCACAGGCCGTGTAGATGGACACACCTGTACGCTAAATATACCCCAGATAGGCAGCTTGGTTGCTTCCTTTGCAGTGCGAAAAGCATCCTCGATCGCATCGAGGTTTCCCGTAATGAGTTTGATCTTAGGCGACTTCTGAGCGAGCCTCTGAGCGGATGACGACCGTGCATTTCTGGTGAGGGCCAGGATCTGCATGTCGGCATCTGCTTTGAGCAGCGCGTTGACGACTGAGCCACCTTGCTTCCCGGTAGCGCCTGTGATTAACACTGCTTTCGTTGCCATGCTGCTTAGTGTACAGGGATAAGATGTCCAGGAGCAAGTGTAGTTTGTAAAAGATGGGGAGGAATGAATGTCAAGTGGCTTAAGATAACTGTATAGATGGCGTTCGTTACTTTAATGTCCTGCGCTGCTAGACAATTTTCGTCCGGCAGTCAGGCTAGCTGTTAGCTTCGCAAGAAGTGGTGCGGTTGCGCCCTTGTTCCATTCTGTCACCTCGCCAACAGACTTTTTTTCGTCCGGCAATCATAGTAAATTATCGTTAAAAATTTGTTCGATTTGTAATAAAGCAGCATGTTTTCACCTCTTAAAAGTAATAACAAGGATGCTGCCGGCCTCAACGCCGCGAACTTCAAGAGGCGTCGCGGCTGCAAAGCCTGCTAAGCCTTCGCCTTTGTACATACTTGTAGTTCCATATATTCCAATTCATCTGAAACCATCTCTTTTCATTTTTAAGTTCCAGTACCTACTAGCCGTTTACCACTTTGGTGAATCAAAGGGCCTAGAGACGAGCGGTGGTCATCGTTGCGAAAACATCTTCAGTGAAACGTTTCAGGCTTAGTCTCAGGACGAGGTTAGGGGAGATCAAGGATCACACAGTAAATGTCATCTCTTACTGTAACACCTTTTGCAGATCAGTGCGTTTTGTAAAGAGCTAGGATACATCTTGTTTTAGGTGCCTCTTAAGATCCCAACTCAAGTGTCCACTCGTTTCGTAGTACTACAAATGAAAACACTCACAGGGGCAGCGATGTTAAGCAAATTATACAATAGCTGGTTTGCTCTTTGCAGTGGTCGCAAATAGAGTGTTCTTGTCCACACTAAAATCGATGACAAACTGCAATCTGTGGCTTTTGCCATATACCAGCACCGAACAGTTGTGCAACGGCGCATCTCAATAGGTCGAATAGTGTATTATTCCACAAAGCTACATACATGCCTTGAAAGCTTCCAGAGAACGTGCTGCAATGCACTGTATTTTGCACCGCGATCCTTAGCAACTCGCCCGCGGTGCCTTCTAGGAGAAAGCTATATCTTGGAAGGCTGAAGCAGCATCACCCAGGCAAGACGCAGTAGTTGGACGTTGCCCATGAGAGCAGCTGTGGTACATAGCAAGAGTTTAGATAGAAGAAGCCGTTCCCGTCTGCTTACGTCCAAGCCTCGCGTGCGCGATAATGTGGTCACCATATAAACTGTTCGCAAAGCTGAAAACCACCCAGGTGCACCTAGGGATGCATAACTGCTGTTTGTTGTGTCAAGTATATACACGAATCTGAGCCACCGACTTTTCGTTATGTTTAATGCCGAGGTCATCACGTGATATTAATTGAACGTGAATGGAGTGAATCGGCACAACTGCTGAAGTTGATTCGATTTGATTCACATACATGTATCAATGTGGTTGAAAACATGCAGTCAGTAGAACGTTAACGCTGCACCGCATTGATCGCGTTAAATATTGCTGCTGTTCCCCTGGACGCTACGCTGGTGGGGCGAAAAGAATTGCCCTTGAACGGTTCCGGCGGCTCTTCGACGATGTTTCGGTTCCGATGGTCCGATCCTCTGCATGAACCGTTAGCGTCATATTTTATGGAGCATATGCTTGTCCAAGTCAAGCGAGAAGGAGATACCAAATACAATTGCACCCTCGACAAGATGTGCTTTCATGAACGTTGCGCTAAGGCGCAAAATTTATGGTATAACATTACTAGCCAGAATGACACTCAAAGCATTTTGAGGGTGCTATGCTAAAGGTTGATACCCAGTCGGCACAGGCTCGGCTAGATCTGCGAGCGGTCGGAGGAACAGCGCTTTTCCGACTTCCGGAATCAGTGTGGGTTACATCCGGTACTGACCAATATGAGTGATTCTCGAAATTTAGATTGATATGCATGCCGACTGTAAAAAGAGTTCCGCATTGTGCTCACAACCTGGGTGCATATAGTGTTCCAATTTTCGAAGAGGTCCATTCAACTCCTTCAGCTCCGACTTGCCAGACTACTACTCGTCACCATATTCGGACTACAGCGACAGGCAAACAGAACGTCTCTCATTTATCAAGCAAATTAGCCCTAGTACCTTGAATATCACTCATCCCCAAACATGGAATCATTCATCTACACCACAAACCCCAGCCAAGCCAATTTTGGTCCCGGGTCCTCTTTCAAATTACCGGACGAACTAGCACGACGGAAGTTGCGGGCAGCATTGATCTTATCGGCATCCCGACAAGTGGAAAATGCGAGAATGATTGAACAGTTGTTGGCCCCGAATATGGCTGGGCTTTTTACAAAGGCAACGATGCACACACCCATAGAGATTACTGAAGAAGCTGTCCAATCAGCGAAAGACCTCGAGGCAGACTGCATCGTATCGATCGGAGGTGGAAGCACCGTTGGACTGGGCAAGGCAGTCAGCTTCCGCACTGGCTTACCTCATTTCTGCATACCCACGACGTACTCTGGCAGCGAAATTACGCCAATTCTCGGTGAAACTGTGGACGGAGTCAAGACAACACGAAGAGATCCTAAAATTCTTCCTAGTGTTGTTATCTACGATGTCAACCTTACCAGGACCTTGCCTCAGGGCATCAGTGCAACCAGTGGCATCAATGCTATGGCTCACGCGGTCGAAGCTTTGTACGCACCAGACACAAATCCAGTAATTCGAATGCTGGCCGTGGAGGGTTTGAAATCCTTGTCGCAGGCTCTCGTCGCTATTTTGAAGTCTAGTCAGGACCTTGAGGCTCGGAACAATGCACTCTACGGTGCCTGGCTTTGCGGAGTGTGCCTTGGTAGCACATCCATGTCTCTCCATCATAAGCTATGCCATACAATTGGTGGCAGTTTCAACCTTCCCCACGCTGAAACCCATACGATCCTGCTCCCGCACACATTTGCATACAACAGCCCAGCTGTAGTCAAGGCCGGGCGACAATTGGCAGACGCACTTCCAGACTCAAATGGAGACCCCGTCAAAGGATTGAACATGTTTCTTGATCGACTTGGCGTACAAAGGGCTTTGAAAGACTTTGGTATGAAAGAAAGTGACATAGATAGAGCTGCATCTATAGCGGTCAGAAGCCCGTATGGCAATCCCCGCTCTACAGCCTTATTTTTGTATAAGTGTAATGGTGTTCATCCGCGCGTTTGGTGTTGGTGCGCATTTAGTGTACGGACACGGTACAGACCGCAGGGAGCCCATGGCTGAATTTAGCGAACAGGGGTCTGGTCTAGCTCGTAATTGGTATCGCGCAGTTGAGTTCTAAAAGCTTTAGACAAGGTGTGACCCAGAGTAGTGGACCTATGGCGCCCCGTGCATGATCAATCTGCTATGTGCCGACTTTGAATTAGACGGGTGGCTTGGGAAGTGTCATCACCCTCTGTGCGCCACGACGTGTTTACGACGTCTTAGCTACCCAACAGCTATCGTGTAGCGGCGAAGGCGCTCAACCCTTTGTCTCTGTTTCATTGTTTCGGGATAAGCCATGTAGTCCCTGTTGTTTATTTACGATGCCGCAGATGGCGCTGAGATAAGCCTGCGACAGATAATAACCTATTCAAGGTGATCCTCGTTCATCCAGATTTCGCAAGGGTCACTTCCTCCTCGATCCGCCCTTTGTCTTTGCCCAACAGCTTCAAGCCTTTCGAAACACATTCCTCAACTACGTCTTCTCTAGAATCAACTCAGTTTTCCGACAGAATCATGGTGAAAGAGGGGGATGTTGGCGTAGTTGGCGGTGTGAACGTTGGCTTGCCGATACTGATGACTATGGGAGCGTTCCTGTCAATAGCGCTGTACAACGTCATCGAGCTCACTTTCCTCATCTTCGTAATCTTCAAACGGCGGAAGGGACTATACTTTTGGAGTCTCCTCGTCGCGACCTGGGGCATTGTCCCTCACGCAATCGGCTTCATCCTCAAATTCTTCAGGGTTATCTCGTTACCCGTGCTGTCAAGCGCAATAGTTGCTCTTGGCTGGCCATGTATGGTGACAGGACAGTCACTTGTGCTATATTCTCGGCTCCATCTTGTCGTCAAGAATAAGAGGAAGATACGATGGGTGTTATACATGATTATCTTCAATGCTGTTGTTCTGCACTCTCCTGTCATCGCCCTAGCTCTGAGTGCTGAAGCAACGCATTCAACTGGCATCATTCGTGTCTTCACCATATACGACAAGGTCCAGATCGTAGTTTTCTTCACCCAAGAGGCTACGATTTCCATCATCTATATCTACGAGACGGTACGTTTGCTGGGGTGCGGCGACCAATACAATGAAGGACCCCTAAGAAAACTACTTGGCCACCTCATCTTTGTCAACGTCGTGGTTCTGGTGTTTGACGCCACTCTGCTAGCCACGCAGTTCACTGGTCACTATGAGATCCAGACGACGTACAAAACGGCCGTGTACAGCATCAAGCTAAAGATCGAGTTCTCTATCCTTAACCGTCTAGTCCACGTCATTCAGAATAAACATCCGCTCGGCAATCAAGGAAGTCTCAGAAATGATTCCGTTCCTCTAAGCACTTGGACCAGCCGAAAGAAGTCTCAGTTTACCATCAGCACGGGTCGCCAAAACTCCTTTGTTGGGGTGAATGGCAACAAGTCGAGAGTTGGCAACGGCAAGCGGCCAATGATGAAGGCGTCAGACGTAAGCATCGAGAAAGTCTATACTGTAGATGGAAAGCACGAGGTATCCGATCCCGAGCTAAATTCAAACGATTTTCGCAAGCTAGGCAAAACATTGAAGGCCCACGGGTACGATCTGCATTAGTATTCTTGTCGTGCGTTCTCTGTGGATAGGCTCAGTCAAGGTGTTCAGCAGAACACAATACACACTATACTTATCATTCTATCCTAACAATCAACATCACATCAAAATACGACGAGCAGCCATGGCCGCGTCGTCATGAAACGTCCAGACCTGTGGCCCTGTAGCCCTGCGTATGATTGTACATCTTTCTACACATCACCTTTTCCATCTAAGAAGCCAACTATGTGGCCTGCTCACCCTTTCTCTAACGTCACGGTCAACCAAGAAGAGTAAGAGTAAGAGAGTGTGAAACATACCGTAACGTTACATGAGAAATTCGGGTGCAGGAGCGCGCTCAGAATCTCAGCGCCTTGTGTCGGCGGGACTGTTCCTGCATCGCATTCATGGGGCACCGATATGTTAGAGTACCAAAGTCATTTTCAACCAATCAAGAAGAGTCACGAGGCCTTGCACTGATAGTCATCAGCGTGCAACACGTGCCGGTCGACAGCGTAAGCATCGAGCCTGAGCAACAGCCTCAAACATAGTTTGAACCATGACGAGGTGTTGCTGTACGAAGGAATCCGCTTCGCTTGGATATGATGAGCTGTGATTGTACCTTCAATCTCGTATCACAATGAGCCCTTCCTTGAGCGCGATCCCACCACGTTGCCAGGATAGCGTTTTGCGCTTGCAGTTTCCGGTTCTTAAAAGTTGTCATTTGTTCATCCCACGTCAGCCTTGTCTCGCTTGGAGATGGTCTTTCCTGGACAGCACTAGCTCATACTGATGATATTTTTCTTGAGTCGACGGAGTGGTCTCCGAAGCAGCAAAGCTAGGATCATCATGGCCACTAACTTACTTTCTGGGAATTTGTTTTCGACAAGAGTATATGCCCTGATACTCCAGATCAAACCGACAGTCTATTTCGAGCCACGCTTGGGTTCGTCCGAACGTGCGCACATCTTATTCGCACCGATTCCGATTTTCGAATCGCACTCAGCCATGGCCTTCTTCGAGAAACCACCACCTTCGAGCATTTCGCTGCATTCATTAATCGCTTCAAAAACTTACCCTGTTCCCTCGCCTCCCTTCGATTCCATTTCGGTGAGCTGCAACTCACAAGACTAGGTCTCTGGTCACCATTCTTCCTTGGCCAAATGCACTACTTCAACCTGTCCCGCCAATACGACCAATACCTTTCTCGCTACTTTCAGCCAGTACTCTTCACATTCGGGACTTTCAGCGTACTGTTGAGTGCTATGCAAGTCGCACTTGCATCAGAGCCAGAGCCATCCACTCTCGGCGACGGCTGGAGGATATTCATCTCGGTCAGCAAATGGACCGCAATCTCAACTATTCTGGTTGTGGTACTCATCATGCTCTGGCTATTGGCAAAATTGTTGTTTAAGCTGCTAAGAGAGCTGTTTCATGTGCTGGACAAGATGCTTGCTAAGAGACTATCTCAGTCAAAAGGTTTGGCTAAGTGTATTTTAATGGGACGCTTTTTTAGAAAAGTGAAGCAGAAATGTGAATTTCACTCTTATAATTACGAGTGGAGTCAAAAGTTTACCACGACGACACTTCATGTCAAGTCCTACATGGACGCACTTTTCGCCATTCCATGAATTCATACCCAGTCATTGCAGGCTGCACTAGTCCATTGCAATCAACCCAGCCTCTTCTCGCAATTCAGGGTTTTCGATAAACTAAACAAACCGACGCCCAAAAGTTGAGTTGTTCGACCAATATTGGACCTCTGCGCTAGATAGCGTCTGCTAAGCGTATACACGCGCGAAGGCGGAACGTAGAGGAGCAGCGCTTGCAACAGTCCGTACTATCGTTGGTACTATCTATCATCTACCGTCACGTATTCGATCGATCGATAGTAGGTAAGGCAGGTGATACCGTATTTGATCGGTAGTAGTGAGGCCAACCGTATTACTGTGATAATCGCAATACTTAAGTGGTGTTGTTGCCCAGTTAGGTATAGTGCGGCTCTGCGGCTCTTGTGGGGTAAACTCCACCAGCCTTAACACCAACCTCGCGTACAAGATCAACAGTATCACATGTCCACGCCACAACGCGATTGTCGCGTTTTTATGCTCTGTTAACTCGTAAAGATAATATTTGTATACGTGAAGACCTTCTATAAGCTTAATTTCTAATGTGCTTGAACGCTAACATGTGCAATAGACCTATCCCCAGGCGGCTCAACCACCAACTTTGCTCGAGCAGCCTCAGGATAGCTCAGGACCTAATCTTCTATCGCCCATTGGTCGATAGGGACCTCGCCTATGAGTCTTGGCAGCCAGCTAGCCGACGTTGACGCCTCCGGCACGATCCCCAAAACACCACAAGGCCCGTACGCCCATAATCAATCGGGAATCGTCAGTCGTCAGTCGTTAATCGCCAACCCACCCACAACAAGCACCCAAGCAGTTGTTCAAAGCTGTCTACACACTTCCATACTCATCCGCATCTCTTAATAATGCGTCGATACTTGGCTAACAGCCATACTTCACACAGTGCTTTGTCGCCAGCAACGCCTTCACCAATCCACCATGGGCCCAGCTCTCGGGGGCTTGGCAAGATGAGAGCTTCTGAGTACTCTCAAGCCTCTCAAGCCTCATCGTCGTCCTCCCAACCTGGCTCTCCAAACTCTTCTGCTATCTATCTTGACTCTCCATCGTCATCACCTTCACCGTTACCCGAAAGCCCTCCCACCCACGATTATCCGCTGCCAACAGATAAGATAGCTGTATGCGGCGTAAGGTTTGTCGTCGATTTCCACCACGTGTACCGGAAGGGTAAGCGGCTCCAGCCTTCCCGATTAGGCTATGCCGTCAGGTATAAGGCCTATATATCTGGTCGTCGTGCGCTTTCCAATACATGGCGTTCTGGGCTTTCAACTACAGTACACTGAGGACAATACCATTACTAAGCTTTGGCTGTATAAGATTTGTCACCAAAGTCGTCAAACCAACGACGCGATGGCTATCAATGGCACTACACACATCCAAGATCATGTGAGGAAAGTACACTCTATCGATCCATCCACTGGCTGGCGCATGCCTAGTACGCCTGTGCCCCTACCGGAGTCTCCCTTCACAGCCGCTGCGCACGTGCCTGGTTCTTCAACTCAGCCGTCGCATATGCCCTGAGAGGAGGATAGCTATCAAGCCTCAGTGGTTGATTGGACGATTAGTTCGTCAAACACTCTCGTCGTACATCAGGAAGCAGTGCGAGGATCGGAAGGCTGAGGTTCGTCAGCTCATCCAATCAGCTGCCGGAAAGATCGCTGTAAGCGTTGACGTTTGGACGTCCGCCAACCATCTGAGCTTCTTAGGTGTAGTTGCTCACTTTGTTGACGCTGACTATAACCAGCGAGACCTCCTGATAGGTTTCTGCAACCCCCTTGGTGATCACACAGCTAGCGCGCAGGCCTCAGTAATACTTGGCGTCTTGCAGGGGTCTGCTCGCCTCACCGACATAGTGCCGCCGCGTACCGCCTTTCTTAATGGTATTAGCGCTCCGTAGGGGGAGTAGACCGCGTAAACGCGTCGAGAACGTGGTCATCACCGCGACGCGTCACCAATGAAAGTAGTCTTTTGTTTTCTGCCAGTACTATACACGCACCACGCCCAAACGTGCTGAGCTTGCACTGCCATCCTTTGAATGGTCGATCAGAACGTGTCCTCTTTTGTATCTGGACTTTGTAAAAGAGGCGATCTCTTTTCTTCGTAAACACCATCTCTTTGCCTGTCGTCGCTGTGGATATGCAGTGCAAGGCTCTCATCTCGCGACACATTTCTGCAAAAAACACAGTCTCAGCCGCAAGTTCTCAACTGCAATAGTGGCAACCCTACAGCAGACATATCCCAACGCGTTGTGCCCACAACCAAAAGTAACTATCTTGTACAAGAATCCTGGTATTTATCTTGTAGTACTTCTCCTTGTCTCCCAATGGCCAGTACCACTTGCTCGGCGGACTCGTGCTCTCGCTGGCACCTTCCATTGATACTTTGTGTGTGTTGTCCGTAGTTCTGAATGCTACGTAGTACAATCTAAGGGACTGCCTGCAGTAATGCATGTACAGCTTCGTTCTGAACCTTACTAGGATTATTAGCTAGTGTAATTTTGATTTTATTCTGTATCTTTGTCCCCAAAACAATGCGCATTCTCTATGTTTATTCGCAAGTAGGCATGTTGAGTGCCTTGATGATCCTCGAGCTCATGCCATCTATGCCATGTTAATACAGAGTTCTGTTTGGAGTTATGGATTTCTGTTCCTTTTGTGTGCATGTCTGGCGAATCTCTCAAGTATTTCTCAACGTTAGCTTTTCCCTTCTCCATCATGACATCTGCTAGTGTCGCACGCCCCATTGATCCAGCTACAATTCACTGTTCCTCCCATGTTATATTGCACCATCCCGGCGCGTTTTTCTACTCCTTCAAGAACGTCAACACCTCGTCCGCACTCAGGGCTTCCACCAGTATGCCGGCGTTCGTCGGCGCAATGAAGCCATCTCCTTCTGCATTTTTGACCCACTCAATCAAACCGGTCCAGTATCCCTCTACGTTGAACACGATGATGGGCATGCTGTGTATGCCCAGCTGGTTCCAGGTTGTCACCGCAGCTGTAAGGCAGTTAGTATGTAGTAAAATTTAAGGATCGATTCAGGTAGACGAACAAGACGCAGACTAGGGGCTGCTTCGCCGTGCCATTGCTGGTTGTGGTCGTGGTGGTCGCCATTCTGGTGTCTCGGGATGGGAGGACTAGGATCGGAACGAAGGCGTCGCGAGGACTGATGTGTCTAGCGAGGGGTAGTGGGCCAAAGAGCGTGTTGGCCAGGTTGAGGTGTACAAAGGAGCGTGTTTATACAGTCGTCAGCGTCAAAGTCACACCGAAGGCGCTTGTATGTCGAAATTTGTGGTCGACTCATTGCTGCATATACACGTCGGCTTCAAAAGGGCATATGCATCTCGGAAGCTTCCGCCGGGGGCATGCATTCCGTCAAATTGCACGTGCCGCCAGCCGAGCTCTCGTTGGCCATGGCCAATTGTGCCGCGGCTAGCAATGTCGCTTTCTCGATATGATCGTCTCGCTCGTGGAGGTCAGAGCGGCTCCGGGAAGTTGTTAGCGAATCAATCGGCTCGCGTGGAACGATACTAGCGCGGGCTCCGTACCCCGCAACCACCTCGTCGGCCAGTCGGAACCCTGCAAGACGTAATTCAACGGAACTTTCCGGGCTTTTGGATGCTTCTGGTCATTGCCCGCTAACTCTCTGCAAGGGAGGAGCATGGAAGGGTAGTGGGCCCCGCCATCACATTCCAACCAAGCCCCACCAAGAAGCAGGCACGTCCGAGCCACCCCGGGTAATTCGTCTCCACGTTCCAGAGAAAATTACGCCACTTCGCTAGTGAACCGGTCCGTGGGAAGGAGGCTGTATGTGTGCGCCCTGGAGTAAAGCGTAACCTAGAAGGGAAACAGTGAGCTAATGCCGCAACACTTTTCTCCCAACGGACCTCCTGGAGCAACCTATTTCTGTCTGAATCTGCTTGTTGCCTGCTGTGATTTTGTGATTTTATACTCGACGCTCAAGCTGTTCCCACTCGACCTCAACAACCATCATGGCGGGCGAATCAGGACCCGTACTAGTATCATTGCCCAAGGCGATGATAATAGCTGCCTTTTTTGGCGTGTCCGTCTCCAACTCAATCGAGATCCTCTTCTTTATCTTCCACCGGTTCAAAAACCGTAGAGGGCTGTATTTCTGGAGCATGCTTATTGCATGCATCGGCATCCCCGTCCATGCGACTGCTGTGCTGCTGCGCATGTTCAGCCTGATGTCGAGCGCGGTTATGTCTTTCATTGTTGTCCTGGGCTGGTGGGCCATGGTGACTGGCCAGGCCGTTGTTCTTTACTCGCGACTACATCTGGTCAGCGATGGGAAGAAGACCCGCTGGGTGCTAATCATGATTGTCACCAATTTCATCGTCCTCCATCTGCCTGTCTCAGCATTGTACCTCGCAATCAATATTCGTGCTCTCAACCAACTCATCAGGGTCTTCTCAATCTACGAAAGGATTCAACTCACCGGCTTCTCCATCCAGGAGTGCATTATTTCTGGCATTTATATTTGGGAGGCCTCCCGCACTCTCAAACCCATTCTAGAATTTAGGGGTCCGCGAGAGAGAAAAGTAATCCGGCACTTGATTCTTGTCAACATCCTCGTCGTCGCCATGGACGCCAGTCTACTAGTCACCGAATTCACCAACAACTTCGAAATCCAGACGACCTACAAGACCGTCGTCTATAGCATCAAGTTGAAACTGGAGTTCTACGTCTTGAACGAGCTGCTCTTCATCATACAGTGTCCAACCTGTACCTGCTCCGACTCCTCGTTTATCGGACATAATATCGTCACTTCCAACTTTCGCCCCCTGCCTCCGAGGCAGTGATCGGAATGGTTTCCGATAGCCCCCTATACCATTATCATGGAATCTCCAAAGATATGGCTGACTCTCTGCTGGCTGAGTGCTACGGACAACCTGCTGGCATAAATTGGGCTAGCACATTTGTCAATTGTACGCCAGAGCGCCAAGTCAAGTTTAGTCGAAAGTATGGTTATAAGAGAGCTTTGTGTGAGGATTCTGGGGTTGTCCAAGACTGGTTCCGGCTTGTGGAGAATACCGAAGCCAAGTATGGTATCCTAGACGATGGCACAACTTCGACGAGCCTGGTTTATAATGGGCGTCCACTCAGCTCGAGCAGTTGTCACAGGATTAGAGCGTCGATTACGGCCAAAGACAGTGCAACAGGGCGACCGAGAGTGGGTGACAGTCATTGTGGGCATCAACGCGATGGGGTGAGCAATCCCACCCCTGATCATCTTTGGGGCGAAGCACCACCTTACTGGCAGGTACAAAGTGGAAGACCTGCCTCACGATTGGGTTATTGGAGTCTCTGCTGAAAACGGCTGGACAACAAACATCTTCGGATATAAGTGGTAGAACCACTTTGATGGGTATACTAAGGTGCGTACTGTGGGTAGCCATTGGCTGCTCATTTTTGACGGCCACGAGAGCCACAACTCGCTCCAATCCCAGCAGTACTGCGGGGAGAACAAGATTAGCACCCTGTGCATGCCCCCACACTCGTCACACCTGCTGCAGCCACTTGATGTGGGTTGTTTCTCGCCTTTGAAGCGGGCGTACAGTCGCCAGATTAAGGATCTTATGAGCGTCAATATCAACTACATCGCCAAACTAGATTTCTTGCCATGCTTTAATGATGCTTATAACACCTTTATTACAAAGGGTAATATCTTAGGCAGCTTTCAGGGCGCTGGCTTATTCCGCTTTGACCCAGAGGCTGTGATATCCTGCCTTGATATCAAGTTGCGCACGCCAACACCACTTACTGTGGACTACAGCACGTGGCAGTCGCAAACACCAAGCAACACCCTACCTCCACGCGACGGGAGAGGCCTACCTGATATAAGGTGACGGGAGAGGGGTACATAGCAGCAAGCCGACAGGTTGGAGTGCTAGCACTAACCTTTTTTGCTGTATTTTGTACTAGTCCCTGATTGACTCCACAACTACCCCTGCACTTACTGCTTTAGAGCTGTCTTGACTCCGCAACCTTTACTGCTGTGCTGGAACCCCCTTCTTGTGGGACTGCGTGGTCTATTATTGTCTCTAATTCATGCCTTGTATATAGAGAATCTACATGTTACGATCTCAGAGGAGGAGGCGCGGTACAACGAAGTTATGGTTACGGATCAGCGGCGCGGGACTAGGAAGGCCACGTAATGTCCCACGATCCTACAAGAACAAACCATGCTAAGAGCGTGAGACAGTGTAAGACACTACATGTGTGTCCTACAGAAAACTATAAACTACTTATAGAAACTATAGGGCCCCCTATAGGACTTTGTAGAACATTATAGGAAATATAGGACACTCCTTAGTATATAGCAATTAGGAATACTACCCTTATAGTAGTATATTTAACTTTATTAATTAACTTTATTATTAGAACTTAATCTAACTCTTAAGCTAGACAGATTAACTATCTATACTACTTATTATTAACTCTATAGTTATTATAGTATTTTACTAGGTATTTATACTAATATCTTCTATACTAGTACTTATTCTAGAGAACTAACCTTAGAAGTATTTATAAGCTTTACTTAGTTTATAACTTTAATAAAAGCTAAGAGAGAAATTCTTATATAACTAGCTTAAGAGTATATTTAATAATTACTATTTTTTTATTATTATCTAGCTTTTATAAACTAGCTATAGAATTAGTATATAAAGGTTATCTAGTATATTATTTACTTAGTAAAGCTTAAAAAATCCTATAAATAGCTATAGTATATTACTAAGAAAAAGTTATATTCTATTTAAGAGTCTATAGAATAAGCTATATTAAATACTTTTTTAATATCTAACTAGTATTATTAGTAAGGTATTAGTATAGAGTAGATAGTTTAGTGTAGGCTTAGCAAAAGCAATTCTCTTATTTATTAATCCTTTTACTTATAGAGTATATTAGAATTACTATTAATTTATTATCCTAACTATATATAAGGGAAAAAAAGTATTTTATTACTATATAATATAACCTTTTAGTCTTCTATTATACTCTTATCTTATTATAGTACTATTGAGTTATTATATACGTATCCCAGATAGACGAGATCACGTCCAGCTCAAGTTTCTGCGCAAGCTCCTGGATTACTCCGCGACGACCACAGTGCCGCAAATCCGTACCCTCTACAAATTTGGTAGATCCCTCTTCGTCAAAGCCGTAAACCATGACCCCACCCTTCTCTGCTTCAAAAGCCGGAAATGGGTCGCTCCCATGAACATAGTCTATAAAATGGGTTGTCATCGCCTGTGCAGAGGCCCTTTGCTTTTCAGAGAGGTGTTCGTCGTAATTCTGGAAGAGGAATATGGTATCGAGAACATGAGTGGATTTTCCTGTCCAGCGTCCTTTCCATGGATTCTCCTCATTGAAGCAATAAACATGGGCAGTGCCTCGCCAGTTAGTTGCGATGGTCCTGACAGGCATTGTGAATCCAATGTCTTGAGCAAAGTTCAAAACCCGCTCGAGATCAGCTGCACTAGGTTGCTGATCCAGTTCATAGCCACGGAAAAGGACTTGTTGGAGGTCCGGATGCTTTTCAAGAACCTGTCGTACGGCGACTTCGAAATCTTTACGAATTTTCACAAGAGCCGGTGGCGGTAGCATGTAAGACAAGATATTAGCCTTGATAACAGTCAGCAATGCCAAAGGAATTCTATTGAGATTTGTACTTACGTCGAAGGCGCAGTCACCTATCAAGATTCTGGAACACCAGTGGTGGGAATCTTTGGCAATGCCCTGTTGACTCTCCCAGTCTTTGAAGGATGCAGAAGATTTGACAATGTCATCGTCAATCACGGGCCCGAGAGATATGGACGGAGCTTGTCTCTGAAGGATGGTCTCCGCAGTGGTAGCACGAAGACGTTCGACGCGCTCATGCTCGCTCTCAGACTCGATTTCCAGGGCCTGCAATAATATTTCATATTGCATTTCCGCCATCTCAAGAGTGATGGGCTTCATGAGCAATGGAGTTCCCGCCATGCTCACGAGTTGTGAGAATAAGGGCTCTGGGTCCTGTAGATGGTAGAACATAGCAACTTCATTCAGTCAAATCACTGTACAGAGAAACGTTGCTGTAGACTTACCTGAGCCTGCACTCTCTGCTATCACAGTTACTCTCCTCGCGGAGCCGCCGAACCCTCCAATATACTTTTGAACCCACTGGAATGCAACTTTCTGATCGCGCAAGCCGCGATTGGTCTTGATTCCGGCTTCGCGCATGCCTCTGGAAGTCAAGAATCCGCTTGCGCCCAGGCGATAGCTACGCTGGATGATTAGCATATGAGCAAGCATCGTCGCTCAAAATTTCTTTCTACTCACTTTATGCCTACTGCAATGACAGGTTTCCCTAGCCGGACTGATTTGGATACAATGCGTACTAGGTTATACTGAGGCCATGTATTGGCTCCGAGAGCAAAACCTAGTTCGTCGTTAATCAGGTTACTTCAGGAACTACATGATTTTAGTCTCTACCAACCACCACCGTGTACCCAAATAATGATCGGAATGTTCTTCTCGTCTGTCTTGGGCTGAATAACATTAAGGTTCAAACAATGGGTCTCGGAGAAACCAGGATGCTCGTGCGGAAGTGACTTCTGGATGAACACCTGCTCCATCTCACAGGCTGAAGGCATTGTCATTGGGTTTGGTCTGATGCATGTTAACATGTCAAAGTTCCCAGGGTACAGTCTCATCAAATAACGTACCCCCATTCCGTTCCATTAATCTCTGTTAGATCGCTATTCTCAAATAATACCGCGTCTGAGAACTTGCTTTGCAGCAAGGCATACGGGAGCCCTCTGTATTCGACACAGAAGTCATGGTCGACGCCCGTGATTGAGCCAAGGTGCGGATGTCGGATTGTGAACACCATTGCCTTTGCAATGCAATTGTATTCTCTCACGAGATCTGCCTGATATAGAAATGTCGCAGAAACAAGAATGCAAATTTCTGGCTGCCCCAGAGCACTAGGTTCATTGGCTTTTACCAGAAGTCGCGGGTGTGGGGTAGATTGACTTGCTCGACTTTCAGATATCGCCCAGTGCAGACAACAGCACTTCGTGGGGTGGCACCAGTGGTCACTACCCAGGTGGGGTAGTGGGGTTCACTACGGAGCTTGGCGTTGGCTATCAGAAGCTACAGAGTTCGTGTGACCGTTGCGCAGATGATCGGCCCGGAAGACCCCACACTTAGGTAGAATGTATGATAAACTGAGCTCTGACTGCTTGCAAAACCAATAATCATAATTAGAGACTCTTGAAAAAAATTTGGTAAGCCAAGACCGTAACTTCACCATGCCGAGCACTACGGAATCAGAAGACAAGACCTTTGGATTCATCGGGCTTGGGCTGATGGGGAAACCCATGGCAATCAATCTTGCCGCTGGACTGACCGCAGGGCAACATCTCTTCGTCTACGATTTGGTTGAGAGTGCTATGGGAGATGTCGGCAGATTTGGAACAGGGCGTGTCACAAGCTGCAAATCCCCCAGGGATGTGGCCGAAAAAGCAGTTGGTGCCATTTCTAACACGAAATCTTTTGAGAGACGCTCTAACAAAGGATTTAGGATTTTCTGATCACCATGCTGCCTGAGGGAAAACAAGTCAGGTCCGTATACCTGGATGGCGCACAAGGCATATGCTCGGTAGACTTGAACAATAAAACTCTCGTCGACTGCTCCACAATTGATGCCGCAACAATGTTTCTCATGAGAGACCATGTTGAGGACAACTTTTCGACCGCGTCTTTCTATGACGCCCCGGTGAGTGGGGGTGTGATTGGGGCTGAGAAAGCGACTATAGCATTCTTTCTCGGCTGTCATGAAACAGACCCCAACTTGCCCAGGCTGGATGCAACGCTTCGCAAAATGGGAAAAGATGTTATTCCCTGCGGTGGTCCATCTTTGGGAATTGCCTCTAAGCTCTCCAATAACTATCTTTCCGGGACGATCACCATCGCGTGTTCAGAAGCTTTTGATATGGGCATACGAGCCGGCGTTGAACCCAAAGTCTTGCATCGTGTGTTTGGAGCAGGGACCGCGCAAAATACCATCTGCGATCAGTTCTGTCCCGTTCCTCACATAGTTAGTAATGCGCCATCTTCCAGAGACTATCAGGATGGTTTCAAGATACAACTTATGCTGAAGGACTACACCTTAGCTACAACGATGGCGAGGGAATTAGGGTCGATACTAGTGCTTGGACAAGCTGGCTTGGAGGCATGGTCCGAGGCGTGTTCAGACTCGAGATTCTACGACCTAGACTCGCGAGTTATTTATCAGTACGTGAAAGCTAGGGCAAGGTCCAGCTAATGCGCAGCCGCTAGATGCAGAGTAGTACAGAATAACAGGTGTTTGACTTTGCAATATATGCTAACCTGATAAACAGTTGATTATGATTAAGGTGAATCCTTCAACTTGTAGATCACGAGTACAATTTCTGCCAGCGCATCTAGCACATAAGATTGATGCGTAAAATGATAAACTTGTAAATTTATTCCACGCAAACAATTTCTGTTGCATAGATACATAGGGTGTTGTCTTTGTATGAAAACTATAAAAGATGAAGCAAGGTAGCTTAGCGTACAGTAGTGAAGTACAAGACTGCCTAGATCTGCTAAAATAGCCATTGTACGGGGATATCAATGGATTCTGGACAACGGTAGAACTAGTCGTCGAAAGTGGGTGATTGGGTAAGACATTATTCCTTCTGCTGTGTTTTAGTGCTCAGCGCAAGTGAGGAGAGATATCAAGAACCCAGATTGTTTGTTCACAACCAAAGGATGCGGATTGTATTTCAACGCATGTATGTTAACAAGTAATCGAGAGGACTTAAAATACAAGATCGTTTGACGCAACCCCCCCTCCCTTTATTGATCATCTTCCTTGGTTTGTGCCTACATCGAATTCAGCGGCAAGAATGACCCCTCTCGTGTAAGAAGCATAAATCCTTCAATATACCATAGATGAGAGACTCGTATAGTGCAGTGGCGACGCCTTGGAGGATACGAGACGTGGCCAAGCAGGATCCAACAATATTTCCAACCAAACAAATGAAACCCGCAAACAAAAAGAGCGGTCGTTTTCCGTATTTACGTCCAACAGCTTGGAACATAGGGCCAGTAACACCGGCTACGAGTGTCTGATAACCCGTGGTTTGCACAATGGTGGAAATCAGAATTTTAAGCCCCACACTCATGTCGAAGAACGCTGGGTTGAGCATTGCAACCATTACAGTGGCGTACATAAGTGTACCTCAGTGTGTTATCGCAAAACCGTCGTTCGAGGGCTGTGGTATGAGAATGGTGTGGCTGTTCCTTCCTATAACGTGTTTGAGCGTACCAGTCACACAATGGGAATGCGCGGCCTCTTCTTCTAGAATGACTATTGCAGGAACACGGGGAAGTTGGTGATCGCCGGGTAACGTTGGTTTGCTACTGTAGGTAGTGAAGCCAAAGTCAATGTCAATCTGTAGAGAAGCTAAATAGCGACTAGTTTGGCTATGGATCTCGCGCTTGTATCAGTAAAAACATTAGTCTGATGGAGATCTCGCATGTCATACCAGAGTTCGATAGGAGATTTGACTTTGTTCTTAGCGGTTCAAACACGGAAGCTACAGACAGAAAATAGATGGTTCGTCAAACAAGAAAACTTCACATGCAGCATCGAAGCCCGCACTTCTTGCTGAACGGGAGGCTATTGTGTAGGGAGAGAGATGATGTAGGAGGAATTGGCTGGGGATGTATGCATCTGAAACCTACATCTATATTTTAGTCCATTTATACCCGCTGAGGTTGTTGCTGCTCCAGCGATGCGTTGCCGTGCATGTGAATAAATAATGTGGCGAGTCTAATGCACGATGTGATACCATAATCTATAAGATTAGTCGAGACAGAATGAAAAGAGATACAGAATTTGACTGCAAACTTTCCATATTGAGTAATGAATCCTGGGACCAGCAAGACGTTTGCTCTCCGAAAATCTAGCGAATACTCAGCATGTTATTTACTGAGTTAACTGAGAAATGTTGAGCTGGGAACTGCAACTCTCTTTCAGCGCCTCTTTTAAATCTCGTTATCAGCAGTTAGATGCGTGTTGGCTTGCTCTCGAGAACCAATACAATGTGCTGTATAATGCATAACTTCACAAATTAATCGCATCTATGTGTTTGTGTGTGGGCCTAGGCAAGCAGCAATTGATAGATAACAATTGCAACTTATATTGCTTTGAGTGCTCAGATTTTCAGACTAGACAAATGCGATGATGGACATTGTAGCTTCCTCAATCACTGACTCCAATCTTAGATACCAAAACTGACGCGTCAACCTTGTCTTTGAGATCGACCTACTCTGGTTCCGCGTCCATACTCCTGTAGTGCTGTGTAAAGTCATACTGGATCATATTCGCGTCAAGTTGGAAGTCGTAAGATCTCTTCGCATCACCTGACACAGCAATGCATAACTTCAAAAACACATCCCTTCCGGCAGCCTCCTCTGGGTCTTGATCAAAGAGTCGTTTGAAGTTCTCGGTGGAGACAGGGTCAATGATTTCCAAATACTTCGCTTGACGAATCTCATCGTACTTGTCCAGAATGCTATCGTCAGCCTTCCCTTCATGAATACCAGCCAAGCAGTCTGACAGCCCGCCGACGTCGACCATACCTCCAGTGAGGCCTAAACCGCCAAAAGGATTGCACACTAAAAGATTGATCAATTTTGAATGCACAGCTTGTTGGTCCACGGGTATTCTCACAATGTGCAGCGTCCGCTGCTAGACAGAATCGACCAACTCTCATTCTCTTCGCAAGTCTTTGGTGTACTTTGTAAGGACTGAAACTAACCAAATTGTACTGATCTGGCCCAGGATTGCCAGGTAGCATTGTCCTGAACCTCTCTGGCTGCCGAGCTTGAAGCTCATCGGCAGTGCATCCAGGGATATCGCCGTACGTTACTCGCCACAGCCCATCTTGTGTAATTCGAGAAGCCATGTACCAATTCTCGCGGTTGATGATAAAGCTTGCATCACCCAGACCGAATTTTTCGAAGTTGTAATATACCTTAATCGAAATGTCAGCAGCTTCACCACACGACCTTTTCGGTCGCTTCCTACATTGGTCGCAACAATTTGTTCTTTCCACGTATATCCTGGAAATTCCCAGTCCCCAAACAACGATCGGCGAATCTGGCTGTTTGCACCATCACAGCCGACAATGTAAGAGGCTGAGATTGTCTTCTTCCCTTCCGCCGTCTCAACTTCGACCCATGCATTCCCATCGTCCTGCCCGGTGCTGACGACTTTATGCTGCCAATAAACGGTGGCGAGTGGTGAAGCACTCAAGTGTCTCAGAAGGATCTTAGACAATTTATTCAAAGGCAGACAGACCATCTTGTATGGGTAGTCCTCTAGTATAGTGGAATCTATCCCAGCGATCACGCTGAGGTCAGGCTTTCTCCAGTAGACACCTTTGGGAATGAAACCTGCTTCCTGAACTTCGTCTATGACCCCAGCTCGAGTCAGCTCGTAGACTGCGGGAGGCCCGTAGTGAGTAGCTCTGGGCTGCACATCTTCCTTGTTGGCCAAGTCCAAGATTTCAACGCGTATGCCACGGCGCACCAGTAATAAAGCCAAAAGAAGACCACTAGGGCCAGCGCCGACAACGACAACAAATAGTTTATCCGGAGATAACATGTGGTTTATAATGGGATTGAGGGAATTTTGTTCAAGCGTTGAGGCTAGAGCTGGAGCTTCATCAAGATGTAATAAGAAAAATGGCACTTGAACAACATTCGGGCCGACTAGCTTTTGGTACTTTTGTGGGGTAAGTAGAGGGACATCCCCTACAAGATTAGTTTAGGAGGTGTTACTCCCCCACATAACAACACACACAACTTGCTAACTAAAATTAGTTAATCAATTAGTAGGTATTTCCTACACGGTTACAGCTGTAAAACGTAGATATACCCGGCTAATAGGCTTGGTAGACAGTGTTACGATCCTAGGGAACACTAAACAAAGGTTAACAATTACAGGCCAAGTGCGGCACAGTCAAACTACACAGGAGAAAGTATTACAAGTAAGCATAAATAACAAGTGTTATTAGTCACTACTTAGGTAATAATATAAAGTTACATGTATAATTAGTCTTAGTATAATTAGTATAATTAGTAATTAGTATAATTAGTAATTAGTGTAATTAGTAGCTATTATAATACTAAGCACTATATATATCTCTTTAGTATATAGTATATAGGAATATAACCCTTATAGTTTATATTTAACCTAATTAATATACTTTGTTATTAGAATATCTACCTATATATTAAGATAGATAGATTAACTATCTATACTCCTTACTATAACCTAACCTTTAAGATAGATAGTCTACTCTATACTACTTATTATTACCTATAGTTACTATAGTGTTTTACTAAGTATCTATACTCTCTATAATCTACTATATATCTATTTATTCTAAAGAACTAACCTTAGAAGTATTTATAAGCTTTGCTTAGAATATAACCTTAATATTTTAAACACCCTTAAAATAAGTAATATATTAGAAGATTATATTATTAATAGTACTCCTACTATAACTAATATAGGACTAGTAAGTTATAGACTTAAGGTTACTAAACTAGACCTTTACTATAGAGATTAATCTAAGCTTAAGAACTAGCTACTTTAGTTTAACCTTTTCTTTACCTTTTAAGGTATAACTATTAATAAGAATTAGAAAGTTAAACTAGTAGCTTCCTATATATAAGGCAATGTATTTAAATAGATTAAGCCCTTTATATAGAATAAGATAATTAACACTATATCTCTTAAAGATAATATATAGCTTAATAATTTTAGATACTTTAAAGATAAGATCTAATAAATCTTTAGAGTTTCTAATACACTAGTTATTACTAGATATAGTATATAGCGTATTTATTAGACTACTTTAGCTACTAACTATACTATAGAATTCTAGGCTTTAGCCTATAATATAGACTAGAATAATACTATACTAATAACTATATTTTAATAAGGATTAAAGCCTAAGGTTAAGGAGGAACTTATATACACTAGTATAAAGATTAACACCTTTAACAACCTAACTAGCAAAGCTATTAATATTAATATTTAACTCTATAAACTTTAATAAGAGTTATATAATAACCTATATACTTAAGTTATAACCTAGTTACCTTAACTACTATATAACTAGTAGTATAGTAACACTTACTATAGAGGCTATAGAAATAGCTATTACCCTAATATAGGATGCAGGATCTATAGTAATACCTAGAGTAGATACTATAGACCTAAGGTAATAGACTTGTCTAATATCTATAAAGGACCTACTACTATACTATATTAGAATAAAAAGAATAAAGAATATAATAATAAAAATAAGAGTAGAAACTACTATAATTATAGCAAGCTAGGATACTTTACTAAGGACTATTGTTTAAAGAATAAGGTCTTCTAGCAGATTAATATTATTACCTATACCTTATATAATAAGAATATAGATACTAGTAAATAAGAAATTCTTACTAAAGAAATTAGATAACTTCTTATAGACCCTATACTAGAATATATATACAAGACTATACCTAGAATCTTAGAAATCTACACTAGGCCTAAGATACTATATTATAAATCTTGTGCTATATAGACTTTAGATTCTAAAGAAGAGCTAATAATATAAGAGTATAATAAGAATATTAGGCAAGGTAATAATAAATTATATAATACTATCTATAGACAACTTACTCTAGAACTACTTAAGGAATACCTATAATATAATAGTAAGGAGTACTCTACGCTCTTATAAGCTATATAGGAAATAGAAGCTAAGTAAGTATAAGCCTACCTCTTATATAATTCTAATACCTTAAGCTAATTTAAGTAATAACTAATAAATAGTATACTATAAGATAAAGATTAGGCTAAAGAAATATTCTAGGAATAGGTAGAATAAAACTATATAATAGTAGCTAAGCTTAAACACTAGAATTATAACCTACTATAAAAAGATAAACTAGACTTTACTTAACTAGTAATTACTCTATAAATATAAACTACTAAACTATATAAGATTAATAAATAAAACCTATTCTACTATAAAATATTATAGGAGTAATACCTATATAATAGGTATAAGGAATATTATAATAAGAAAGTTAAATACTAAATATTCTCTGTTAATATATAGTAATGCAAGGAGGAATAGTATTAGTATATATAAGTATAATACTTAGATTACTTATTTAATAAGTATATATAATTATACTTTCTAGAGTATATATACCCTAAAGATATTTTAGATATATAGATAATTATTAATAAAGCCTATAAAGAATATTAGTAGCAGCTATATATAAATAAAAAATATATATACTATACTAGTAAGAAGAAAGTCTATAGATTTAGACTAGAGTAGTATTTTTTAGGCCTATACTAACTAGCTTCTAGTATAAGACTATTAATACTATTAAAGTAGACTTACTTACTAAACTATTAATTTTTATTAATAAATAAAGATTTATAGTAATATTAGACTTAGAAGTAGAAAGTAGCTATATCTTAGAAGCTATAGCAAAACACGCTAGACTCTAGTTATATAAAAAAGAGATTACTTATATCTTTAGAGTAGCTAATAAGTAGTTAATACTAGATAACTTTATAGTTACTTATAAGACTAATATACTATTAAAGTTAGGAAACTATAAGGAGGTATTTACCCTTAATATCTTTAAAATAGCTATTTATAATATTATATTAGGAATTCTCTAGTTATAAAAGTATAACCTATAAATTAATTAGAAGATATCTAAGCTTTTATTTAGATATAGATGCAGTACTACTATATTAAGACCTATATAGTTTATAATATAACTAGTAAATAAGAAGAAAATTAGTAATATTTCTTTAAATAAGATATACTAAGATAGAGTAGTTAACTCTATAGATACTAAATACTCTATAGGTTATAAAGTAAGAGTTAAGGAGAAGAATAGTATACCTCTTAATATCTTAGATAAATATAAGAGTTATAAAGAACTCTTCTATAATAAGAAGACTATAAAGGTATTACTATAGTATAAACTCTAGAATTATAAGATTAAGCTCTAGGAAGGAAAGATACTAACTTTTAGGCTAATATATAGACAATTAGAAAAGAAACTCTAAGTACTTTATAAGTATATTAATAAGAACCTTAAGAAGGGATTTATTAGACAATTAGAATTATCTATAGGATACCCTATTCTCTTTATATAAAAGAAAGATAGTAGTAATTAACTATATATTAACTATTAGAAACTTAATAATATTACTATTAAAAATAGGTACCTATTACTAAATATATCTAAGTTATAAGATTACTTAGCTAGAGTATAATACTTTACTATACTAGACCTATAAAGAGCGTATAACCTTATATATATAAAAGAAGGTAAAGAATAGAAGATAGTATTTAGAACCTATTATAGTCTTTATAAGTATATAGTTATACTATTTAGGCTAACTAACATACTAGCTATATATTAAGAATTAGTTAATAATATATTAAGGGCACACTTAGATAGAATAGTAGTAGCTTACCTTAATAATATCTTAGTATACTTAAAGATATTAAGAGAATATATTATATATATAAAAGAAGTTCTTAACTGCTTAGGACAAGCAGACCTCTAACTTAAACTAGAGAATTATAAATAGTATAAGGAAGAAGTAGAATTTCTTAGCTATATTATAGGAAAATATAGAGTTAAGATAAGTAAAAAGAAAATATAGGTTATTAAAGACTAGCTAACTCTAATAATAGTTAAAGAGATTTAAGAATTTCTTAGGTTTATTAACTTTAACTAATACTTTATTAAGGACTACTCTAAGAAAGCTCTACTACTTATAAAGCTTATATAAAAGAATATACTATTTTATTAGGAGTAGGAATAGGAAGATATATTCTAATTACTTAAGTAAGTATATATTAAGCTACTAATATTAGTTATATTTAGAAGTAATAAACTACTATAAATTAAAACTAATACCTTAGAATTAGTATTAGGAGTATATATATTATAGAAATAAGATAGTAAATAGCACCTAATTGCCTATTACTTAAGAAAGTTTTCTAGACTAGAAGAATAGTATAATATTTATAATAAAGAACTAATAGTAATTATAGACGCACTAAAGCACTAGCAAATCTATATAAAAAGCTGCTTAGAACTTACTATCTTTATAGACTATTGTGCTAGTAATAGAGAAGCACACCTAGTATAGTTACTTGTTAAACCTAGCAGCACTAAGTAGAATAGAAGAGTTAGAATAGTTAAGGATCTATTATAGCAAGATAGTAGTAAATAATAGTTATTATAATATTAATTTATATTATATGTTGTCTGTCTATCTATTGCTTAAGAACTACTAATCTAATACAAACTAGACTACTAATTTAAGCTAGTTACTAAGCACTTCTAGTACCTACTATAGTAGCTACCTTATGCTCCGGCACACTATAAGAACCTAGTATACTTTACTATAACTAAAAAGCTTAATAGCTAATAGGTATAATAGTTAGAATTCCTAGAGTAATATAAGTTTAAGATAATATATACTCTAGAAAAGAATAACACAAGAGCTAATATACTAAGTTAATAATATAATCTTGTAGAAGAAAAAATAATTAAGGAATATACTATTCTATAGATATATAGAGATAGTTTACTAAGACTATCCTAGTAGCTTAATAATATAATATAAGTTTAGTAGGAATAATATATACCTATAGTAGTACTAGAGAAACTTTAAATAAAAATTATTATATAATACTATAATAATCTACTTTATAGACACTCTAGTATAATATAAATAATAGAACTTATTAAGCAGTACTATAAGTTTAGTTATATAAAGGATAAAGTTACTAAATTTATTAAGAACTATATTAATTATTAATAAAATAAGTATAGTACTTATATAAAATATAGAGAGATATAAGTAATAGAGCTACCTATAGCACTATTAACAAATATTATAATAGATTTTATTATATAACTACTAACCTCTAAGGACCCTATTATAGGATATACCTATAACTTAATCTTTATTATAGTAGATAGGTTTACTAAGGTAGTAGAAATAATACTATTTTAATATAGTTATACTATAGAGCAGCTTGTATAAGTGTTTCTAGATAGAATTATCTATTACTATAGTATACTAGAATTAATTATTAGTAATAGAGATAAGCTCTTTATATTAAATTATTAGACTATACTTATAGTAGCTATTAGTACTAAGAAAAAGCTATTAACTATATATTACTTATAAATAGACAGATAGATAGAAAGAATAAATTAGACTATAGAAATATACTTAAGGATATATAGTAACTAGGAATAAGACAACTAGGTCTTGCTATTACCTATAGTATAAATTATATATAATAATAAATTATTAGAAGTAATAGGTATAATACTATTCTTTATAAATTATAGAAGATATCTAAATCTCTTTATAAGATCTCTTAATAGTAATATCTAAATAGATTTAGTAATAACCTTAGTATAAAAACTAAAGAAAGTATATTAGAAATTACTTAAAAATATTAATAAAGCTTAGTAACAAGTAATCTCTTATATTAATTAGAAAAGAAAAATAGTACCTTAGCTAAAAAAGGGGGATAAAGTCTATCTCCTTATAAAAAACTTATAAATATAAAGACTAATAAAAAAACTAGATTATATTAAGGTTAGACTATTTTTTATTTCTAGGTAAATTAGCCCTATAAACTATTAACTTACACTACTATAGGATACTAGAATATACTCTATATTCTATATATTACTATTAAAACTAGCAGACTCTAATATACTAATCTAGAAGAACTTCTACTACTAGGTTAAAGAAGAGACTAAGTAGGAAGTTAAGAAAATAATATAATATTAAAGAAAGAGATATAAGGATAAATACCTAGTTAAGTAGTTAGAATACTCTATCTTAGAAAATATATAGAAACCTTCTATAAACCTTATAAACTGCTAGCAGCTATTAAAGGAATTTAAGACTAATTAAGAAGTATTATATTAGCTTTCTAAGCCTTAATTAGCTACCCCTTAAAAGTACTTTATATACTAGGCAACAGAGCTAGGCTAAACCTATTTAAGGAACCTTCTAAGAGAATTATCTCTTTTTCTAGCTTCTACTTAATAATACTCTACTCTTCTACTATAATTACTTCCTCTATATAATAATCTAGCAGATCTATTTATTAGTATAACTACTCTTTATATATATATATAACCTATAACTCTTCTAATGCCCTCTTAGAGGCCTTAAGTACTTTATTTTCTACTTTATAACTTTCTTTTATCTATGCCTATAGTTTCTCTTTCTTAGTCTTTAGATATTTAAACTCTAACTATATTATATAAATATTATAATACTGCCTATACTTTAAATATTTACTATATTTCCTAGAATAAATATAAACTTTATATACTTGCTTATACTTTTTATAGGTTAAATACTTCTTTACTATAATCTTTCTAAAGAACTTAATAAATTTATATAGGTAGTAATAGTAGGCTAAACTTAACTTAGTAGAATATTTAGGTATTATTAAGAAGATATACTATTAAATAAGGAGAGGCCTATATTATATAAACTAAGCTTAAGAGACTAAGCTAAGATAGGAAAGAGATAGTGTTATAATTCTAGAGAATACTAAACAAAGGTTAATAATTATAGGCTAAGTGTAGTATAGTTAAACTATATAGAAGAAAGTATTATAAGTAAGTATAAATAATAAGTATTATTAGTTACTACTTAGGTAATAATATAAAGTTATATATATAATTAGTCTTAGCATAATTAGTGCAATTAGTAATTAGTATAATTAGTAATTAGTATAATTAGTAGCTATTATAATACTAAGCACTATATATATCTTTTTAGTATATAGTATATAGAAATATAACCCTTATAGTTTATATTTAACCTAATTAATATACTTTATTATTAGAATCTTTACCTATATATTAAGATAGATAGATTAACTATCTATACTCCTTACTATAACCTAACCTTTAAGATAGATAGTCTACTCTATACTACTTATTATTATTTATAGTTGCTATAGTATTTTACTAAGTATCTATACCCTCTATAATCTACTATATATCTATTTATTCTAGAGAACTAACCTTAGAAGTATTTATAAGCTTTGCTTAGGATATAACCTTAATAGACAGTAGGTATAATATAGATATTAGTCTAATACTATCTTACTTTATCTCTAGAAGTATCTAATTTTATTTCTAAAGGCTTAGTTAATATATTCTATAGGTAAGTTACTTACTTAGTAAGCTACTTACTTAGTAAGCTACTTACTTTTACTAAGAATCTACTAAATATTTACTCTATTATAGCTAAGAGTAATCTATTTTAATACTATATAGTATAGTAGAGTATATAATAGTATCTAAAGACTATATCTATAATATTTAATATTATTTATATACTATATTTTATTTTTTTTATTTTTATATTTATTTAATTTTTTAACTTATAGTTTTTAATATTAATATTAAAATTTTATACTAGATAGGACTTATTTTATTTAATATCTATAAAGAAATTATAAAAATAATATATTACTTTTTATTTAATTAATAGAAATACTATTTATTCTTTATAAGATTATATAAAATCTTTAAAATCTAATTAAATTAAATAACTAGTAATTACTATTGTAAAAATAGCCTAAGGTCTAGATTATTTACTTATAGAGTAATAGGTTAAGTATTAAGAATATAAGTTTATTTTTTATTTTAGTTTTAATAAAAATAATTAATTAGAATTAATATAGCTAGGTTAATCTTTATAATTATTATATTATTAAACTATAAAATTAATATATATTACTTTAGCTTTTATAGAACTATTAACTATTAGTATAGCTATAGTATTAGAGGAGTTATTAAAGAAGAAAAGAAATATATTTACTAATATTAAAGCTTAAGAATTCTATCTATAGTATAGCTATACTATAAATCTATAATATAATCTTATAGGTTATATAACTTTATTATTATATACTTTAAAACTTTTATATATAGGCCTCTATTAAGATTATAGATTAAATAAAGCCTTTAAATACTTTTAAGATTAGCTTTCTAGAATAAGTACTAGTATAAGAGAGGTTTATAATAAGTAGTAAAGAGTAAAGTATCTAGCTTAAGAGTTTAGTTAACTTTTAATAATAAGATTAATTAATAAAGTTAATTATAATACTATAAGAGGAGTACCTCTATATACTATATACTAGAGAGTATTTTATATTTTCTATAGTATTTTCTAGAGTTTTATAAAGGGCTCTATAGTTTTTAAAAGTAGTTTATAAGATATATAGGATATATTATAGTATATCTTATATTATCCTATACCCTTAATATAGACAACCTTTGTAGAATTGTAGGATATTATATAACTACCTAGCCCTACGTTACTACTCTATAGGTTATATCTTTGCTAGTCTATGTCCTTCCCTCTAATATTGTAATAGCCTCCTAGTGATTGGATTGGCGCATTTCTCCCCAATCGGGAACCAAGGTTTAGTCGGCGTCTTTTTGGCCCACGGAAACAAACTATATATTGCTCTATATAGAGATTGCTGTAAAGGATAACTCTGCCCTACAATAGGCTCTAATTAACTATAAATAATATAGTATATTGCAGCAGGCTTGAATTGCCTATCTTCAAGAATGACTTCAGCAACCGATCAACCTCCTGCATGTGTTAGGGTTTCAGCTCTATCGGGTGGGCACCTTACTCTCCCCGAGAAGCTCTTCGTGACAGATGCCGATGCATCTAAACGAACGCTAGTCCCCTCAATGTGTTTCCTGATCGAGAGATGCAATCCGGAGCAAGACCGCAAAACCACTCGAATCGTGTGGGATTTGGGCCTCAAACGGGATTTGACCGCTTACGAGCTTGCCATGCAGGATCACATTTCAAATCGCCAGCCCATAACAACCGACCCAGATGTCGCGCAGTGTCTGCGAAATGGAGGTCTCGACCCCATGAAAGATATTGATATTGTCATGTACAGTCACGTACACTGGGATCATGTCGGAACTCCGACAGACTTTCCAAATTCTACTTTCGTAGTAGGACCAGGGACGCTTCATCTTCTTGCCCACGGTGCACCACCTCATTATCCAGCGGATATGTTCGACTCAGAGATGCTGGACAGGAGCCGTACTAAGGAATTGCCGTGTGTCTATAAGGCAGACGAGATCTACGCTACGAAAGAGTTTCAGACAGACCATGAGTGGAAGCCGGCATTCGGATTTCCAGCGGTCATCGACTTCTTCGGGGACGGAAGTGTCTTGGTCATTGATAGCCCAGGTCACCTAAGAGGGCACATCAACCTCTTGCTTCGCGTTGATACGGACCGTTGCGTATATCTTGGAGGTGATTGCTGTCACGACATCCGCATTTTGGAAGGTATTAAAGACATCGCGCTTTATGACGATGGCCACGGTCAACTCCGAAGTGTTCACATGGACACAGCTACTGCAAAAGGTACGATTGCCAAAATCCAGCAATGTCTCAACGAGTCGTCTGAGCTGCATGAGAAAACCCCCAAACTAGACGTAGTGGTGGCGCATGACAAAAGTTGGATGGAGAGAAACCCACAATGCTTCTTCCCAGGTTGGATTTGATGCCTTGAACTCAAAGGAAGCAGATAGATTAGCATTCCATGTGTAGAGAATATAACAAGAACATCCTGAGGCCACATTGAGTCTTGAATTGTGAACTGTCCGCAATTTTTGAACTTTATTCATTCATTTCGACGGGTTTGTAAAAGCTAACACGCCCTGTATTTCCATCAAGTGGTGTTATGACTTGGTACTCAGTGAGCAGAAATGTATGGATGGGAGCATTGACCTTCAAGAGTGCAATGTATATGTCAATATCGTTAATACAGTGTTGCTGTCAGGTGAATACTCTAACTTCAATAATGTGCTACTTATCCAATCAGGCTCATTGTATTTGTGCTAATTAAATTGTGTATGGATCGGCAATTGCAACTGGTAGGCTGCCATGAGAAATTGCTAGTGGTCTAATGGTACATCGGATGGCCGCGTTCCTTGCCACGTTTCAATCTTCGTGAGACAACTAAGTTTGGTTACAATTTGGACACCAATATTCTTTATGCCCTAGAAGACTTTGCTGATAGCTCTCGCTTCATCTCGCCATTCGCTTCCATCTCGTCGAAGACTTTCTCCGCGGTCTTGAAGGCATCAACACCTGCTGGCACGCCGCAGTAGGTTGTGGCATGGATAATCGCTTCTCTGATTTCGGTTTCGCTCAGTCCGTTATTACGTGCGCCACGTAAATGAACAGCTAGTTCAGGTTGGCGATTGAGAGCCATGAGCATGCCGAGATTAATGAGGCTGCGATCCCTCAAAGCTAGGCCCGGGTGAGTCCATGCGTATCCCCAGCACCACTCCGTTACCAGTTCCTGGCCAGGCCTCGAAAATTCTGTCGAACAGTTTTCAAGAGCACGTTTGACGTAGACCTCACCGACTACGGAGCGGCGGACTTTGAGGCCTTCCTCAAAGAGCGCCTTGTGGAGATCATCGAAACTCTGTTGTGTGGACATTTGGGTTTGGCTTTCAAGATTTGAAAGGTTGTTATTGTTCAAACCAGATAGCATGATGGAAGGTCAATATAGTATACACGAGATGATGATAATTGATGGTAATCTAGTGAATTGATTCTACCCCAGACCCGGACCCCACCAGACGGGATGCGCAACGAGGTGATCTACCCCACCTGCCCCTTCAAGCCAAAGCCACGTGGGAAAACCCCCACATCACAACCCTTACCAGCAATCCTTGATATTGAACGACAGTGCTAGGCTTGATGAGGATGGGCTCAAAGCCGATCGGATAGAGGCTGCAAGACTTTCCTACCATGCCAGCCAAAGGCTTTGGACTATCAACCTTCTAACCACCTTTCATTGACAGTCAGCCTAGCGTACTTTTCCACAATGCTAGTATTGATCATACTGTAGGCTGTCGAGATTTGGTTTGTAAGCTCATTTTCAAAGAATCTGAAGGCATGGTCAGATTTGTGGATTGACAACTGTATAGTGACTTATTTCAAAATGCCTCTATAGACAAGCTCACCCACTGTGCCTCAAAAGAACATCATTGCGTACTTTGCAGTTCCTGGGCAAGCAACGGGTAAGCTACATTGGCTGTGTGAATGCTTAGCTGCGTAGCAATCTCAAGAACCTCCAGTATCTCTTCCACAGTCGATCCATAACGCAGGGCATTCCTCATGTGCTCCTTTAGCCCCGGGCGATAGAGATGTGTGGCAGCGGTATCGAATGCGCAGTAAATCAGTTCTTTCACCTGTACAGCTTAGGATATTGTGGAAGAGCGCTCAATAAGGGTGACTCACTTTCGGTTCTAGTGCACCGACATTGTTCTTCTCCGGGTCATTCGGAAGCCATGGAACTGAAGAGAAATCGGTGTATGCTGCGAAGAAGTCTGGGTCCAGCGCAAGGAATTCTTCCCAGAAAGCATGCCAGTAGCCGCGCTTCTTAGTGAAGTCTTCCTGTAACTGAAGCTTTGAAGCGTCTAAAGGCTTTCCTGCCGTTGGGTGACTGTCGTACAGCCCCTCCTCCTTCATGACCTCTACTAAGGTAGGGACACCAACATTGCACGCGTGTATGCCCAGCGTCGATGTCAGCTGAATGACTTCTCTTATTTCTGCGGTTGTGGCTCCAGCTGCAATTGCTTCCTTGATATTTGATTTGATGCCTGCTGCGTATAGGTGGGTCGATGAAGAGTTGACGGTAAGTGCAATGAAGCTCTGGACCTTAGGCGAAAGGTGAAGGCTCTTCTTTGGAACAGCTTTCAATCTCACGCTAGCCTTGAAAAAATCTGGATCAAGCTTTGAGAAGGATTGCCAGGATTCGTCCCATTCCGATTCACCCAAGTTGGCGAAGAACGTAGCTTTGAGTTCCTGGCTCATTATAATATTGCTGTGGTCTTTGTGGTACTCCTAAGATATCCGGCTGCTAAGGGGCGAAGGTGGGGTAGGTGGTTATAGGTTATATATACATCCGTCTAGTCTTCCCCACCAACAATGCACTAGAACCTAACCTATCCCACAAGAAACGTTTTTCGAGATCTGCCTACCCGGGAGGGGGGTGGGGATCTAGACTTACTTTTATCACCCTTGAGACTTTGTACATCGAAATTTGCTACCGTAACCATCTCTCTTGCTTGCCTTCGAACACATCGACATCATGGCTTTCAACCAAAAATCCGTAGCGTTCATAGGTAAAATCATACGAAACGGAAATAATAGTCGAATATCTTGCTGAATCGAAGCCTCCAGGTCTTGGTGTCATGGGCTATCCCATGGCTGTCAATTTGCGCAATAGTATGAGCTCTGGAGCTACCTTGTACATTTGCGATGTCTCTGAGAATATCATATCTCGTTTCCAGACGGAGATGAGTGACAAAGGTCCAATACAAGTCGTACAGACTGGCTTTGAAGCTGTAAATGCTGCCGTAAGTCTCGGAGCCGACTTCACGTCTTAGTAGTCCTGATTATAGGCGCAGGATATCGTGCTCACCATGCTTCCTGGAGGCTCTGCTGTAAAGTCGGTCTACTGCGATCCCCAGACAGGCATCTTAGCCGGGAGCAAGGTCGCGCGCCAGAAGTCGCAATCTCCAAAGCTACTCATGGAATGTGGAACGATTGAGAGCAACGTTATCACGGAGGTCGCACAAGCTGTTTCAGATACCGCTCGTGAGTTGGGCGATGATACCTACCTCAATTTTGTTGATGCTCCAGTCTCTGGCGGTCCTATGGGCGCCGAGGCTGGCACCTTGACCTTTATGGTTGGGGCAAGCCAACCGGGTCAGACTTTTGATACAGTGAAGGGCATCTTGGAGACAATGGGATCTCCGGGCGGTATCTTCTTGTGTGGCAATATCGGCGCTGGGACAGCTTTCAAGGTCATCAACAACTATCTGTCAGCTATCACCAGTCTGGCAGCCTCGGAAGCATTGAACATTGGATCGAAACTCGGCTTGAACATCAACACTTTGACTGATGTGATTAATGCTAGTGGAGGTCAGTGCTGGGTTACTTCGAAGAGCAATCCGGTACCTGGTATACAACCAAACACGCCAGCCAGCAGGGACTACGAAGGAGGGTTTCGCATCGAACTTTGCAGGGAGGTACTCAAGATGGGAAGTGATCTGGCTGCGTCTGCTGGTGCACGTACAGTTCTCGACCGAGCAACGCTCCACGCCTTTGATGAGTGCATGAATGATCCTCGTTACAAAGGAAGAGACGCTCGTGTGGTCTACAAGTGGCTTAACGAAAGCGGCGTTTCATAAGGGATATGAACTACGGATGAAAACCTAAGTGTAGAACACCAGATTCCAATACCAATACCCCTTGCTAGATTAACTCCAATGAATCAGCCTTCGGTTGTCAACAACGAATTTCCTGTATTGAATAGGAAGAGCTATTGAGATTTCTTTTTTCTTATTTTTGAAGACAAGTCTTTAACCAAAGACCGACACAAATGTGGGACTCGCGTGCAATTGACAGCGAACAAGATGAAATTTTCCCCTTTGCATACTACGTTTTACCCCATTTCCTTCCCAGCGTTGAGGGACACTTTCTCCAGGTAAAGCTTGGACGTGTTTGGTAGTTGAATGTGGGGTTTTAGTCTCCCCACCAATCCCCGCCACCTCTGCGCTCTAGAGTGAAGAGCCAGTCTACATATAAGCTTCATATCTCAATGCGCTCAGTCCGACAGTCGATACCTGTGACACATTCCCTCTCACTACACATTGTGCCCTGATTAGTTAACATGTCGGAAAAACCCTTACCTACCTCCGGAGAGGCTGAAATCATCGCTACCGAATTTCCCATTCGATATGCGGATCCTATCTACCAGCACACCCACAGACAGTTGTTTGGGGAGTCTATCACAACCCCGATCGAAGATGTGTTGCCTCCAGGCGTTACAAAACAAGTCTTTGACCAAGCCATGAAGGAAGTGGAAGATTCCTTGGGAAGCGGCACTGTGTTCCGAGGTAGGACTTTGGAAGACTACATTGACCCTTACGAACTGGATGAGGCAGCTGGGAAGCGAAAGATACCCAGTGCTGCAGTGATGTGAGTGCGGCACGATGTAGATGTCCAAGACACTGACTTGAGCATGAAGGCCGCGAAACACGGACGAGTTGCAGAACGTGTTAAAGATATCGAATCACTATGGCCTCCCTCTATGGACATTTTCACGCGGCAAGAATCTGGGGTGAGAAGGCCGCGACCTGCGTTTGCCGAGAAGTGCTAACGATCGTGAATAGATACGGCGGTCCAGCGCCTCGATTGAATGGTTCGGTTGCCTTGGACCTTCACAGAATGGACAAGATCATCGAAGTGAACGAAAAATTCTCCTACGCGGTTGTTGAGCCTGGTGTCACATTTACGGATTTGTACAACTACTGTGTGCAGAATAACTTAGACGTCTGGCCTAGTGTGCCTTCTCTCGGTTGGGGAAGTGTCATTGGTAATGTAAGCCTGCGGTACCCTCTTCCCTGCATATCAATTACTGATGACAGGTGGAAAGACTTTGGACAGAGGTACTGGATTTACGCCGACAGCTTCACACCACCAGAACATTGCCGGCCTTGAAGTCATGCTCGCCAATGGAGATCTCGTACGAACGGGTCAATTTGGTATTTCAATTTCACCTTCAGCCCATCTTTCGAAGTTCACATTTGGACCATCAGTTGAGGGCCTGTTCTTGCAGAGTAACCTTGGCATTGTGACGAAGATGGGCATTTGGCTTACACCCCGACCCCAAGCCTACATATCTTGCACGTTCGACATGCCCAACTTTGATGATATCGAGACAATTGTGGAGATTTTTGGGGAGTTTAGACGCAATGGCTTGCTTCCGAGCACGGTATACGTCTCGAATATCGTTGAATGGATCGCCATGATGGGGAAACGCGACGATGTTTGGAGTGGTCCCGGCGCCATCCCTGATTGGAGGGTCAAGGAACTCCAAACACAGCTTGATCTGGGATACTGGATCGCCAAATTTGGTATGTACGGGCATAGGCACGTCATCGAAGCGCACTTTGAACAAGTCAAGGAGATCGTCGCTCGCCGGGCACCAGCTGGACGGCTCGCAGGCAACATGTTCTCTGCAGACGACCAACAACTTTTGGATCCAACCTCAGTCCCAGACCCGCATGGCGGTATGTTCGTGGGCGTTCCCAGTCTCTGGTCGCTTCCAATGGTCAAGTACAGGTTGCCAAAGGCCGGGGGTGGCATAGCCGCTCACGTAGACTACTCACCCATCATCCCATCAGACGGTAAGACAATTTTAAATTGGTTGAAGTACTCAAAGTCTGTTTGCGAAGCCAGTGGATTTGACCTCTTGTGCGATTTCTTCATGCATGAGAGGCATGTCATCTTCGTCAATATGCTATGTTTCGACAAGGCAAACGCAGTACACAGACAAGCGGTGAACCTCATGCTTCGTCAGCTCCTTGATGAGGGCAAAAAACGAGGTTTTAGCGCCTACCGAACGCACATCAATCATATGGGTGAGTGGGGTAATTCATACATAGAAGAGCATTAAAGTAAACGCAACACAGATGAAGTAGCCGACGTGTACGACTTTAACGACCATGCCTACCGCCGGTTTATCGAGACGCTCAAGGTAAAGCCCCACCTTTATAATCTACTCGAAGCGATTAGAGCTGATATTACGTGTTTAGGACTCTGTCGACCCGAACGGTATTCTGTCGCCAGGAAAGCAGGGCATCTGGGGCGCGCGTTTCTGTCAATACCGAGATAGATTTACCGAAGCAAGGTTTTAGACTAGCTGTTCTAATAATATTAAAAATAGTACAGTAAAACAGAGTATAACACACTTTACCAGCGAAAGAATAAATAGGTAAGAGAGTTATGTTTACCAAGACCCTGCTAAATTTTACCTTATTTTAGCCTTTATATTATAGTGTTACCTATAATATTATTTAAAAATTACTTCTATATCTTACTTATATATCTATATATTATATATAGTTTTACTACACTACCTATAGTATCTTTAAAATTACTTATCTACTTTTATATATTTACTTTTTTAAACTTTTTTGTTCTACTATATATTCTAAAGTTCTTTAGATCTATTAGGTACTAGAATCTTTTAACTACTAAACATTTTGCTTTTTATATTTACTTTCTTTTATAGGTTATTCTAGGCTATAATAAGTAAAGATTAGGATGGTTTAGTAAAAGTAATCTACTTGTTAAATTTATTTGCCTGTAATTTAAAGGACTCTCTCTCCGTTCCTCCACTGCCCTAAGACTAGAGGTTCCCTTCCAGGCTTCCTATCTCTGGGAAGCTCGTTTAGAAACACCCACTTTGTCCGCTCCTTGTAGCCCATCACCTTCCAATCGTTGATATCCTTCTCAGGGAATGTTCCTAGCATTGGAAGGACATCAAAAAGGGTTCCGTCGTGAGCCAGACAAATCAAAATGTCTGGGCTTGCGTCAAAGGCGCGCAGACTATCTATGCTTTTTTGTGACTGTTCTTGGAATGTGTAGGCAGACGTGTCGCTCTGTGTGACCTTGTAGAATGGACTACGTCTTGACTCATCGTCATTGGCTTGTCCTTGCTCATTCCACGTTGTAGAAGGGTGATAAGCAGTAAAAGTGGAACACGGACAAGGCGAAGAGATATTGGTGTCTAACTGTGCTGCCGGAATGACATCTGGGAGTGCGACAGCGGCAGATGGGCGGAAAGCTCCTACGAAATGACAGCAATCACCGCCCATGAATATAAACGTGTTGGGTGTTGTTCGAGCAAGACCGCATATGTGTCCAATCGCGTGCTAAAGGTTTAGCAACTACAATAAATTTCAAACACCCCGTTTACTTACACCAGGAACGTCCAGAATGTAGAATGAGCCGTCTCCGAAGTAGTCGTAAGCTCGGAAGTCGCCAATGCGCAACTCGTCAAAGTCTATCTCGTCGATGAAATGTCCACTATGGCTTATGTAAGCAGTATTGGGATGCGTAGTGATGTTGCGCAGGCTTACAATGTGTCGCTGGATAACATAAACGCTTTAGGGTCTTCTGGATACCCCGGCAGGAAATTGCTCTTGAACCCGTGTCCAACAACAATGTCAGTGTGTGGTGAAAATTTGGAAGCATCTCCGACATGATCCCAATGCCAGTGACTCCATACGATGGCATCTTTATTCTCATATAGTGAGCCGCACGCAGTTGAAATACGGTCTAATCAGACGAACCTAGACTTTTCAAGTCGAAGCCTGCTTCGCTGAGTATCTCATCAACCCCCTTTTCTACTCTGAGACAAGGAACATAAGTTTCAATCATGTTCCGAGTGTGTGGCGAGGCATTCCAGAAATCTTTCCTTCCGCCACAGTCAAACAAGATCCTCCGTGACTTTGATTCATTCTCGATCAAGAAACACATGGTCTTAAAGTTCAGTTGCTCGTGGCCTTTTAGGACCGGTCGGACGAAGGCAGATGACGCGCACATCATGGTAGTCGTCGTGTCGATTGCGCGAACACGAACCGTTGAATCTGAATCTGGGAAGGCAATTGGGTGCTCCATCGTTGTAGGATGTAATGTGAAAGCCAACACGAGAGTAGCATAGTACTAGATAATATGAACGTTGTTCGGTTTCAATTCTCACCCTTTTCATGTTCACGGCAGCCAAGAGTCGTGCAAAAGTTCTGCGAGGAAATCGTGTGGGGAAAGTTTGTGGGGTTATACTCGGGGGTTATGCTGCAAGTAGGTAGTGTCCGAGGGCCAATTAGGCTGACGCATCTGGTGTGTTGTAGGCTGTATTTGGAACACGGCCTGCGAAGTAGAGACTGAGGAAGCTTGTAGCTTTCGCTTGTCCTGCATATGTAGCGTTAATGAACCACTGGGGTAGATAGCGATGAGATCTAGCGATTCTTCGAAACCTAGAGGCTCGAATTATGTTAATAGCTAAGTAGTCCATTATCAACCATGTCATGGTTATGAACTTGCGTTTCTTGCCTTCACTCAAGACGTCACCCTCCATTTATATTCTATGAGCCAGCAATGGTAGCAGAAGAGGTTGTTGGTAGAGATCTACGGCAGAGAACTGTAGCAAAATAAATTGTGCCAATGAACGGTGCTGCGCCGCAGACCACTACTATGACTTTTCAACATGCCAGGTTGCCTCACGCAGGGATAACATTATGTCTCGCGAGATATTTAACAATTGCTTTAACATACATAAGATCAAGTAAGAGCTTTCCCACCGCTGCTTGTTTGATTCATGTCAATGACAAGTTTTCCGCCCATGTCAGCGTGGTATTCATCGACAAGATCATTCAAGTCCTCCAGAGCATAGCGTTTTGTAACTGCCTTGATCTTATACTTTGCAGCGAAACGCAGCATTTGTCTCAGCTGATGATTTCTTCCAACCAAGCTTCCGATGAGTTTGATATCTCGAAAAACCAGATCTTTGGCACTAAACTTCAGCTCATGGGGGAAGCTAACGACCACCATAGTGCCGTGGTCTCTCAGTAACTGCATGCCGTAATTAAAAGCTGCCTGAGACTCCGGTAGAAGGATTACTGCTTCGACTCCACGGTTTCCAATGTCTTGCACCACGCTATTCGAGTCTTGTGAAAGAGAGTTGACTAGCACTGTGCTCCCTGGAGTCGCAGGGTCAATTTGATCAACCAGGTCCTTCAACAGCTTCAGAGGCCCATCTCCCCTGTCTACAGCGACAGTCCGCTTTCCGAGATGAGCCGCAAATTGAACGCCAAGATGACCAAGTCCACCACCTGCACCAATTATTGCAATGGTCTTCGCCTCTTTGATGCGCTCAAGTGCAGACCACACGGTCAGGCCAGCACACATAAGAGGTGCTGCCTCGATAGCTGTCATGCCTTTCGGGATAGGTGCGACTTGCCGACTATCAACCAGAGCGTATTCGCAAAACCCGCCGTTCATTGTGAGCCCGAGATTCTTCGCTTTGAGGCAATATGGTGAGTAACCTACAGGATCGCCATGATCCAGGGTACACTCATAACAGGTTCCGCAAGGATGATACGCTCGGCCAGGAACTCCGACTTCGTCGCCAATTGCAATGTTGAGATCTTTGGCAACATCTGGACCTGCGGCTACGACACTCCCGGCAAATTCATGGCACCCGATTCGTGGGAGATCTGGAGACATCATGCCTTCCTTCAAGACTGCATCTGTGTGACAGTAAGAAGCTGCTGAGACTGCAAGAAGTAGGTCATGACCACTTGGTTGTGCCGGGGTCGGAATTTTCCGAAAACAATATGGCTTTCTGAATTCTTCAATCACAGCCGCTCGCATGGTAGGAGGAATGTTGTGAAGCAGCATCTTGCAGCTCGTTGGATTGCCGGTCGAGCACTGATATTGCAGTGGAGGTAAATACCATTCTCATCTGACCAAATTCGTTAGCCTGCAGATGTTCGAACCCCACAACGCCATATCAGCTCATATGGTTTACCCCACTTACTCAAAGGGGCCTGTTCTTCCAACACAAGTGCTTCTATAAATGACATTCTACTCAAAAATTGCGACACTCCTCAAACGAATCATCCATCTTGGAGTAGGCAATTATCTCCCATCTTACTTAGCTAGCGCGCCCTTTCACCGAACCTTAAGATGAAGGGGGGAGGAGATATTGAATGCGCGTGGTAAGAGATTGTGTCACGCTTGTCATAACTCCTCCTAAATGTGTGTGTGGAGGTGAGTGGGATAGTTAACGTGGAGATGTTAAATTTAGCTAAGAAATGATTTGCTCGAAGTTTATTTCTGTGTATGAAATAGAGCAGAGCGGCATTACGCACGCTTCACGTCGCTCTAAATGAGCAGCCCTATTACTCACCTCAATCCCTCTTCCTGGCCCTAGCCACTATATCCATTTCCGTATCGTCGCGAGCGGATCTTAGATTCCACCATTAATACAAAATCTGCGCGGAGGGCATCCGATGACAGTGTCCCTTGTTTCGGAGCAAACGATTCCTCGTCTCAACAGTTGTCTCGACGATTTGATCCTCTATCTACGACTCTCAGGCCTGATTTGTTGGATCGGCTTCACTGTGGAGGGAGACATCCAGAGTCAAGACCAGGTGTGAAGTTTACAGCAAAGCCAGCACGACTGCTAGTGCTGCTCCTTGGTTGTATTCAAGACAGGAAATCCGCACAGATAGCATGGATTGGTGGCAGTGGAATATCTGTATGGCGCTCGCATAGACTTGCCATCTCCCGCAGAACGATGGCTATACGCGGAGTAATCCCCCAAACCCAGGTATCGTCGTAGTAGCTCGCGTAGTATCTCCCGATGTCAGCGGCTAGAGAGACTGTATCGACCTCGACTATGTCAAGCTCCAGACAAACCTCACGCATCCGATTTAGGAGCATGGCTTCTGACGTCTCTAACGGGATACCCTGTTTGACGAGCATTTGCATCGAATTCACCCATCGCATAAGAAACAGACCTGGCATTGCAATTAGACAAGTACAGATGAGCAGACATTTAGACTCACAGCTGTTTCCAGCGAGAACAGCAATCTCGATGCTCCAAGTCAAAGCCGCTGTTTTCTGGATGAACATTCTACCACCAACTATGCTTGGCAATACCAGTCCTTCGAAGATCTGACCTACGGCCTGGACTACAATTGCATTTCGCTGTTGAGCAGTGGATAGGAATCTCTGCAGTGCTTGGGTGATTACCGGTGCGCTGGTTTGTAAGAGCACCGTGCCCAGGATTTCGACGTCTGCAAATGCTCGAAGGTGGCATGAACGTAGAACCGAGCAGCAATTGAATAGCAACGGGCCTTCGGTATCGGTCCAAGGATTGCACTGCACGTCTCGGGCTCGAAGGATATGCTCATGACACCTGCTCAGTGCTTCCGCGGTTCGATCCAGGATTGAAGATTCCAGGTCTTGATGAGTCTTCCCAAATGAACACGAAGAACCAGTTGGGAATAGAACTTGCGACGTATGCCACATATGGATGGAGACACCATGCATGATCACCACCGCAGCAAAAGGAGACCAAGACACGTGTGATTCAGTCTTCCAAAGATCGCTCTGAGCTCCGTTCATCAATTGCGAAACGCCAGCGTGGAGACTGACCTGCTTACTATACGATGAGTTCGATATTCGTTCCTTCCAAAGTTCTTCCGTTGGTGCATTCCAGAGATTATCGTGACAAGGTAACTCGATATTACCATCCTGAAAGGCTGACAAAGCAGGCGTAGCCCCATATGCAGTTGTGAACAGGTTACTGAGTATGAATATGGAATGCAAAAGCCTAATTGTGTAAGTACAACTGTTCCTTGAGAAGCTATGGGCACATTGAGGAAATACGTTCATACCTCTTGGTAGATTCAAATTGACACCATGAATGCCAGTCAGAGTAAGGGGAATCCCGATACTTATCGGCCTGTGCATCAACCGGAAAATCTGACATCCTACCTCGATAGGCCTGCTCTCCTTGTCAGTAATCACGGTGCCGGGTTGGGGCAGTATAATGATCACGTTTACTAAGAAACCAAATCCCTGTAGTGCATCGGTGACTATGTACGGATTCCCAGAAAATGCCTTGAACCAGGTGAGGAGGAGCTTCGATTGTAGGAGCCATATGGGATGTGCGTGAGATGCTCGTGCACTCTGATCTGACGGTATCATAAGATAGTTGCAGCGTCTTAATTTGTGACGATCAAGGTGGTCTTTCTCGTCTGCTTGCAGAAGCTCATCAACCTCGGCAGAGAGGATAGTTGCAACGTCTTGCTCCAGTCTCAATAGCGCACCAATAGCACACATCATTGATAGAAGGGCGGAAGGAGTGTTGTCCAAATCCAGGGTCGGTATATGTATGAAAGGCAGATGTACGCAGAACGAATCCATAAAAGTCCGCATATACTGACTCAGTGCGGAAGCGGTTGGAAATTTAGATGCCAAGCTTCCATTCTCTCTACACCGAGTTTGTATTGTATCCAGTAGCTTAGTTCGATGCGCGTCAGTTATTTGTGGACAAGGTGTTTTACAATGCGCAGCCTTGACTATACTGGGAAGGCTTTTGAAAGGGTCGCTCAAAGATGGACCATTTGCCGCGTTGTTGCACCCTTGCACATCCTGGATGGTATATGGCGGCGTCAGTCCTTCGCCGGAGAAGTTTGCACGGACAGAATGGGCATTGTCCTGGATGCACGGATGGAGGGAGAGCAAATCTTCAGATGCAGAAAAGCAATTCGCTTCCACATGTACGGCTGGATCAAGTGTAAAGCCAGTAAAGGGCCGAGTAAAGTCAAAATGGCTTATGCTCTCATCGATTGATTGAGCGTCATTGAGAGCGGCCGTGTTAAAATCTGTATGAGGCAGCGGAGTCTCTTGGGGCGTTGAAAAGTCAAAAAGCATTGAATCGAGACCATGTTTTTGACTCAAGTCAAGAGAAATCTCGCTAGTCGAGGCGTGCGCCGTTTGGTTGATTGGAAGGGAAACATGGGACGTTTTCGCGATCATTGAGCCAGCTCTGTCTGATGGAGCGACAGCTGTGGAGTCACTTGGCACAGACTCGTTGGCGTCGGTATCGTCATGCCCATCGGTTTGGCCTTCAAATGCCGCCACAACTGCTTCTGCCTCCTCAACTACAGACAGGGCCTCCAGCTGTCTGCGATCGTCGACGGATGTCCGCGTGCGTGTGGTGGCGGGGCCGTGAAGAGTTTTTTCATGACGAACAACCAGATCTTTTCGCGCATAACGGCGATGGCAGAAACTGCACTTGAATGGCTTTTCGTTGGTGTGACTGCGCTGATGTCGGATACAGTGCTCGCTCCTTTTGTACGCTTTCCCGCAAGTATCGCAAACGTACTCCCGCTTTTCGGTCATATCCGTGTTGAAGATAATGGACGTCATTCCTACTAGTTGTCTGTATTCCTGCTGTACTACAGTAAAATCAGATAGGTATTGTTTGGACGGGCGAGGTCGAGGGTGCTCGAAAGGCCAGCTGCACACAGAGAGCGGCTACCTCGGTCCGGTTGACAACTTGGCAACCCCGCGTTTGCTTGCTGGCATTGACCTGATAGAGAGTCGACCAAATAGCGGTAAGACCGTCTACCCCACATACAATTTGCACCTTATTAAATACCCCACAAAGTCGCAGCCTTGCATGCCAAGACTAGCCGGATACTAGGAGCATTATGCTAAAACTGCTTTAACAGAAATTATTCCAAAGACTTACTTATACTCTTCACAACATTATATATCTATAGCGCCTTCTATACTTCTTGTTACTACTTTAGCTATTTTAGCCTTTACTATTACTATAGAAACTACCTTAACAGCTAGTAGTATAAGCTGCTATCTTATATCTCTAGCCTACTAATTATTAGAACTATAACGTACCCTATAGGCAAGCAAGCTACTAGGCAAGCAAGCTACTTTTACTAAGCCCCTACTAAAGTACCCTCTCTATACTAATATCTTAATAATAACCTATTATTAATATATCTTAGAAAGCTTAGGTATAGCTTATACTTTAAGCTCTTAAATAAGATATAAATCTTTTATAGTAATATACTACAGCTATCTATAGAGTACTTTAAAGTATACTAAGCTATTAATATACTAGATAACCTTTATAAGCTAATACTATACCTAACTTATAAGAGTTAGATAATAATAAGAAGATAGTAATTATTAGTTATATACTTAAGCTAAATATATAAGGATTTAGCTCTTAGCTAGTAGATATAGCTATAATAGCTAATTCTTTATATACTAAGTATAATCTAGGCTCTATTAGCTTAAACTAGCCTAGTATATTTATTAAGTAGTACCTAGAGCTTATAGTTAAGTTTAATTATAAGTATAACTATAAGAGAGCTCTCTATAAGGATTCTAAGATTCTATAAAGCTAGTTAAGCCTAGTAGCTAATATTAAAGCTAAGTATAGTATCTAGAATAAAGATATATATAACTTTAATAAAATAGGCTTTATAATAGGCTAGATCTTCTAAAAAGTAGTTATTATAGCTTTAGAATAATAAGGTTAGCTAAGGGTAGTCTAGCTAGGTATTAAGGTTATATTCTAAGTAAAGCTTATAAATACTTCTAAGGTTAGTTCTCTAGAATAAGTACTAGTATAGAAAGAGGTTAGTATAGATACCTAGTAAAACACTATAATAGCTATAGAGTTAATAATAAGTAGTATAGATAGTTAATCTATCTAGCTTAAATGTTAGGTTAAGTTCTAATAATAAAGTTAATTAATAAGGTTAAATATAATACTATAAAGGTAGTATTCCTAATTACTATATACTAAGAAGTATTTTATATTTCTTATAATATCTTATAAAGTTCTATAGAAGGCCCTTATTATAATCCTAGGGAATACTAAATAAAGGTTAATAATTATAGGCTAAGTATAGTATAGTTAAACTACACAGGAGAAAGTATTATAAGTAAGTATAAATAATAAGTATTATTAGTTACTACTTAGGTAATAATATAAAGTTATATATATAATTAGTCTTAGTATAATTAGTATAATTAGTAATTAGTATAATTAGTAATTAGTATAATTAGTAATTAGTATAATTAGTAGCTATTATAATACTAAGCACTATATATATCTCTTTAGTATATAGTATATAGGAATATAACCCTTATAGTTTATATTTAACCTAATTAATATACTTTATTATTAGAATCTCTACCTATATATTAAGATAGACAGATTAACTATCTATACTCTTTACTATAACCTAACCTTTAAGATAGATAGTTTACTCTATACTACTTATTATTACCTATAGTTACTATAGTATTTTACTAAGTATCTATACCTTCTATAATCTACTATATATCTATTTATTCTAGAGAACTAACCTTAGAAGTATTTATAAGCTTTACTTAGAATATAACCTTAATATTTTAAATACCCCTAAAATAAGTAATATATTAGAAAATTATATTATTAATAGTACTTCTACTATAACTAATATAGGACTAGTAAGTTATAGACTTAAGGTTACTAAACTAGACCTTTACTATAGAGATTAATCTAAGCTTAAGGACTAGCTACTTTAGTTTAACCTTTTCTTTACCTTCTAAGGTATAACTATTAATAAGGATTAAAAGGTTAAACTAGTAGCTTCCTATATATAAGGTAATATATTTAAATAGATTAAGCCTTTTATATAGAATAAGATAATTAATACTATATCTCTTAAAGATAATATATAGCTTAATAATTTTAGATACTTTAAAGATAAGATCTAATAAATCTTTAAAGTCTCTAATATACTAGTTATTACTAGATATAGTATATAGTATATTTATTAGACTACTTTAGCTGCTAACTATACTATAGAATTCTAGGCTTTAGCCTATAATATAGACTAGAATAATACTATACTAATAACTATATTTTAATAAGAGTTAAAGCTTAAGGTTAAGGAGGAACTTATATACACTAGTATAAAGATTAATACTCTTAATAACCTAACTAGTAAAGCTATTAATATTAATATTTAACTCTATAAACTTTAATAAGAGTTATATAATAACTTATATACTTAAGTTATAACCTAGTTACCTTAACTACTATATAACTAGTAGTATAGTAATACTTACTATAGAGGCTATAGAAATAGCTATTACCTTAATATAGGACGTAGAATCTATAGTAATACCTAGAGTAGATACTATAGACCTAAAGTAATAGACTTATCTAATATCTATAAAGGACCTACTACTATACTATATTAGAATAAAAAAAATAAAGGATATAATAATAGGAATAAGAGTAGAAACTACTATAATTATAGTAAGCTAGAATACTTTGCTAAGGACTATTATTTAAAGAATAAAGTCTTCTAGTAAATTAATATTATTACTTATACCTTATATAATAAGGATATAGATGCTAGTAAATAAGAAATTCTTACTAAAGAAATTAGATAACTTCTTATAGACTTTATACTAGAATATATATATAAGACTATACCTAGAATCCTAGAAATCTATACTAGGCCTAAGACACTATATTATAAATCTTACGCTATATAGACTTTAGATTCTAAGGAAGAGCTAATAATATAGAAGTATAATAAGAATATTAGGCAAGGTAATAATAAATTATATAATACTATCTATAGATATCTTACTCTAGAACTACTTAAAGAATACTTATAATATAATAGTAAGAAGCACTCTATACTCTTATAAGCTATATAGAAAATAGAAGCTAAGTAAGCACAAGCCTACCTCTTATATAATCCTAACACCTTAAGCTAATTTAAGTAATAACTAATAAATAGTATACTATAGGATAAAGATTAGGCTAAAGAAATATTCTAGAAATAGGTAGAATAAAACTATATAATAGTAGCTAAGCTTAAACGCTAGAATTATAACCTATTATAAAAAGATAAACTAGACTTTACTTAACTAGCAATTGCCCTATAAATATAAACTACTATACTATATAAGATTAATAAATAAAACCTATTCTACTATAAAATATTATAGAAGCAATACCTATATAATAGGTATAAGGAATATTATAATAAGAAAGTTAGATACTAAACATTCCCTATTTATATATAGCAATGTAAGAAGAAATAGTATTAGTATATATAAGTATAATACTTAGATTACTTATTTAATAAGTGTGTATAATTATACTTTCTAGGGTATATATACTCTAAAGATATTCTAGATATATAGATAATTATTAATAAAGCCTATAAAGAATATTAGTAGTAGCTATATATAAATAAGAAATATATATACTATACTAGTAAGAAGAAAGTCTATAGATTTAGACTAGAGTAGTATTTTTTAGGCCTATACTAACTAGCTCCTAGTATAAGACTATTAATACTATTAGAGTAGACTTACTTACTAAACTACTAATCTTTATTAATAGATAAAGATTTATAGTAATATTAAACTTAGAAGTAGAGAGTAGCTATATCTTAGAAGCTGTAGTAAAATAAGCTAGACTCTAGTTATATAGAAAAGAGATTACTTATATCCTTAGAGTAGCTAATAGGCAGTTAATACTAGATAACTTTATAGTTACTTATAAGACTAATATACTATTAAAGTTAGAAAACTATAAAGAGGTATTTACTCTTAATATCTTTAGAATAGCTATCTATAATATTATATTAGGAATCCCCTAGTTATAAAAGTATAACCTATAAATTAATTAGAAGATATCTAAGCTTTTATTTAGATATAGATATAGTACTACTATATTAAGACCTATATAGTTTATAATATAACTAGTAGATAAGAAGAAGATTAGTAATATCTCTTTAAATAAAACGTGCTAAGATAGAGCAGTTAACTCTATAGACACTAAACGCCCTATAGGTTATAAAGTAAGAGTTAAGGAGAAGAATAGTGTACCTCCTAATATTCTAGATAAATATAAGAGTTATAAAGAACTCTTCTATAATAAAAAGACTATAAAGATATTACTATAGTATAAACTCTAGAATTATAAGATTAAGCTCTAGGAAGAAAAAATACTAACTTTTAGGCTAATATATAGACTATTAGAAAAGGAACTCTAAGTACTTTATAAGTATATTAATAAGAACCTTAAGAAGGGATTTATTAGACAATTAGAATTACCTATAGGATACTCTATTTTCTTTATACTAAAGAAAGATAGTAGTAATTAACTATATATTAACTATTAGAAACTTAATAATATTACTATTAAAAATAGGTACCTATTACTAAATATATCTAAGTTATAAGATTGCTTAGCTAGAGTATAATACTTTACTATACTAGACCTATAAGGAGTATATAACTTTATATATATAAAAGAAGGTAAAGAATAGAAGATAGTATTTAGAACCTATTATAGTCTTTATAAGTATATAGTTATACTATTTAGGCTAACTAACGCACTAGCTATATATTAAGAACTAGTTAATAATATATTAAGGGCATACTTAGATAGGATAGTAGTAGCTTACCTTAATAATATCTTAGTATACTTAAAGATATTAAGAGAATATATTATATATATAAAAGAAGTTCTTAACTACTTAGGATAAGTAGACCTCTAACTTAAACTAGAGAAGTATAAATAGTATAAGGAAGAAGTAGAATTCCTTAGCTATATTATAGGAAGATATAGAGTTAAGATAAGTAAAAAGAAAATATAGGTTATTAAAGACTAGCTAACTTTAATAATAGTTAAAGAGATTTAAGAATTCCTTAGGTTTATTAACTTTAATTAATACTTTATTAAGGACTACTCTAAGAAAGCTCTACTACTTATAAAGCTTATATAAAAGAATATACTATTTTATTAAAAGTAGGAATAGGAAGATATATTCTAATTACTTAAGTAAGTATATATTAAGCTACTAATATTAGTTATATTTAGAAGTAATAAACTACTATAAATTAAAACTAATACCTTAGAATTAGTATTAGGAGTATATATATTACAGGAACAAGATAGTAAATAGCACCTAATTGCCTATTACTTAAGAAAGTTTTCTAAACTAAAAGAATAGTATAATATTTATAATAAAGAACTAATAGTAATTATAGATATACTAAAGCACTAGTAAATTTATATAGAAAGCTGCTTAGAACTTACTATCTTTATAGACTATAAGAACCTAGTATACTTTACTATAACTAAGAAGCTTAATAGCTAACAGGTATAATAGTTAGAATTTCTAGAGTAATATAAGTTTAAGATAATATATACTCTAGAAAAGGATAATATAAGAGCTAATATACTAAGTTAATAATATAATCTTATAGAAGAAAAAATAATTAAGGAATATGCTATTCTATAGATATATAAGGATAGTTTACTAGAACTATCCTAGCAGCTTAATAATATAATATAAGTTTAGCAGAAATAATATATACCTATAGTAGTACTAGAGGAACTTTAAATAGAAATTATTATATAATACTATAATAATCTACTTTATAGATACTCTAGTATAATATAAATAATAGAACTTATTAGGCAGTACTATAAGTTTAGTTATATAAAGGATAAGGTTACTAAATTTATTAAGAACTATATTAATTGTTAATAAAATAAGTATAGTACTTATATAAAATATAGAGAGATATAAGTAATAGAGCTACCTATAGCACTATAGATAAATATTATAATAGATTTTATTATATAACTACTAACTTCTAAGGACCCTGTTATAGGATATACCTATAACTTAATTTTTATTATAATAGATAGGTTTACTAAGGTAGTAGAAATAATACTATTTTAATATAGTTATACTATAGAGCAGCTTATATAAGTGTTTCTAGATAGAATTATCTATTACTATAGTATACTAGAATTAATTATTAGTAATAGAGATAAGCTCTTTATATTAAATTATTAGACTATACTTATAGTAGCTATTAGTACTAAGAAAAAGCTATTAACTATATATTATCTATAAACAGATAGATAAATAGAAAGAATAAATTAGACTATAAAAATATACTTAAGAATATATAGTAACTAGGAGTAAGATAACTAGGTCTTACTATTACCTATAGTATAGATTATATATAATAATAAACTATTAAAAGTAATAGGTATAATACTATTCTTTATAAATTATAGAAGATATCTAAATCTCTTTATAAGATCTTTTAATAGTAATATCTAAATAGATTTAGTAATAACTTTAGTATAAAGACTAAAAAAAGTATACTAGAAATTACTTAAAAATATTAATAAGGCTTAATAATAAGTAATCTCTTATATTAATTAGAAAAGAAAAATAGCACCTTAGCTAAAAGAGAGGGATAAAGTCTATCTCCTTATAAAAAACTTATAAATATAAAGACTAATAAAAAAACTAGATTATATTAAGGTTAGACTATTTTTTATTTCTAGGTAAATTAGCCCTATAAACTATTAACTTAAACTACTATAGAATACTAGAATATACTCTATATTCTATATATTACTACTAGAACTAGCAGACTCTAATATACTAATCTAGAAGAACTTCTACTACTAGATTAAAGAAGAAACTAAGTAGTAAGTTAAAAAGTTAATATAATATTAAAAGAAAGGATATAAGAATAAATACCTAGTTAAGTAGTTAGGATACCCTAATTTAGAAAATATATAAAAACCTTCTATAAACCTTATAAACTACTAGTAGCTATTAAAGAAATTTAAAACTAATTAGGAAGTACTATATTAGCTTTCTAAGCCTTAATTAGCTACTTCTTAAAAGTACTCTATATACTAGGTAATAGAGCTAGGCTAAGTCTATCTAAAGGACCTTCTAAGAGAATTATCTCTTTCTCTAGCTTCTACTTAATAATACTTTACTTCTCTACTATAATTACTTCCTTTATATAATAATTAAGCAGATCTATTTATTAGTATAACTACTCTTTATATATATATATAATCTATAACTCTTCTAATACCTTTTTAGAGGCCTTAAGTACTTTATTTTATACTTTATAACTCTCTTTTATCTATACCTATAGCTTCTCTTTTTTAGTCTCTAGATATTTAAACTCTAACTATATTATATAAATATTATAATACTACTTATACTTTAAATATTTACTATATTTTCTAGAACAAATATAAACCTTATATACTTACTTATACTTTTTATAGGTTAAATACTTCTTTACTATAATTTCTCTAAAGAACTTAATAAATTTATATAGGTAGTAATAGTAGGCTAAACTTAACTTAGTAGGATATTTAGGTATTATTAAGAAGATATACTATTAAATAAAGAGAGGCCTATATTATATAAACTAAGCTTAAGAGACTAAGCTAAGATAGGAAGAGAATAGTATTATAATTTTAAGAAATACTAAATAAAGGTTAATAATTATAGGCTAAGTATAGTATAGTTAAACTCTATAGAAGAAAGTATTATAAGTAAGTATAAATAACAAGTATTATTAGTTACTACTTAGGTAATAATATAAAATTACGTGTTATAATTAGTTTTAGTATAATTAGTTTAATTAGTAATTAGTATAATTAATAATTAGTGTAATTAGTAGCTATTATAATACTAAGTACTATATATATCTTCTTAGTATATAGCAAGTAAGAATACTACCCTTATAGTATTATATTTAACCTTATTAATTAACTTTGTTATTAGAACTTAACCTAACTTTTAAGCTAGATAGATTAACTATCTATACTACTTATTATTAACTCTATAGTTATTATAGTGTTTTACTAGGTATCTATACTAACCCCTTCTATACTAGTACTTATCCTAGAGAACTAACCTTAGAAGTATTTATAAGCTTTGCTTTGTTATAACCTTAATAGTACTAGAGAAAGAAGTATTAATATAAGTAGGTAGAACTATTATAGTCCTAAATAAAGTTAATTAATAGTAGACTATTTACTATCTTATAATAAATATATAAGCTAGGCTCTATATACTCTAGTTACCTTATATAAAAATAACTCTAGTAACTCTACTCTACCTAAGTATAGTAGTATAAGTATTTAACTCTATAAGCTATATATCTAATATTTATACTTTATATCTAATAGTATAACTCTAAAATAAAAGTATAGTATATATAAATTTATTTTAGAGATATTAGGGAGCTTATAAGTATATACTTAGATAATTTATATATTAGAGTACTTGTTAGACATATAGCTTATAGGAGTTGAATATTTATACTACTACGCTTGGGTAGGGCGTAGTTACTAGAGTTACCTCTGTGCAGGGTAACTAGAGTATATAGAGCCTAGCTTAGCTGTTCGCTACCTTGTAGCAAACAGTCTACTGTTAATTAACCTTGTTTAGGACTATTATAGTCCTGCCTGCTTGTATTAATACTTCTCTCCCTAGTGCCCCCGGCTATTAAGCCTGACAGTACTAATCTTATATAAGATTATGTTAATTAACTATATATATAGAGTACTAGAGGATAGTCTATTTTACTATAGAGAGTATAGTACTAATATACTATATAATTCTAGATTATATATATACTCTCTATTAGAGTACCTTAAGCTAGTATAAAGTGCTTTAACTCTACTCTACTATAATAGATAAAGTTTATACTTTTATTTTTAATATACTACTATATAAATATATTCTCTTTTAAGATAATTAAAACTTTATAATCTTAACTAAATGTTTAAAAAGATATGCTCTATACAAGGTTTTGAGCATCGCACATTCTGCTATATATGCCATTCTGGCGAATGAGCCTTTCGTGAGTTCCAGCCTCTACGACCCTACCGCCGAGGAAGACGAAAATGCGATTTGCCTCGCGCACAGTTGACAGACGATGAGCAACCGCAATAGTTATCCTGTTGCCACTGGCGGCCTCCATCAGAGCTGCTTGTACGACCCGCTCTGATTCGGTGTCCAGAGCACTGGTCGCTTCGTCTAGCAGGAGTACGTTGGGTTGACGGATAAGAGCCCTGGCGATAGCGATGCGCTGCCTCTGGCCACCAGAGAATTGACTGCCTCCTGCGCCGCAGGGTGTGTCTAGGCCTTCTGGAAGCGACGAAACAAAGTCCCAAACATTTGCCGCTCGGCAAGCCGCCTCAAGCTCCGCATCCGATACTTCGGCGGCGTCGGTGCCCTGTGCAATATTGTCGCGCACTGATCCGGGAAACAAGGATGGTTCCTGTTGTACGAGGGACACGTTCCGGCGGTATGCTGTTGGGCTCACCAACGTCAGGGGCTGCGAGTCGATGACGATGTTGCCGCTTGTTGGGTCATAAAAGCGCTCAAGCAGGGCAATCATGGTACTCTTGCCGCACCCTGACGCACCGACAAATGCTACAAATTCGCCACGTTGGATCTGTTAAAATTCCAGTCAGATTCAACCAAAGCCTCTTCCAGTTTTTGGGTGTACTTACTGTCATGGAAACGCCTTTCAGAACGCGGTTGTCTGGAGCAAGCGGGTAGGAGAATTGCAAGTTCTCTAGTTCATATGTCTTACAGCCGTACATTGGTTTCACGTCCTTGTTTTCATCTGTATCCATTATTGTCGGTTGCAGGTCATAAAGCCAGAAGGTGTAATTTGCCGCCTGGTGACCCTTGGTGAAACCTGGAGAGCAATGTTAAGGTGTTTTGTCGTACGAAGGTTGGAGCGAAATACTCACTACCAGCAAAGCTGAACAAGGTTCCTGCAGACGTGCCAGAGAAGTAGATTGCCATGAATGAGACCATGAACTGATAGAAGCTAATCTCGCCATTGGTGACCAGCTTCGATCCCCACCTGCTCAAAGTCAGCCGTCTTTCGCGCGAATGTTGGTGGGTATGAAAAGACGTACCAGAAGCCCAAAGCAAGAACGAATTGCTCTACGGCTTGCGTGAAGGAGAACCAAATCATGACATGGAACAACTTAGGGGTACATTTGCGGATGGCGACATCGAGTTCCTTTGTATACCTTTGTAGCACATCCCCTTCGATGGCGAGGGAGGACACAGTTCGAATGGCAAGAACTGTTTCCGATGCCAGGGATGCGCTTCGACTGAAAGATTGGTTGGTGATGGTGTTCAAGCGCGACTCTAATTTGATCCGCAACCATCCGGACAGCAAGAGAGGAGGAAGACCGACGAAGATGCCAATGACTGCGACTTTCCAAGCCACAATGAGGGAAAGGATGCAGCATGCGATGACGCTGATGATCGAGATGATGGAAAAAGATATGTTGATACCCATCAACTCGAGTATAGCCTGCGGGATAGAATCAAGCCTGGCGGCCGTAGCACCAACAGTATTCTCTGGGCGGTCAAAGAAGCGCAGATCCTGGCGGAGCAAGGCTTTCATCATGTTGGAGCGAACCTTCGTGCTCAATGTCTGGTAATTGACACTGTCAGTGGCTTGAGCTAATACTTCCAGAGCGAAGATTGACACCTACATTTGCAATCACGGTCATGGCCCAGCCAAGAGCGTAGTAGCACACGAGACAACCTAAAGAAAGCACAAAAAGCATCGAAGCAAGAAAATTAGACTCTGTGGTGGGATCTTCGAGACCGATAATATCCACGAGCTTGCCTAGCAGTAAAGTTTGGCCTGGATTAACAGCAGCTGCCATATCGTTAGCGATACAGGAGCCACCCCGTTGTACGAATGTCGCGCCCTCAGTAAGGGAGAGGACGGGAACTTACCTGCTGCAACGCACGCAACGCCAGCCAATATGTACCACGGCTGTAGTTCGGGAGTTGATCGCGCCAGCCTCCAGATACTTTGTAGTAACCCGATTTGCTTAGATGCATCGAAGTCTTCTCTATCCCCAAGGGTAATGAGATGATGTGCTTCCTTAGTACCAGGCCTGACAAGGGAGACAACCTTTTCTGCAGGAATATCCTGGTCTTCATCTTGTTCCGACTTTTCGCCGCCAACGTCTGGCGCGTCTTGATTTGAAAGAGACAAGCTCTGCGCTCGAACGAGTCCAGCGTAGGTACCATCACGATCGAGCAGCTCCCTATGTGTGCCCTGCTCAGCTATTTCGCCTTTCGACATGACTACGATATTGTCTGCATTGCAGATTGTAGAGAGCTTGTGAGCGATTACAATCGTCGTGCGATCTTTTGAAGCGCTGTCAAGGGCCTTTTGCACGATGGCTTCGGCGTTTGGGTCTAGGGCGCTGGTAGCTTCATCCAGCAATAGGATGCGGGGCTCCGAGATTACACTACGGGCGATGGCGACTCTCTGCTTTTGGCCACCAGAAAGGAGGCCACCCCTCTCGCCAACACGTGTGTCGTATTCATTGGGGAGCTGCATGATGAAATCATGAGCAAAAGCCAGCTTTGCGGCATCAACCACACGGAGCATTTGCTTCTCTCGGGGCTCGTCCTGCCATTCAGTTGCGACGAGGCCATGGACGATGTTCTCAAAGACAGTGCCATTGAAGAGTACGGGTTCCTAAATCAGTCAGCCTATCAGCTGAATGGCAACTTGAAATACCAATAATTACCTGCTGGACGAGTCGGACATGTGTTCGAAGCCATGTCACGTTCAGGGTCTCAGTGGCCTGACCATCGATGCTGATCTTTCCCGATGTCGGATCATACCATCGCTCGAGGAGGCCAATGATCGTACTCTTACCTGAGCCGCTAGGTCCCTGGAACTCCATTAGCTGCCGTTAATGTTTCTGGTGTGAACAATGTATTGAGCGTACCACGAGGGCGGTCACCTTGCCAGCAGGAAACCTTAGCGAGAAGTTGCGGAGAACGACGGTGTCGGGGCGCATTGGGTAACTGAAGTTCACAGACGCTAGCTCAATCTCGCCCACTAATGCTGTAGGCTGTACGCCAGAGGGGTCAAATGTGTCGATCTGAGACTTCCTGTCGATGAGCTTGAATAAATCGACTGCAGCAGACGCAGCCCGTCCAAAAGTGGCGAAGTTAGGCCCCGTCATCATAATTGTTGATGCGGCTATGATAACAGAAAAAAGGACCCTGTCAGTCCGTGTAAGTCAAGCTTGGGGTTCAATTGCTGGCGGAGGAATGAAACATACGTGAAAACAGTGCCGAGATCGGCTTCGCCACGAGCTATCATTTTGAAGCCTTGCCAGAAAGCAAGGCCCATTCCTGCGTAGACGACGAAGTACTGGCCACCAAATATTATTCCAGTGAACATGCTTCGTTTGTTTCCGAGCTTCAGAGCTGTATCTAGGTATCCGTCGTATTTCGCAAGAATCCTACTCTGCAGACTGAAGGCATTGATAGTTCGTGTGGCGCTTAGGACGTTCTCGGCGTAGCTTGCAGCATCCGCATAGACTTTGAACGTTTGGCCATTGTTGACGGCATCGTATGCACCAACTCCGCCGACGAGGAGGATGACAGAGGGGACGATGCAGATCAAAATCAAAGTAAGCTTCCATTGGGCGATGAAAGCAATGACGAAAGCTGCGAAGAAGGTAGCAATTGATTGCACAGTCAAACCGAGCTTCTCTGAGATGCCCAAGTGTATCATCAGGCCATTTGAAGTTGCTTGAGTGGAAACCGACCCGGAGGTACCTTGGTCATAGTAGCCAACTTCTTGACGGAGAGCCGCTCGCATATAGTCGTGTTGGATGGCTCTGACCAGGTGATACGCGACGTACGTCATGAGAGACCCATAGCCGTATATGCAAACCAGTCTGACAACACCGATGTAAACGAAGTAAAGACTGTAAAGCCAATGATCAGCGTTGGTGATTCAATGTTTCGGTAAGAGTCGATGTGCGTACGCTGTCTTGCCCACGGCCCTCATATAGGTATCAGAGAAGCCCTCAGTGGTAACGTTGCCAAGTAATCGGATGAATTCTCCCATGACTACATTTACCATGGCCTGAGCGATACCTGCAGCAATTGCGGCCGTGACAGAGATCGCCAAGAGAAGGCGTTGAGCTGGTGTGGCGTACTTGAAAGTCCTCTGCCGGTATACACAGATCAGTTCTGCCTATTTTGAAGTTGCATGAAGCGCAGTCTTTCAAGCGGTGCAAGACTCACTAAAAATGCAGCAAATGCCGATGGTTTCTTCTCGACTAGCGGATCCTCTCCGTCTGGAGCGGCAGGACTTTTGACCATCTTCAAAACGACAATCGTTCGAGGAGCAATGAGAGAGGAAAGGTCGTTCTGGGGACAGTAACACCAGACGAGGGGGTCGAATACTATAAGAAGTGAAGAGATTGGAGTATGCTACTTTGTGATTGCACAGTAGGTAGGACAGGGAACGCTGTTGAGTGGTAGCCATAACGCAGTACCATATAAGTAGGTTTGGATGTTCGTTGGGCGCTCGAACCGCATGAACCCCCCCCCCCCTGACAGCCGTTAGCCGTATCTGTTGGAGTAGCGGACAACGATAAGGCCGCAGGCCGCGACGTGGAACGCTAGACAATTCAGCGGCGTGCGGACCTTCGATGATCCGCATGTCCGCGCTAGTGGTCACGTGGTGGCGACGGCGCGGCCCTCAAGCGTGTCCGCTTCCCGATTTTTACATCATTTTTGGGCCGCTCAGCCCCATCATCCGAAATCACGTCGCAGCTACCTAGGATACTATGATGAAGGGCACGCGAACATCCTTCGGAAAAATCTAAATGCACTGCGCTTAGCTGGCCTGCGACCAGGTCCGCTGCCGCCGCCGCCAGCATGACACCACAGCTCGTGCCAGAAGCTGGGAAGCTGGGCGACAAGGAGATTCTTCGTGAAAATGACAAGCTCTGCAGTGATGGGGAAAATGGTTCTTCCCCGGGAATTGAGGCTCCTTCCGTGCCGAAAGTTGCTGTACGATGGGAACCGCATGAAACCGTATATCGCTAACAAAAACCATCAGTGTGATCGATGCCGCAGACGCAAAGTCAGTTTACTTGGACCAAAGTGATCACAGCCTTGAATGCTAACAAGTTCGCGTCCAGATCAAATGCGACCGGCATACTCCATGCAACCAATGCCTTCGAGGATCATATCAATGTTCATTTCCGGAGCCGCAGAAGCGAGTAAAGCGACCAAGGATCTTGGTTTCAAGCTTGTAGTACGTGGCTCGTGCTGACTGGATTTGAACTGAGCTGGAATCTGGAATCTAACATTCATCAGTGAAAGCAAGATCGAACACATTACAAGAAAGATCGATGACTTATTCCACCTCGTGAAGCGCCTCGATATTCCACCCAACGAAGGGCGGGCCCAGCCCTGGTGTCAGAACGTTAAGCTATATGAAGCCGTAAAACCTTCAGGACCAACCCAACCTGCTGGGCCTGATCACGAGGGTATTGATACTTCTCTCCTCTCGAGTGCACTTCAGGTGGCCAGATTACTCGAATCATCCTCATATCCCCGAGTAAATGGAAACAACTCGCAGGTGAACACTGAGATTCGATCGTCTCGCCAGACTCTACAAGCCATCTTGGACTCGCATGGTCGGCGCGGCACCAACCTCGATGGAGGTTCGCCCTTTGCAAGGTCTCTGCCGCCTGGCATGACTTTCAGAGATCTGCCCGTTCCACCTATGGAGAAAGTCATGGCATGTATGAGAATGGTGCAAGGTGCGTTCATAATTACGATCACTTACCCAGGCTAAGGTTTGCTGAACTTACAAATGCACAAGACCGCGGCATTACCGCAATACCCTGGCTAGGGGAGACGAAGTCGCTAGGCGATTTTACTCTTATCCTCATCCAAGTCTGTTCTCCTGGGCCTGTTACTGATGTGGAGCTCATCATCTCCCTCACCGGGCTGTATTGGATTTTCACAGTATGCGCGAGCTGGGCATCGTCTAGGAACGGAGATGATCTCACGGACCAAGCAAGAGTATGTCAGGGCAGCCTTGAGGTGATCTTGTCGAACATGAATTTCTGGGTTCCGACGACAATTGACGCCGTTCTGGCAACGTATCTCGCGGTAAGACATACTTTCCCAGCTTGCTACGCTAGCTTTCCACATACAATGCTGAATCGCCATTGTAATTATCTTTAGGCTCTGTACTGTCTACAGAAAGGCAAAATATATGCCTCGTGGACACTCATCAACAAGGCAGTCACACTAAGCCAAGCACTGGGCCTGCACACGGCCGGTTCACCGCCCGGGCCCTCTTATCAAGATAGGCATCGGCGATACTGTCTATTTTGGTCAATATACTGTCTCGAGAGAAGCACCGCAATGAGGCTTACACGTCATTCTGCGATAAACGACCACCATATCACTATACCCAGGCCAGACGATTATCCTCTAGTACAAGGCCTTAGCTCTACTAGGCAAAGTCTGATAGATGGCGTTGAGATGGCGAGAATATTCGGTCACGCATACGACGATTTGTTTAGTCCCGGCGCATTGAATCTGCCTGCAGCACACCGGACTACCCGCGGTGAAGCCATCGCAGCAGAGTGGCGTGCCCTCATTGCATCCAAAGAAATATCCATGGTATGTCAAAACTTTATCACTCGCGTTAGTGTCTGCTAATTATGTGACCCAGTCACGATTGGAGAAAGATCCGTGTGGCACGATCGGGGAAATTGTGCCGGTCGAATTCGCTCAGCACGCCACAAGAGCAACCGACTACCTGATTCTTGTGGTCATCTACCGTGCTGCGCTCAGTTCGTCATCAACCTTGACCTCTGCAGAGTGTACGGCTGCTGCTCGTATATGCCTTCATGAGCACACCACGTGTATTGCCCTACTCGCGAGCTATGACGATAGTCCTGCCTTGTATGAGCTGTGGGTCAATGGAGGACTACTTCTCTTTCCCTTCATACCCTTCAACATCATTTTCTGTGGCGTCATTGAGACCGGCAACCCGACTGACCTGGGGAGGCTGAAAGCACTCGTAGATGCCCTGGAGCTTCTCGTACAAAAGCCAGACTACAGCGCTTGCGCAAAGCATCTTCAAATTTTTCGGGCGCTCTACACCGTCGCCGCGATGCATAATGAAGCTCGAATCCAGTCGCATCTCCAACCTTCTGCTCACCGCTCGATATCGAGCGGCTCACTGCACCCAACGCTATCTACATTGGCCGGGTTGCCTTCAAGTATTGATCACGATAGAAGCATGGAAGAGGGGCTCAATATGCCTCCTGTACCGTCTATCTTGGCGACTCACCCATCGGTCGACTTCGGAGGCATGGACCTCGATCCTCTTGGTACGCATTTAGGATATTGGATTCAGGACTCTAACCAACCGTTTGACTACTTCGGCCAGACGTAGTGTTCCGTTTCGAGGAGATATTTGAGTGGCCGGTTGCACAGTCATGCCATTACCATCGGCGCTCAGAATATCTGCCTTTGTCCGTGGCAAGACGATCCCGGCAGTCTCGCTGCCACACTGGCAAGAAGCATCACCGAAGTGTCTACATGGTCCGGCTTGGTATTATCACACAAATACGGACGAATTTGACTGCGGCAATCGTTTAAATCGATCCGTGGAAATGGCCCCATTCAAGGCGACAGTGACATTATAAGTCTTTGATTTCACGGACGGCAATATTTGCGCTCACTGGAGGTTTATGCTGTTTTGAAGGTCTGCAGCTTTTGAGTTTGAGATGCTGGCCCACTTTTTCTATAATACTATATGTACTATAGAACCTTCGGCTGAAATAAACCCGATATGTTTAGATCTGTTGAAATAGTGTCACAGAAAGGCCGTGCTACGTATGGGTCGTGAAAGTGTTTAGATCCCGCTGTAATTGTACTTTCAATACAGGACGGGCTTGTTAATCCCTAAGAGATCTAGAGGCTTGATAAATATATGCTGTAGTAGAGTAGAGATAGAGTACCTTATACCAACTTGAGGTACTCCAACAGAGAGTATTATATAGTCTAGGATTATGTGACCAATTAAGGCCGCGCTCCCAAGAGTAGGATAGATGTTATGGGTATTCTACTTCTCCCTATACCAGCTATCTACTGGGTATACCTTAGGGTTATGCTTGAGAAAGGAGGTCAAATCTGCGGTGTCCTCACGTCGATCAGGTTCACTCGTCGGACAAATGGCAGTACTGATTTCAAGGGGTTCATATAGTCAATGTAGTCTTCAGGATAGCTTGCCAGACGCTCATACGGGCTTCAGAGCATTATGAGCCTAGCCGATGTTAGTTCGGGTGTCGAAACCTCTAACAACAGGCAGTGCTCATCCGTTATAGAAAGCAAACAAGTATTTCCGTTCCCGGAGAGGAATGATGCATAGAGCAAATTGTCCGTCGATCAAGACTCCAGCAATTAGAAGCTCGAATAGTCGGCATCCTTGCCTTGTATTCTTTGCACAGATCAAGCCTTAATACTAATATACGCACGGATCTCTCGTCATGTTTTACTTTCTAGTATTATTAAACTTGTGATCCAGTAGCCACTCCTTATTATTTTGGCTTCATGCCGATCGTCCTTTGAAGCTGAATGACTTTCCATCCTGATGTCTCTTGGGGCACTCGTGCCTGCCGGATGATCCGGAACGGTTCTACTGACAAAAATACAACGAATGCCTCCTATTTGGGCATATAATACAGTGCTTGCCTGTCTGTAGCGCCATTCATGTCAGGCGCTCCAAAATCCCCTCCAACCAGAAATTCCGAGAAATGTCGTCACGAATTCGGGAACCACACCTACTGGTCCACTGCCGCCACCAAAATCATCGGATCTTGAAACATAAGAGTTACTTACCACTGCCAAACTTCTCAGCATCTGCCTTCATGCCAGCTTGTACCCATTTGCGGGCCTCTGTGGCTTGTTGCTCCATCTTAGCTTTATCCTTAGGCAGCTCCTTCATCATGTGCGGATCAGGTACATGGCGTCCTTCCTCAACAGCCGATCGCTCGGCCATGCGCTCTTGCCATGCCTTAAGGCTCGGGTGGTCTTTTATCTCAATTCCTGCCCAGCCTGCTGCTGCAACCCAGCCCCAGTGTGCGATATCTGAGAAGTGTAAGTCTGTGTCTGAAGGGTGTGGCGGAATGTCTTCACTCGCTAGGAATGGCATATAAACAACCCAGATACATGAAGGGATATGGGGACGCACCAGCGATAGTGCACTTTATACCCGTCAGATAAGGCCGCTTGTCAGATGCGAGATGCTTGTCGAGTACAAAGCAGAGGCGGCGTGTCTCGTTTTGGTAGCGTTTAACCGCGTATTCGATGTGATCTGGCGCGAATCTGTTGAAGTGATCTAAAACAAGTCACTTTCCACTTTGCGGGCGATGTGGTGTGGCTCGTGGAAAGTACACCCATGCCCTGGTCATCTGTCTGGTGTATACTTGCACGTCAAGACGCGCCACAAGGAACATCTCGATTCAGGGTAACAAGGGTGGCTGATCTCAATTTTTTGGAAAGAATAGTCTCAGATGTCTCGGAGAAGCCGAAGCGTGACGATGTTGGTCTCCTAGAAGAGCTGTAGGAATGTATTGGAAGCCACTTACTGGCCTGACCCTGCATAGGCCCCAAGCCCGAATTCTGAAAGAATAACCAGTTGTTTGTCTCATACCATTCACGGCTACCCTTGGGGTACGAAATTTTGTAATCAGTATCATAACGCTCAACCAGATACTGCATAATGCTTCCAGACTCAAATAAGTTGATTGTCTGCCCGTCAGTGAACCTATCGGTCAGCGCCGGGATTCGTCCATTAGGATTAATAGCAAGAAACCAGTTGTCTTTCTGTATGTTCTTGCTTATGTCGATCTTCTCAACTCTATATGGAAGGCTAAATCCATAAGTAATGTGCAGTCGGACGTCGCAGGATCAGTACTTACCCAAGCTCCTCCAAGGTAATGGAGATCTTAATGCCATTAGGCGTCTGTGTTGTGTAGAGAACGATGTCTGATCCCTGAGAAGACATAGTAGCAAGCACTATACAAGGTAACTGTTGTGTAGTTTACAGCTGTCTAGGGCTTTGAGGGGCTTTGTATTAAGCTATAGTGGGGTCCAAAGAGAGGCTATGACAAATTCAGAGGTTGCTTAGAAATCGTTGTCTTAGACGCACCAATCTGTACGGCTTTGCGAGCAATATATCGTGTCTGTGCGCGCAACGCCCAGATTCGCGTAATGTTTGGAAATGCAGATTTTGTCTTAACTCAACCGAGGGTGTAGAGCAACCTACAATCGCTGTTGACACGAAGTCTTAGAGATATACAATGTCCGTACACGTGCCGCCTGGATACGCGTGCTACCTATCAGCTACCTTAACGATAGGTTAGAAATAAGACTATAGAGCTAATCTGAATAGTTACTGTTAAAAGATAGGCATATAGGATACGATATTAACTATTATAATTAATTCTTTAATCTAAAGCTATTGGCGAAAGAATCAATGGGCGAGAGAATCACTTTTGCCAAGACCCCACCAAAATACCACCCTAATGCTTCCCCATCAACGCCTGTCAGACGCGCTGAAAGAAGCTCATATACAGCTTGTACTTGAAGCTTTTAAACAAGACGTGACTATCCCAGCGACGCGCTGCAGCTATCTACGGCGTCTCTCAAAGTACACTAAGCAAACGACGCGCCGGACAGCCTTCACGCGCTGATACTCTGGCCAACTCACGGAACCTAGACAATAAAGTCATAATGGGCTTTGACGTCCGGCTGTGCACTCCGTCACCGCAAGTCCCTCTTAAGAACGAGTCCTGGCGGTCGCAAACCCCCAGCAATACCCTTGAAATTCACTCCCAATCTGCTCTAATTTAAGACAAGTTCAAGAAAAACCAGGCCAGCTCCCTAAATTCTATTGCTAGCGCCCTTAAGCATTACAGAAAGGGGGGAGAAATCTTGTCGCACGGGCTTATAATTGCACAGAAACAGGTTCATGAGTTAAACACAGCTGTTAAGGCCACTACACAAATTACACAAAAGAAAGTAGATTTAGAAAGAAGGGACCCTATTAGTTAATAAATGCTAGCGAATAACAGCTCTAAAGGAGTTTAGGGCGCGTGGTGATAGGAAGAAGGCAAGTATGCTGGTACGCGCAGAAGTAGGTAAGCTATCCTAAAGACGCTGTAGCAGGTACAACTAGGCATAACGCGCGAACATGGTAGCAAGATATTAAAGTAGTCTCTCAGTGATATTCCAGGCTGTAGTATAGGATGCAGGGCCAAAGTGGGTTGTTTTGGGCCATAATGGGGTGAGGTTTGGTGGGCGATTGGCAAAAGTGATTCTCTTGCCCGTTGATTCTTTCACCCGTGAGGTACGTTATAACTTATGATAGTATATTATAAATTTCCTGATTCTAATCTATAGAGTATTTTTAGGCTCATATATGTATAGTAAATACTCAGTACTAGAATCTACTAACATAATAGTATTAATACTAATCTATGTACTATCAGTTTCGTAGAAGTAACGTGTTCGTTTATTTATAAAGTAACCTTCTCTATGTACATAGGACTATCCTTAGGTTCGTTTTGAACAACTTCGCTGTTTTTGCTCTGGGTCTCTTCGTCAGTAGCACGGTGAGTGTCCAAGCCAATGTTGGTCTCGCTGAAGCTGTCGGCAACGTTTCTGTACGCCGGCACAAAGTTGACGCAGATAGTGTAGGACCAGGCGGCGATGTAGAACACCAGAGGAACTGCCATGGCAACTGCGGTGGGCGCGGAAGACTTGTGGTTCAGGGAGTCAGAAGCAACGAACAGCAGGGGAGGCACGACTGCGCCGCCACAGACACCTCCGACGATGAATCCGGATCCGCGCTTGGAGTGGCGACCCAGACCGCGCATACCGAGGGCGACGATGGTGGGAAAGATGATGGATTCAAAGAAAAACACCAAGTAGAGCACGATCAGGCCAGGGTTGCCGCGTTCGGTGATAGTGGGGACGAGGAAGATGACACTCATAGTCATGTAGACAAGGAAGATCCAACGCGGCTTCAGGAACTTCATCATAGCCGAACCGGCGAATCGGCCCAGTGCAAAGGTGCCTTGCGCACCGGCGAGATAGCGCGCTCCGGTGGCAGAGCTGGTTCCCTTGACTTCAGTGACATAGTTAATGAATGCACCGGCGATGGCGACCTGGCCTCCGACATAGCAGAACTGGGCAAAGGAGGCGTGGAACAAACGATATTGTTTTCTGAAAGGTTTGTCGTCGGTGCCAGCATGAGTCTCCTCAGCCTGGAACGCCATGTCGGCGTCTGTCACTTCTGGAATCGGAGCGAAGTAGAACACAATGGCCAAAAGGAAGACAAAGATAGCAGTCGCAAGGTAGGTCCACTGCACGTTCCTTAAAGACTCAGCACTCTCACCAGTGTCTTTGAAGAAGACGTATGATCCCAAGACAGGAGCTACGACAGTACCAACACCGTTGAAAGCCTGGGCGAGGTTGATCCTAATTTCCGAGTACTTAGGAGGTCCGCAGACGGTGAGATATGGGTTGGCAGCAGTTTCAAGAGAGCCGAGTCCGTTACCGATGACAAATATGGCGGCGCAAAAGCCTCCGAAGGAACGGTACACAATGCATGGCCATGCAATCAGTGAGCCAATACCGAAGAGTACTAGACCCCAGATGAAGACAGCCTTATAGCCGTAGTGGCGCAACAGCCAATTGGCGTGACCGAGCGCAGCAAAAGGATAGGCACCGAAGTAGGCAGCCTGAAGACCAGAGGAGCGGGACTTGGTAATGCCAAGCGTCTCCTGGAAATGCTTATTAAGGGTGTCGATGAGACCGTAGGAGAAGCCCTGCCATACGTCAGTCATGGAAGGGGCACATTCAATGTGGCTCTTGATGAAGCTTACCCAGAGGAAAAATAAAACAGTGACGAGACACAAAGGAAGCAGCGACTGGCGCAGCGTCAACTCTGCAGCGCGAGTCCGAGTATTATCGCTATTTTTCAGTGCGTTCTTCTTGAAAAACTTGCCCATGGTGAAGGATGCGAATGATTCAGTGCTTGAGCGGACTGATTGATGGCTGGAAGACGCAGCGGACGAGCTCGTAATTTAAACTGTTCGTAGGCCATAAAACTAGTCTCGAAAGAAGGTCCGATGTCGACGACGTGTTAGTAGTGGCAGAGCACCTGGCACCTAGGATGTGGAGGAGTAGCCTCTAGCGCGTCTCGCATTCGCCCAACTACTTGTAAATACTACAGTTGATTCAGCTAGCTCCCTGGCAGTGCATCAGAAAGTGCAATCTCAAGTTACCGTAGCCTAGCCTGGGTCGGTGTATTGCCTGGTCCGGACTAGTCATTACGATTACCTCGGGGTTCTAGGACGAGAACTCACTTGGCAGCTGAAGAAACTTGGGGGTTACCCCAAGCCAAAGTTGCGGGGAAGAAATCCGCAAAAGCTGGGGTAGATTCCGGGGTTTTGCCACCAGATTCGGGTTGCAGCGTGAAACGTGAAGAAGCCGAACATCAACGAGCGGACGAACAAATTATTGCACTTCCGTGCCTATGTCGCTACCAAAATTTGATCCGAGATTATTTTGACTAAGCCGCTCGTGGTTGTGCCACATGCTCAGAGTCCACCTTGATGACAGACTTCTCACATCGATGCCTGCTAAGAAATCGCATGCTCTCAGTCTTCCCTCTTATGCAGCATACATTCAATGACGACAACGCTGGCATTCTATGGACGCTACTAGCCGCGACCATACCTCACTGCATGTTCCCAAGCATAGTCTGCTGAAGACGCTGCTCTGTAGCCCTTCTCATTTTCTCGAATTGCGCCTCCGGCAATACCACTAGAAGCCCAGACAAGCCTGGCGGAACCTTGGAAAACTGAGCGGGGAACGCTACCGGTGCTCCAAAGCACAATAAGCCGTGCGAAGGACCAAACCCGTCACGAGCGTACTGATTGTCTCGTGAAGCGATTCCCCTAGTGTAGTCTGCATGCGCAGCGCCATGGACCAGTGTACCGCATAGCCTAACACATTGGCAGTAGCCGGGCACTATGGAAGCTTCAGAATGTATCACGGGCTGCGGGGGGTGCGCTCCCCGTGATAGTTTTCGCACTGCATGTGCAACATTCCGAACAGAACTAAAACTCTCCAGTGTGCTTTTGCGGCACAGAAAGCACGGGTTTCTCAGTATGATGAATGCAGTTGATGGACCACTTCTGCTGGATCGACAGCTTTCATTCTAGCATCGGATATAGGCAAATTCATTGGCATGAGCATGCCAACCTTGGCCTCCCGTTCCACAACTGCACCTGGGGCCGAGGCAAGTGACGACTCGTATTGCTATGAGACTGGATCGGTTCATGCTGCGAATTGTCATGTTAGAAAGAAGCCGAAGATTGAGCAACAATAATGTAACACATTAAAACGTGGAGAAGCGATCTTCATCAAGTCGGACCGCTGAGAGTCTGGGGCCGCCTTCTAACGCGCTCACGGCTTAAGACACATTATAGGAGCCTGAATCGAGAATCGATCGAGTGTGTAGTGCATGATGATCGTAGTCGTAAGAGAGGGTGATATTGTATGCAACCTACGCGGTTCTTGAGCAGACCTTCCCATCTCTTTGCACGGTCTACTCGTCCTCAAACTTTTAGTATTCTACCCGTGTTTCCTGACACAGTGTCCACTTGTTCGCTTTCTGCTGTTCATATGCAGTATAAACCGCATCGTTGTGTTAAGGGGGGCAAAGACCAGCATTACAATGCTGCTCTCGATGTCATTGAATTTTGAATTCCAAATCGCACACATTTGGCGAAATGATTCTTATGTTAGACTAAATTCACATCAACTGTCCTGCGAAAGCTGTATATGGTAGAGCTTGGATGGTTCTTTCAATTCTAGTTTTCGTGCGTAATTGAACGACAACAATTTATTGAACCTGCCTACACAGAGATCGTGACATTCTTGAGGATCTGGAACTCGGCCAGGCCATACTTGCTCCCTTCTTTCCCAATTCCCGACTCCTTGATACCGCCGAACGGTGCCTCCGGTGCACTGATCTTCCCAGTGTTGACACCGACCATGCCGACCTCCAGCTCCTGCGCTACCCGCCAGATGGTGTTGAGGTTTGCTGAGAAGAAGTACCCAGCGAGTCCGAACTCTGTGTCGTTGGCCATTTGAATGACCTCATCGACCGTATCGAAGGCGAATATGGGTGCCAATGGACCGAACGTCTCCTCACGGGCTACCCGCATATCTGGAGTAACGCCTGTGATGATCGCGGGCTCAATGTAGCATTTACCCAAGTCCCGACGGACTTTCCCTCCGTAGAGCAACTTTGCGCCCTTGCCTACAGCGTCGTCGATGTGGCTCTTGACCTTGACTACAGCCGCTTCGTTCACCAAAGGACCGTGTGTTACAGTGGGGTCCATGCCGGATCCAATTATGAAATGCTGAGCACGCTTGACGAGTGCATCGACGAACTTGTCATGAATCCCGCGCTGCACGAACAAACGATTGGCACAAACGCAAGTTTGACCCGAGCAACGGAATTTGCAACCGACGACGCCCTCGATTGCTTTTGCAATGTCGGCATCGTCGAAGACGATGAAGGGTGCATTGCCGCCGAGCTCCATGGACACCTTCTTCATTGTCCCCGCAGCCTTCTCGGCGATATACTTGCCAACGTTGGTCGAGCCAGTGAAGCTAACCTTCTTGATGACAGGGTTTGTGTATAGCTCTGTGATAGCTGCGCGGTCGCGGGTAGGGACGGCTTGAATTGCATTCGGTGGTAATCCCGCCTCTTGCGCGAGGTGAGTGAGTGCGAGTGTGCACAATGGTGTCTCACTAGGCGGCTTGACGACGACTGTGCAGCCCGCAGCCAAAGCCGGGCCAAGCTTTCGAGTGATCATGGCGATGGGGAAGTTCCAAGGCGCGATAACGGCACACACGCCTATGGGTTGCCGGATGATGAAGTTTGTGTTTCCGGCGTTCATCGACGGAACGATATCGCCGTACGAGCGGATGGCCTCCTCGGCAAACCAAGAGAGGAAACTGGCACCATACTCGACTTCTCCTTTTGCTTCCCCCAGCGTCTTCCCGTTCTCCGAGGTCAGTAGTATCGCGAGATCGTCTGCATTTTGTCGGATAAGGGCGGCGAGTCGATGCAGCATCTTCGACCTCTCGTGCTCAGTGGTTTTCCGAAACTCTTGAAAGCAAACGTTGGCATTATCGATTGCTTCTCTGAAGTCGTCGACGCCGTGATCAGCGACTTCTGCTATAGCAATGTCGGTGGCCGGATTGTATACTGGAAACTTCTTTGCCGCAGACGTCCATGTGCCACCAATGAACCCTGAATCGATGAGAAGAGCCTTGTTGGACAAAGCGTCTCGCAAAGTCGCAGACTGAGCGCTGCAACTCATGTTTGATTCGATGAATTATTGTGTGGACGAGTCGATGCCTGAGGATGATTGCAACAAGTCGAGACACTTGACACAAAAGGATATACAGACGGAGAGTGAAGCTTAGTGTAAGAGACAACTACCATTCGTTGTGATATTCCATCCTGCGTAACGCTTATATGAGCCCTTCGGCATAGACGCCGTCTTTCGACCCGATCCTGCCCTTGCATGGGTAGGACCGCATCAGATGTGTCCCCTGTATTATTTCTGTCATCACAGGGGCAGAAGGGGATTGTGAGAACATTGCAGATCTGGATATTCCGCCAGCCGGCTATATGGCTATGCTCATTGGTCTTGGCATTCTTCACCACAACCGATGCCGGACTGGATCCTGTAACCCTATCCCAGGTTGTGACATGACCAAAATCCTATCGATTATGCTCTTGACTTTGTTCAAATAAAGGCAAGTTTGTGCGTTGTTCACAGTCCAAACTGTAGGAGCTCTATCTCTTTCAAGCGGCCTTTCTCATCATGGTTTTAAAAAAAGGGGCTGGGCCGACTATGGCGTCACTTCCCAGTGGGACAGATGCAGACAACCAGGCCGTCCGCGAAATAAGGAAGATGGTGATAGACATATGTCGTCAGAACGGTGGAGGGCACGGTGGCTCTGCGATTGGCATGGCGCCCTTGGCTGTTGCTCTCTGGAAGCACACGATGCGCTACAACCCGCAGAACCCAGAAGTACGTTGTGTTTGCGACCTCACCTGCCCAACTCAAAAGCTCGAGCGCTCACTGGGGAAATATAGTGGTTCGACCGAGATCGTTTTGTCTTGTCCAACGGTCACGCAGCCATGTTGCTGTACACGATGCTTCACGTGTCAGGCTACCCACACGTCGTGGCTGATGAGCTGAAGCTCTATGGTAGCGCCAAAGCCGTTGATCCAGAGAGTGGGAAATGGAAAGCAACCATTTGCCATGGACATCCAGAGATTGAGGTGCCGGGAGTCGAGGTCACGACAGGTCCACTTGGACAGGGCGTCGCCAACGCAGTAGGCCTTGCCATTGCATCCAAAAACCTTGCTGCATCCTTCAACAAACCCGACGTGGACCTGATCTCATCTCGTATCTACTGCGTCACAGGGGACGGGTGCCTCCAAGAGGGTGTCGCAAACGAGGCTGTTGCAATCGCTGGCCATTTGCGGCTAGATAACCTGACCCTGCTATACGACAACAACCAAGTGACATGCGACGGGCCACTAGACTGGATTGTATCCGAGGATACAAACGCAAAAGTGACGAGTATGGGCTGGCATGTTATCGATGTCATGGACGGCGATTCTTCGGTGGGTAGTATCGTGCAAGCTCTTGCTGATGCGAAAGCCTACAAAGGCAAACCGACATTCATCAACATCCGCACAACCATTGGCCACGGCACCTCGACAGCGGGAAGTTTCAAGTCGCATCACGGGACTTATACGGATGAAGACGCTGCCAAGTATGCTACTCCTGGAGTCGAGACAACCCACACATTATCCGATGCTACTCGGGAGTATTGGCAACAGGCTGCCGACCAGGGCCAGAGAAATGAAGATGAATGGAAACAAAAGCTAGAGAGGTATACCGTCACGTACCCAGAATTAGCGGCTCAGCTGCAGCAACGCCTCGCGGGCAAGATCAATGTCGAAGCCATCTTGGGGTCTCTTGAGATGCCAAAGAGCGTGACTGCGACGCGCCAATTCAACGGGGTAGTATTTAACAAACTCATGGAGTCGATACCCAGTCTCTTCGCCGGCGGTGCAGACTTGTGGAACTCGAACCAAATGGGGGATCAATCTGAGCGCATCTTCGATGGTACCCATCCGGAGGGACGTGTCGTGCGTTATGGTATTCGAGAGCATGCCATGGCGTCCATCTCCAACGGGCTGGCTGCATACTTGCCGGGCTGCTTCCTTCCCGTGACGGCGACGTTCTTCATGTTCTATCTGTACGCTGCAGCAGGCGTACGGATGGGCGCATTGAGCAAGCTCAAGGTCATCCACATTGCAACGCACGACTCGATTGGGGAGGGTCAAAATGGACCTACGCATCAGCCTGTGGAGCTGGACTCGCTCTTCCGCGCGATGCCCAACCTGCAGTACATTCGACCAGCAGACAGCGAAGAGGTGGTCGGGGCTTGGATGGCGGCGATTCAGGCGGAGCATGCGCCCAGCATCCTATCGCTGGCTCGAGATCCGGGGCTTTTGTTGATTTCTTGCACCGACCGACACAAGGTTGGGCGCGGAGGATATGTGCTGGAGGAAAAAGACGATGCCGAGGTGACGCTTGTGTCCTGTGGGTCTGAACTAGAGTTTGCCGTTGCGGCGAGCAAGGAGCTGAACGCTAGCGGGATCCGTACCCGCGTAGTCAGCATGCCATGCATCCGACTGTTCGAGGAGCAGCCAGAAGCGTACCAGGACACGGTGCTGTCCAACAGCAGGCACATTGTGTCGGTGGAGGCCTACGTTTCGAGCATGTGGGCACGCTTCTGCACGGCATCGGTGGCCATGGACTCGTACGGATACTCTGGCGCTGGACGCGAGAACATGCGTCGGTTTGGCATCGACACCGCTGGGGTGGTGCGCAAGGTCAAGGCACTGGTGGGGCAGGAGGGCGCGAGGGCGACCGGGCCACGCCGCCGGTGGCAGCTGTTGCAGTATGAAGCGCAGGATAGCGCAGCACTGAAGGAGGACATTGAGTAGAATAGACGCCCAATTGGACTTGATTGCAGAACCATACACACGACCAAGTGCTCACAGAGGGGCCTTGGCAACGCGGTTGAATTCTTTTTGCTTACCATGGGTTTCTCCAACATGCGCGGTGACGGTGTCGCCGGGGGAAGCGACTCGCGCCCCAGCCCGGCTTGGCCGCGGCGAGGGGGCAGCCCCGCATCTGCGGCGTCAGGAACGCTAGCTTGAGCTTGCCCATTATTATTGCTGCGCGGTCGTGCCAACACGAAGCTGCGCTGTGCGACGTGCGACTCCCGTCCCCGTCTGCCTGACCGCGCCCTCTCGACGACACGGCAGCCATGGCCCACAGCCCACTGCCCGCGCAACCGCGGCCGCAACCACTCGCGCACCCACAGTCGCAACCACTCGCGCACCCACAGTCGCCCCCGCATGCACCTCATCACGCGCACCCGCACGCCCGCACCACCGCGCTCGCCCCGATCCGCTTTCGCGCTCCCAAGGCGTGTCGTGCCTGCCACCAAAAGCGCGTCAAATGCGACGCCAGCGAGCGCGGGACGCCCTGCACGCGCTGCGAGCAGCGTCGAGAGCCCGAGTGCACGCTGATGCAGTCGAGGAGAGGCATCTACGCCCGCAAGCCGCGCCGACCGCCCCAGCAACACCCCGCCAGCCCGCCCGCCGACCCGCCTGCGACACAAGGAGGGAGCAGCAGTGGTGGCAGTAGTAGAGCAGGCGCAGACGCCGTCACAGATGCCGCTGCTGCTGCCGCCGCCGCCACCGCCGCCGCCGCCACCGCCGCCGATGCTGTTGCGGCCGAGTCCCCCGCAACCGTTGCCCATCCACCACCTGCGCCCCAGGCCCCCTCCTGCAGGGAGAGCACCGGCAATGCCTCTTCGTACCGCGACATCAGCTGGGCCACCACTTTCGACCACCTGCTCGAGCGCTACCACAACGGAGCAGACGCGTTGAACAAACACTCCATCACCTACATCGGGGAGGCGTTTCCGCTCGGCATCGTGCTCAAGGATCTTCGAGGCGGCCTCCATCGCCCGCTGCTCCATCACCCCGGCCCTCCGTGTGCGGATCAAGAGGCTGCCGCTGACCGCCCGGGCCTCTCGCATCCGCCTGGCATCCGTGCCGAGGAAATCGCCTTTCTCGAATCCAAGCACGTCTTCACGGCCCCTTCCGACGACACGGTAGACGCGCTGATGAACGTCTTCTTTGAGCGCGTCTTTCCTCTCTATCCCATCGTCAACCCCTATGAACTCCTTGTCCAGCACAAGTCACGACGGATCCCCTGGATACTGCTCCACGCCCTCTGCTTCATCTCCGCCACCTACTGCCCCATACGCGTCCTTCATCGTGCCGGCTTCGATAGCCGCACCGAAGCACGATCCTTGTTCCACGACAAGGCCAAAGCTCTCTTCGACATTGGCTACGAAGGGAACAAGACTGTCGCGGTTCAGGTCTCCATCATCATGAGTTTTTGGGGCGGAGGTCCCAGCAACTACTGGAACTTCTATACGTGGATCTGCACAGGCGTGACCATAGCCGAAACACTAGGCTTCCATAGGTCCATGGCTGGAGCCGCCATGGACGCACAAGATAGAAGTTTGATCAAGCGCTTGTGGTGGATTCTGGTCATACGAGACGCAACCTGCGCCTCCCTAGTCGGCCGCCCATTCAGGGTAAACCTTGACCATTGCGATGCAGACCCATTGACCGAACAAGACTTTTCCTACGACGTAAACCTGTCCCTCGAGTGCATGACGAGCCCCTTGGCACAGCTCTCGGGTCTCTACCAGATCCACGCAACGAAGCTGTCACTCATTCTCCGTCACATCATCGCCACCCGCTTCTATCCACGGAATCAAACCACATCTGCTTCGTCCTCGTTGCAAAAAATGATGACAGCCTGGCGCAATGATCTGCCTTCAGAAATGAGGTGGTCCGATCGGATGAGCAGCCAATCCAGCGTCTTTGTGTCCACCTTACGCATCTTGTATCATCACAACATCATTCTAGCACACGTCCATGGCTCCATGGACGCCGAGCTCGACGTCTCGGACGGAGTCTATTCGCAGAGATTGATCCGAGAGGAGGTCATCAGTGACGCTGCTCAGCAGATTGCTTCCGCTTCCTGCGATGTCGTCATAACCCCCGATGGTCTGCTCCCTCCGCACGAGCTTTTCCACGGTCTTTTCGTTGCGGCGGTCGTCTTTTACATGCAAACGAATAGCCAAAACCCAATGGCTGCCCGGTCCGGCATGTCTGGGCTTACCAATTGTAAGATGGCTTTGCACGCTGTTCGTGATACGTGGGACGCAAGCCCGTGGATCTCGCACTTGTTTGACAAGGCGCTTTACCTATCCTTGGCCCCACACCGACCTGCAGCGGGAGAACGCGTCGACAGTATCAGCACCGAAGCCGAGATGGATCCTAACAACATGGCTGCTTTCGATCTGGATGGTTATTCTATCCCAAGCTATGGGGGATGGCCCGGCCATCTGTTCCTGGGCAGCTTCTTCGATGTTTCGTTAGATCCATCAACGTCCATACCCATGGCGCCTACTTTTGGCGAAGGACCAGGCTAAGGCGACACTGCAGGCTTCCATAGCTGCAGGGACTTCTGTTCCTATTCGCCAGCAAAGCACAGTGCACGTGGTGTTTATCGCAGCCTGCGCCATCTACCGACCCAATATTTTACTACTTCCCAGACAAGCGGGCATTGACTAGGATTCCTGACCCGAAAGGTATAACGGATCCCGTTTACATTGCAAGAAATCCCGACATCGAGGCGAGTTGGAATGGTTGAAAATTAGATTGCATTGCTAATACGCTCGTCATGTTCACAAGATACCCCTCATCGACCTTGGTCAAGCCTGTGACGGTGAGTACAGCTTTCTTGCACCCACGCGAACAGAATACAATCATTCTAGGAGCATTCAAGGACGGACAACTTCTTACTTTTACGAACAGAGTAGGCGAATGTGCCGTCCGGACATGAGCCGTTGTTCCGGTGTATGCCATGCTTCCAGTTCGCCGAAAGACGGTGTTTAGCGCGTAGACTTCATTGTAACTCCACCAGTTCTAAACAGTGGCGCCACTACTTTTTAACCAGCTGACTACGTGGATTTCACTTATTGTGCTAGATTATTCGTCCCCACAGCATCCCTGTGTTCTTGCGTGCGCATACGCTGGGATGTAATGCTAAGGTCGTAAGTACTACTACATGGCACTGTGCGCCAGGATGCTACTCTGGCCTGCCCTGCTTTACATCGAAGACACGTAGTCAGATGTGGATGCACAGATGCCAAACGAGCTGAACATGGCACAGAGCAGCGTCAAGGCAAGGCAAGTGAGCAGGAAGCACGCGACTTGGGCCCAGGCAATACGAGAAGCCGGCGCTGCACGCGCGCATGCACGCCATGTAGCAAACGTCACTTCTCAGCGCCTCTCCACGCTCGCCTTTCGATTCGGTTCTAATCAGGCATAAGTGGGAGGGGTAGCGGCTTGCAGAGCGCCTCGTTGCCACCCGTTTCTGCACTGCTGTTGGACTTCGCCACCGCCATGTGTAGTGCTGATTCGTGCTGGTTCATCGCGAAAAATGTTGCGTAGGCTGTAGTGAAGTTCTTCTCTTGCTAACCCTAAAAAGGTCTAGTGGCATGAACGCTACATCTGGGGGCTGTGCGGCTCTTCTGCAACGTGGGGACCGCCCCTATCGTGCTTGATACGGCTGTGACCATCGCAATGCGCCGACATTCAGCTCGGTGAATGCAGGATTGGCCAGGAGCGGTGGACCAAGCCAGTTTGGGTAGCGGGCAGGAGCGGCTATATGGTTCAGGAGTGTCAAGACATATGCCAAGAGTGGCGGTATTGCCCCCTACGAGACATTCCCCGTGATTTACACCCCGCAATTCGGGAGCTGGCTTCGATCGGAGCTTCAAACCACGCTTCTGCGGGTCAACTTCAGAGAGTTAGGAGTAAGTGTAGCCGGTTCTTGAATTTCAAGAGAGAGCCGAGCATCGCTCTCGCTGATATGCATATAGCCGGCCAACATACCGTAGATTGGAAGCGTTTGGTGGTGGTCCACCGGTGGCATACCTTTGATAGCTAGGATAGTCGAAAGCACTGAATTGACTTTTCACACCGAGCTATAGGAGAGCTTCCCACGACGCCCAGAAACGTTCAAGGTTCCTTCCAACACCTCTCATTGTCCATAGACTCTCAGCTCATGATGGCACGAACTTCAGAACCGCGCCTTATCGTTATTGGCAGTGGCGTTGCCGGCATTGCTTTGGCCTGCCGTCTTCGTTCCCAGTGTGGCTACGCGAACTTCACCGTCTACGAGCGCGAGGCCAGCATTGGCGGCACATGGTATCTCAACACGTACCCAGGCGTCGGCTGCGATGTCGACTCTCATCTATATTCGTTTTCATTCAACCCCAACCCCAACTGGTCGCGACGCTTCGCCGACCAAGCCGAAATCCTGCAATACATGCAAAACACGGTCGACAAATTTGGCGTGCGACCTCACGTGCAGCTTCGCACTGAGGTTGTAGCAGCAGAATGGGATACAGCAAAGCAAGTCTGGAGTGTGACCCTCCGCAACACAGATACGGGCCATGAGTTCCGCCGAGAGGCAGAGATGCTTGTCTCGTGTGTGGGAACCATCTCTATACCCAAAGAGTGCGATATCCCCGGCAACGAATCTTACAAAGGAGCTGTTTTCCACTCCGCACGGTGGAACCACAAGTTCGACATGCAGGGCAAGAAGATCGCCGTAATCGGCAATGGCTGCTCTGGTGCACAGCTGATGCCCTTTGTTGCTGAAAAGGCCTCAAAAGTGGTTCAGTTCCAGCGCTCACCTCAGTGGATCAACAAACGTCCCAATCCGTCGTTCTCGAGCTTCCAGAAATGGTGTTTCCGCTACATTCCATTCTGGAACAAGCTCTACCGCTTCTACCTCTGGAGATCTACAGATGTACTTCACAGCCTTTACATTACCGGCACTGGCTCTTTCGAGAACCAACGCGCAATCGCCCAGAGAGGAGCTGAAGAGTACATGACAAGAACGGCGCCCAAAGCCTATCTTGACATGTTGATGCCCAAGTTCCCTCTGGGTTGCAAGCGTCGTGTTTTCGACCCCGGTTACCTCGAATGCCTCCACAAGCCTAATGTGGAGTTGACTACCGAACGCATTACCAGCTTCACCGAAACCGGCCTTCAGACCACCAGGCGTACCATGGATTTTGACGCTGTGGTGCTATCCACCGGATTCAAGATCCAGGAATTTCTTTCGCCAATAACGATTGTGGGCGCCCAGGGTCAGTCCCTCAACCAGCACTGGAAGGATACACGCGGTGCCCAAGCTTACAAAGCCACTTTCGTCCACGGCTTCCCCAACTTCGGTATCGTCTTTGGCCCCAACTCGTTCCCAGCGCACAACTCCGTCATCTTCAGCAACGAGACACAAGTCGAGTTCATCCTCAAGGCCATGATCAACCCCGTGCTGCGCGGAAGCTTCGAGGTCCTCGACGTCAAGCAGGCAGCCGAGGATCGTAACGTCAACCAGGTGCAGGCCGGTCTCAAGAACATGGTGTGGAATGAGGGATGCGCCAACTGGAACCTCGACGCACACGGCCGCAATACAACCAACTACCACGGACCCACGGCCCAGTTCTGGTGGGACTTGTACTGGCCCGTCTGGAAGGACTTTGAGCTGTATGGAGGCAACAAGACCCTGCCGTGGGCGCCGTGGACGAAGTGGAGTGCGTGGACTGTTTGTGTTGCGGCGACGGCGGCACTTGCCGTGCAGAGCGCGCGCGTGCGTGGATTATACTTGACTTCATAACTTGGTGGCTTTAGAAGACGCACGGATAGTCGCATTGTCATTGTGTAGCTCGTGGTAGAGAAATCGATTGTGTTCTATCCTTAATTGCTTTCCTTGGTCTCACCATGACGGGAGTAAAGTCGCATTCGAGCTTGTTATATGTGTTCTCTAACCATGTTGATACAGTTAATGCAATTGACCATGTGTTCTTTGGTCCGATCTATCCGGGTTGGCGAAATTGATTTACTCGGATCGCTGGTCAAAGGCATACACTGTCGAGGCTCAGAACCTTCAGATGATCAGCGAGAACGATTCCAGCGTATTCCACGTGAAGACCAAAGACGCGCTACACTATGGCCTCTCGCCACGTATGTCGCTGTTTCCCGGACTCATGCCATAACCGAATAGCCGGATCCAACACCGCATTTAAAACCGCTATAGGCGAGTTACATGACCTAGTAACACTATAGCAGGTAAAAGACCAACTGACTACCTGCCTGAGGGTACCCGTAGAAATTTGGTCTAATCAATCAAAAGTGCGGAACGCTGGTATAAAGGAAGATTAGAACGTCTAGGGTTAAAGAACAGCATACTCCTCTACTCTTCCAATCAAAAGACTCTCAAATCCTTGGCGTTTCTACAATGGCACAAGCCAGGCCTTTGACACACCGTGCAGCTCTCCTGCGCGGTGCCAAGACGCTCGCATTCGAACAAATAGAAACACCAGCCCTCCAGCCAAACGAAGTCTCCATCGCACCTCGCGCAACTGGCATTTGTGGAACGGATCTCCATTATTACCAGAACGGCCGTAACGGCATCTACACGGTGAAGAAGCCCCTTGTGCTGGGACACGAAGCCTCTGGCGAGATCATCGCCATCGGCTCCAGCGTGACCGACTTCAAGGTTGGCGACCGCGTTGTTTTCGAGCCCCAGCTGGCCTGTCAGTCGTGCCAGAAGTGCCGCTCAGGGCGCTACAACCTGTGCAAGTCGATGCGATTCAACGGCTCCGCGAGTGCAGACCCTCCCGTCCAAGGCTCACTGCAGAAAGTGCTGAATCATCCGGCTTCGCTGGTCTACCATCTACCGGACAAGCTAAGTTTTAGTGAAGGCGCGTTAGTTGAGCCCTTGTCTGTGGCGCTGCACTCGGTACGCAAGGGCCGACTCGAAGCTGGCCAAACGGTCTTGGTCACGGGAGCAGGCGCGGTGGGCCTGTTGTGTGCGCGCATGGCCAGGATATCCGGGGCCGCGTCGGTCACCATGGTCGACGTGGACGTGGACCGGTTAAGGTTTGCGAGGGAGCAGGGGCTTGCCAACGCGACCGTTCAGATTCCTTTCAATAAGCAGGAGAATGAGTCGGTCGGCGACTTCATTGCACGCATGGCAGAGAACGTGCGCAAAGAGCATGGCGGAGAAGCCGACCTTGCACTCGAGTGCACAGGCATCGAGTCGTGCTTGAACATCTGCATCGGGTCCGTGGGTGCGGGAGCCAAGATCGTGCTGGTGGGCATGGGTGCGCCGCGCCAGCAGTTGAATCTGGGGCTGGCGCTGGTCAAGGAGATCGAAATCCTGCCGATCTGGAGGTACACGAACACGTTTCGGGTAGCAATTGATTTGATTGCATTCGGGATAGTGGACGTCAAGCCTATGATCACGCACACATTCGACGTGGAGGATGTGGTGGATGCGCTGGAGTTGTCACTGTCAAGACCGGCAAACCTGATCAAATGTGTTATTATTTCGAGTAGGTAGATTAAATCAGACGTATTGGTTAAAGATCTTCTCATGGTTGACTACAGCGCCCCGCTCGTGTGACTTCCGGGTCGCAACTTGATGGTATGGCTGGCTGTGGCCAAGGTATAAGGCGCCAAGTATCCGGCCTCCGTCCCTGTGGCATACAGCCGCGTGCGGCCATGTCACCGTGAGGAGATAACCACGAAGAAGCCGAAGGTAGTCCGGACTGTGCCGGCGTGTTCGATCCATTGCATACTCAGAGATGTAAATCTTCTGCGGGCAGAGTTGCCGCTACTGACGTCTGCAAAGCTCCCCACAATGCGTGGATGTGCTTCTAGTTACCAGCGATGACAAATGGACGAACGCGTATAACAAAAATCTATACATTGATCCTCAGAAAGTTCGCATAGTAGTTACACATTTCTCAACACCCTACAAGCTCAATCTACCCACAGCAGCACGGCATCAAATACGAGGCCAACCTCACCATGAGCATCAGCACACCAGTCCCTAACCGTGAGTGCGATCAGTACCTGAAGCGATCGGTGGTAGATTTATTCTCCCTCAAGGATAGGGTCACCATCATCACAGGCGGCGCACGGGGAATCGGTCTTGCATTCGCAGTCGCATGCGCTGAAGTTGGAAGTCATATCGCAGTCCTCGATGTGAGCAGCACACCGCACTCTGACTTCTTCAAACTGCAGAATGACTACGGCGTCAAAGTCAAGCTTTACCAGTCAAGTACCCCGTGTTCAGTACTCCACAGCACAAAGTCCTGACAGTATTTATAGAACCGACGTAACTCGCTACGACGTTTTGGAAGAGACGTTTAACAACATCGTAAAGGACTTCGGTCGAGTAGATGGCCTGTAAGTAAGGCTCAGAAGAAAATGCCACAAGAGCAGCTTTCTGACATGAACGAAGCGTAACCGCTGCTGGTATCTGCCCTGATCAACCTTTCACCAAGCGCGACCCGGCTGCCGTGAGAAAGTGTTTCGATATCAATGTTCTCGGAACTTATTTTGCCGCTCAGCTGTTCACAAGTCAGGTCGAGAAGCAGGACCAAGGCCAGCACTCACCTCAGGGCGGCTCTATCGTTATGATCGGTTCCGTTTGTGCGTATATGGCCAGCAAAGCGCAATTCTTAAGCGATTACTGCGCGAGTAAGGGAGCCGTCGTTACTTTGGCAAAGGGGCTGGGCGTTGAGCTTGCGCCGATGGGTATCCGCGTCAACAGTATCTCCCCGGGGTACGTTATTCACATGCACGTTGCTATGGTCGATCACTACTTACCTAATCGATAGCTACACAGCAACAGACATGACGCTCTCGATAGCGGATTCGAGACCTGAGTTGTTTGAAATCTTCCAGACTGAGCCGCCGATGAAAAGGATGGGCGACAGGGCAGACTTGAAAGGCGCGCTGGTCTACTTGTTGAGCGACGCAAGTGCGTACACAACCTCAACTGATATCCTGGTTACTGGAGGGTTGCACGCAGGCAGGGTCTAGTGGATCCAGGTAGAGAAAGTAACGTTACGAAATCGAACAGATTGCCGACCATGCAACGTCCGCGTGATATCGCACGTAAACTTTGCGATGCGAAGTTGCCATTGACACAATTAGGTTGATACAGCCTGTCTATGTGACTAATCAAGTGGATGAGCAGGTACCACGTCAATGGATCTACGTTCGTGCCCTCGCCAGACGGAGGACAAGAGTTCTGACAGCCAGAGATTCTACGTCAGGGAGTCTCGTGGTCTACCGGGATTGAGAGCCAATTGACCGATCTACCACGTATGATGGTGAATACAAGATTAAGTCAGAGCGACTTAGCGATTCGCGGGTTGAATATAGCCAAAGTCTGATGCGCGAAGGACGGTGGTGCGAATGTACTGAACGGCGCAAATGCCCTATGAATCCCAAGGCAAAATAGTAGCATCGACCGTGGCTACAATCCAACTTGAAGAAAAAATTCTAGAAGACTGCCATAGCATGTGATCTAGTTGCATAATTGCATCACTGGCGCTTGAAAGAGAAGCCACAGCCAAAATGCAAGCTGGAAGCTCATGTGATCAATTTCTGTAACATGACTACTTCAGAGGTGGCAAGATCTTCGCAGACCTCATTCTCTCCCAGGAGATGAAGTACCCTTCCGCTGTATCAATATCCTCCGTGAATCCGACCGCTCGACTCCTGCTCAAATCATACTGCCTGTCAAAGTCAAACTGCACGAGCATGAAGTGTACGTGGGCCCAGTTCTGCTCATCCATCACCCTGGCCTCGAGCCCGTACTTATCCGCAAGTGTGTTCCACGTCTCTCGGTTGTTTCTGACAAATACTTCCATGGGGACGGTGTTGGGCTTGGGGCCCTCACCCTTGAGACCAAAGTGCGCAGCAAGCTTAGGCCACACTTGCGCCCAGGTCACTGTCTGTCCGTCTGCGACATTGAAGACGCCGCCGTTGCCACACTCCTTGATGTGCGTTGCTGCGTAGATCTCCATTTTTGCAAGCACATCCTGGAAGGTGTCCGAGTGAGTAGATTGGTATCCATGCTCTTCGCCAGGGAACGGCACAACGGCACCTTTGCCATGCACCTCGAGGTAGACAGAGAGATACAAGCCAATGCCTTGCGACATGTTCATCGCGTTGGAAGTAGGTGTAAACCCGACAATGCCATCGGGGCGGACCTCAGAGAAGGTCCAGGACTTGCCCATGGACAGTTCGGTGAGGAGATCGTATTGGGTGTAGTAGAAGATCTTGCTTGCGTACGGTTCAGGAATACGTGGCATGTCTTCGCGGAGGGGTGGGTGGACACCCACCTCTTTAGGAAACTCTAAGCCATAGCTTTGAAGGGCGTCAGTGGACAATTTCTTGGCCAATGCTGAAGCGTCGGGGAAGAAAGAACAAAGCTAGCTTACCCTTTGCCGCCAGTCTGGAGAACGATCGTTTGCAGCTTGTCTGAAACCCGTTCAAGGGCTTCAACAGCTACCCTTAGCAAGTCGGTGTTGACTTTCTTCAAGCTCTCAAAGTCCCCAGTTTGTATGTAGGCTGTGAAATACACTTCAGTTTGTAAACCCTGTCGGAGTTGCAAAAAGATCATACCGGTGAAGAAGACATGTGTGATACTTTGTGCATGGTCTACTTTCTCCTTCAACAATTGGGCAACCTCAGATACTGATTTGGTCAAATCGATACCGTTGACGAGATTGAGTCTCGGGTCCGCTGGAAGCTGGGCCTGCTCAAGGGTAAGGGGTCTGTTCGAGAGGCCAGTGATCCTTGAGAATGTCGTGGTATTAGGATATTGTGTGAGCTGGTTAAGCAGCGCCCAGCCAGATATTCCAGAGGCTCCCAAAATCAAGGCGTGGGACATGATGTCCTTTCAAGGGGCGGCTGTAGACTCAAGGCTCTGTGAGAGCGTGGTCGGCGTATTGGAGTATTGTATGTTCCAAATGTGGCGAGAGCTTGATTATATTGACTGACGACCCGGGAAACGAAGACATGACGTGTTGTTTGGGCTTTGGAAAATGGCTGATGGACCGCCCACGAAGAGTGGGGTTGATTGATTTTCCATAGTAAGACAGTCACGTCTGGCGAGGCTAATGTAGCCGAGAACCCGAAGTAACCGGAGCCAACCCAGCAGCAACTACACTAAGAAACGGTGACTCTCTCACATCTGTGATTGACAGAATTCTCGACAAATGGTCCTCTTCATCCGTACAGGGGATACTACTTGGAAGAACCATACGCATCGTTGCTACGGGTTGCACTTGTGGATGATGACCACGAAAAGGTTTAGCAACTTGCACCACAAATCATCCTTTGACCGATTCCCTGTCTTTGTCTAGTCTTCTCAAAGATCAAGACTTTGTATCGGATCAAGTCAAAGGATCTTTATCACACTACCCTGCACGCAAGCCGACTCGGCTATATGTGAGATTATGCTCGACTGACACCGCTAAACAATCCAAATGTAGAGCAGACTACTTCGTCATCGCTAAGAAGGATATATGCGGGTTGTATACTGGATCCACCGCAACTGCAGCAAAATATTGACAGCACCTGGCGAAGTCTTGTGTATCCTGACAAACCTGATACCTTCTCGGCCTGTCAAAAGATTCTGATGCCCTCCGCTATGGCAAATGTACCCGACTTTCTACTCAACAATGGTGTGCCTTCCATGTGCCTACATTGAGGAGAGATTTTGTCATTCCGAAAGTCGATGGCTAATAGTGGGTAACAGGTATTAAAATACCAGCTGTTGGGTTAGGAAGCTGGCAAGGTAAGTTGAAAATTTCTTCGCGGCGGCCCTGATGCTTATTGATGTGTCTCAGGTCGACTTGGTACGGATGATGAGGCCGCTCTTGAGCATTCCATAATCTACGCATTGCAAAACGGATACCGTATGATTGACACCGCGCAGTATTATGGCATTGAACATGTTGTGGGTCGTGCTATCAAGAAAAGCGGCACAAAACGATCAGACATCACCGTTGTGACTAAATTCTGGGGAGATCTACATCACGATGTAAACACCGCATTGCAGATATCACTGAAACAATTGTCTCTCGACTACATCGATATTTTCCTGATGCATTGGCCCTGGGCTTCAACGCCAGACGGAAAACCCCTTCGAATTCACCAAGCCCCAACATTTGTAGAAACGTGGAAGCAGATGGAAACTTTGGTCGGCCCGCAATGCAAGAGCATCGGTGTTGGGAATTTCACCATAAAGACCCTGAACGTGCTCCTCGAGCATGCTTCCATCGTGCCTGCCGTAAATCAGTTTGAGCTCCATCCACTGAATCCTTGTTTCAAGCTGGTTGAGTATTGCAAATCGAAGGGTATACATCCAATGTCGTGGAGGTAAGCTCAAAATATTCGAAGTAACAAAATTGCAGTTGTGCTGACAAGTTGAAATCGTGTAGTACCTTGGGCGGAGACAGTGAAGTAGCGAGGTCACACATCCTCAGTCATGCGATATTCACCAGAATTGCGCAAAAGTACCATCAGAACGCAGGATCGGTGCCGCTATCATGGGCAGTCCAGCGTGGAGTGTCTGTTATTCCGAAGAGCACTTCCGAAAAACGCATCAAGGAGAATATCCAGCTTTTCACTCTCAAAGACGATGACATGACTAAAATCAATGACGCTCATAAAGAGCTTGGACTTATCAGGACCTCCTATGTCCACGATCAAATGTGGGTTGAGCTGGAAGGTGTCAGAACGTTGAAAGGCTGGACTCCATGTGACCTTGGCTGGGTGGATGAACAGGGCAATTGGTTGACGTAAGATCAAGTCGAGGATGGGTTCTAAATACTTGATTTATGAATGTCATGCTCCGTACCGTAAACGGTCGAAATGCAGAGAATGCTGACTGCGGATTGGATTCTCTCCAGCTATCATTGTATGAGATAAGCCACGCGAGTAGGATGCTTATAGTGCCGCTCGCTATAGACGACGATAACGAGTGGCGAATGGACTTTTTGAGTTCGTGGGGCTTCTTGCGGACCTGCCTAGTCTAGCTGTATTCAAGGCCCTGGGATATACCAGTGGGTGGCTGGTTGATACTTATGAGTAACTTGATACTTAAACCGGATGAAGGCAGAGTGCCCGGTGTGTGCGGCTTGAGAGGGCGATTTATTTACAGAGTGCGAGCAGATGCGAGTTTCTTTGGTGGTGTCTATCAAGATACAGTATAAGCAGCGCAGATTGTTCACACAGACAATATCCAAGCCGCAAGTTCTGCGCATAGCCTAATGAGAGCTTTCTTTGAAGGTTCAGGTAGGGTGGACCGCATTCTTATTACACTCTTGCTCATGTAGAGCGTGTATGTTTGCATCTTGGGTCTGTTTCGATACTGGCTTGTCAAAGTTCCCACTGTGGGTACGGAGGAAGCCATGGTGCCCGAATCCTTGCTGGATCTAGATACTGCTTCTTCGATATCCTGCTATTGGATATACCTTGCAGGAGGAGCCTGGGAAGATGGTGTTAGCGACCTTGGGCTTGAGTTTGCGGGCGGTGACAATGGATAACACGAGCTAGAAGACACCAGGTATGATGGCTGCGTATGAAAAACTTTCGGCCTTAGTCTCGAGAGTGACACGGAAACCCGAATCAAGGGCACTACTTGTGGTGGGTTGTAGGGGCCTGCCTGGTATGTACATTTGTGGTGCGATGCGACCCCTGAGCAAGACCACTTTGCCCAGCTACAACTATTCTCGGAAGTAGAATTCAGGTAACTATGAATGATACTGTATTCGAGAGTTACTTCTTAACGCAAAGTCGAAGGCGTGGAGTGGTTGGTAACAAGGGCTGGGCGGTGTGTGCGTAGTCAACGTAAAAGACGCTGGATTGATGGGCCGTCGCATAACGAAACAGAAAACAGTATTGTAACTTATAGGTGCATAGGTAGTATTTGTGCATTACGCGCCAAGACACGGTACGTAGAGGTGTATCGCACGTTTAGCAGCCTATACTGCACACCAAGCGCCAAGCTTAGCAAATGAATGTGCAGTTGCCATGTCGAATCAGATTCCCAGTGACTTTGCGATAGCCTCTCCGACTGCTGTTGCACTCGGTGGGTTCTGGCCAGTGATCAAGCGTCCAGAAATAGCAACCTTCACCCCCAACGGCTCAGGAGCCTTTACGAAATTGCCACCTGATGCCTTCTGTAGCGCGTTCTCAGGAAGGAAAGGCAAAGCGTCTGTGAGGCCGACCATTTCCTCCTCAGCGTTTGAGATTGCTGTTACTTCCTTCCCAGCAACTAGAAGGCTGCCGTCAGAAAGCTTGACGTCGTAGAAAACCGCTGGTGCATGGCAGACAGCAGAGACAATCTTGCCAGCCTCCCAGAACTCGCGAATCAGTTGCTGGGAGATCGGGTTGTCGACCAGATCAAACATAGGTCCATGGCCACCAACGTAAAAGATTGCATCGAAGTCCTTAGCTTTGCCTATAAACTGATTAAGCTTCTGGGTGTTCCCCCAGACATGCTTGTTATTTCTTAAGAAATCTACAGAGATGGTATCCTCTGCGTCCTCGACAGATCCTGGGTCAAGTGGCGCCTCACCGCCTTTAGGCGATGCAACGGTGATTTCGGCTTTGTTGTGGAGAACGTGGTATGGGTGAGCCAACTCTGGCAGATACCAACCGCTGGGCTTGTCGAGACTGCCCAGCTTGTTGTGGGAGGTAAGGACGAAGAGGATCTTGGGGGCCATGGCTGCTGAGAGGTTGGAAGGGTTGGTTGATGATGTGAGATGACTTTGTGAATAGAATGTGTTTCAGCAGAAATTGTGTGCGAACATTGTGGTATTTAGCTACTGTTGCAGGATGATACCACCGCTGGGATTAGTTTCACCGCCCATCTCGCTTCAGCTCCATGCATACTACAACTAAGCAACTGTCATGATATCTGCCACTCTTTTCAGATGCAGCCTTGGTCATTTCGCCGATAAATTTCCTCTTTGAGCGCAATGACGGTAAGAAACGTCTTATCGAAAGCATTGTCACATGCGCAATAAAAAAGTGCACAACGGACCGAATATAGAACCTTGGATCTACTGCCTCATATGCCGCCTGGTTGAATTGCTCGCCTGCCGCGTCCGTGCTTGAAATGCGCGCTACACGAGACTCAGCGAAGAGCACGTTTCAGCCTTCGAAGACACCAGCTACAACTAAGATTGCGAATGGTCAGTGCGTAAAGTATTCCGGGCGAAGTATGCACGCTTGTATGAGACAGTCGATATGGCCGTCTTACTATTAGTCAGCGTAGGAAGAAACCGAAGAAACCGAAGAGACCGATGAGACCGATTAAACCGCAAACCGACATCCTGGTTGTTGCACAATCCGGATACGCTGCCCTTCAACTGCTGTGTTGGAGGTATGATCTTGTTGGTATAATCGCAAGCAGACGCTATCTATCCACCCATGACTGTTTACGTATTACTCCTGTATGTTAATCACGATGTGAGACGAACACATTGCTCTGAGACGTGCAAAAATCTACTCGATTATACTGTGTCAGCGACATATACATCTTGCTTTTTGCACCACCTCCTTAAGAAATGTGTGGGGAAACTCTTTTCGCAAGCGGCGGCGAGCGGACAAAAGACGGTGGATTGACACGAAATATAAAGGTCTTGCGATCGCGCTATGTGAAGGAACCCCTATCCAAGTCGAGATCTTTGAAGAATGGCATCAACTTCTACCCCAAACGGCTTCAAGCTGAATCATGTGGGACTTCGTGTAGCTGACATCGAAAGATCGGTCGCCTTCTATACTAAAGTCTTCGGTATGAAGGAGTTAGCACGAATGCCTCTCGACACTGTTACGATTGTCTTTGTGGGATATGTTACACCCGAGGATGCAGGGGTCCCTGTTTGGGCACGAGAAGGTGTTTTGGAGCTCGTTTCCCCAAAGGTGAGATCGCTTTAGATGTGTACCTATGTTGAGAATGTTGCTAACTTACAAGATCAGGACCTAGACATGGCATCGCAAAGACTGCACAATGCAGATTTGCGTTTCGTTAAGCTCGCGATAAGTGTACCTGACATGGCTTCTGCTATGGAATACATCATGAGTCACGACATTCGGGTTTTGAAGAAAGCCGGAACGGCAGAGTCCTCAGAAGTTGTTGTTTCGTTCCTTGGATGCGAAGCCCCTGAGAAAGGTTACGACAAGGATTTCTGGAAGTCTGTTGAGACTGTCCCATTCTTGGAAGACCCGGATGGATATCTAATTGAAATTATTCCCTACTAGGCAATTAAAATCCTATTGTATTTACTATAACACACGCAAGAGCTGATGTATGACCATACCATACGGCGCAACAATGCCTTCCGGCTCTAGTAAGACTAGCATCAGCAGCGCTTTGCACACGATCTTTCCCTACTCCAGCCAGTTAGACTGTACAGATGGGTCCCCGTGCAGAAAGTCACATCGCTCAACTCTGTCTTGGTATCCTGTAGCTAGACTCGAATATAGGACATATCCGCAGCTACTTCTCCAGAGCCTGCTCCATGACATTAGTCCCGTACTTGCAAATGGCACACAAGTAGAACGTCCTGCGTCGAAGCACAGAGATAGCGAATTAGAACGCCAGCCAACGCAGACTTATCGATGTAGCGGTTTCGATGGCCACTGCTGCCGGATTTACCTGGCAAACTCGTCCCGAGGACTGTCCAACGCATATATCTGCAAACGCGTCGACGGCCACAGTGCACGTTGTGCGGGTTCGATCGAACAGTGTTGTCAGATCTTTGGATAATGGTGTCTGCTGCCAACCTGCAAGGCGGCGTGATCGCTGGATCGGTCGCAGTTGGGGTGGCCTCTCTCGTTTCAATTCTACTTCGCATTCGGGCCGGACGATTGCGACATGTTCCTTTGGCTACGGACGACTACGGTATGATGCCGGCCGTGGTATGTACGATAAGAAGTATACGTTTCGAGATACGTCTAAGATAGTGCTTAGGTATTGTCTTGGGGCATCGTGATTTGTAACATGATAGGTCAGCTACGCACGAGTCTGAGGTGAACAAGATTGACAAATGCAAAGCAACGCAATATGGTCTTGGTAGACACATACAAACCCTGAGCTACACTGAGCTCGTCACATTCCTGAGGGTATGAACTGTGAGCGGTAGTCCTAGCTCCACTGATACATTCAGGTCCTCCTCGCAGCCCAGATCCTTTGGGCAATTGCCATCCCTGTTGTCAAATTCTCCATCTTGATGCCCTATCTGCGCATTTTCGGTGTCATGGCATACATGAGGATCTGTGCATGGACTCTCATTGCGGTGAGCTCAGCATGGGGTGTGATGGTTGTAGTTGTACTGTTGACAAAGTGTCAACCTTTGGCGTACAACTGGAACGAATCCCTCGAAGGCTTCTGCATCGACAAAACTTTGTTTTACAAGATTGGTACTGCTATCAACGTACTCGGCGATTTTATGATGATGTTTCTGCCTATGCCGGCAATATGGTCGCTACACGTACGGCTGCGCACAAAATTGCAAGTCATTGCTGTATTCGCGATTGCTTCGATGTACAATTCTCCCGTTCTCTGTCGCAGGTCATCCAGCTAATGAATGATAGGAGTTGCACTTTCAGCACAGCACGCTTTGCATCGCTTTTCCAAATAAAGGGTATTGATCCGATACGTAAGCTTCACCTCAGACTGGTGAAGACCTTGACTGACAATCCCAGATGCGCTAGCTATTCCGTGCATCTGGTCTGCGGTCGAACCCTGCCTCGGTATTGTCGCAGCTTCCCTCGCTACCATTGGCCCACTCCTCGAGCTTCTGAAGGACAAGTTTCGTCGATACCCTACGTCGCATTCTTCAACGTTGGTGCCGAAAGGCGACAGACGGCTCACATCATACTCCACAACAGGCGCACGTATGCTAGGGAGCACAGAACACGTCGCTTTGGGTGACCGCACCTCACCCACAAAGGAACACTTCAGTGTGCAGATTGCATGACTCGTAGCCAGTCGTGAGAGACATTGAGCGGATGGAATCAATTTGGATCCATGTACATTATTTGTCGTTACAGCATCAGATACTGCCGTTGCCACCCCAAACGTCGGCCACGACCTTCACTAAGAACTCGAACAACGTATCGACTTGGCTCAGCAAAACCATATGGCCAGCATTGCATCTTGTGACATCGGCCCGTGCAGCCGCCGCGAACTCCTCCTGGAATGGCGTGGGCAACAGTCGGTCTTTCTGGCAGATCAGGTTGACACTTGACTTGCTCATACCCTGTACATCGAATCTCAGCATCCCAATTTGCTGCCAGCTGCGGGCGCATGCGTATGTTCCAGTATTGCGCATCTTCGTCGTTCAGATCGTTGAAGAGACTTGAGATTGGATCTTTGCAAAGAAGATGTTCACCTTGATAGTCAAAGAAGTGCAGTGGTCCGGTGATATGTGAGGAAATACGCCAGCGCGGATGAATGCAAAGCCAATCACACCCCCAAGTTTACCGGCTTCAAGTCTACTATTGCGCGTGAGACCTTTAACTGCAGCACCTCCAATGAACCTGCAATTCTCGCCAGCTTGGATTCTTGTGCTCAAATGTGTTGAGAAAACGTGCCCTCCTCCTGAATGTGCAGCTACGACAACCTCGCGGCCTCTAGGCACCAACGGCTCGATACAGCCATGTACAGCATCGACATCGTCATCAAAGTGATCGCATCTGCCGAGCCGTGTCCCGTGCTGCGATACTCCGCAACAACCACATCGATGCCATGGTCTTGCAGTTTCGTGGTGAGCTGATCGTAAACACCAGTGGCACAACACCAAAATCCAGGAACACTCACAATCGCAGGCGGGTCTCTTCCCATTCTGCTGTGCCTCGCCGTGGTCGAAATTTCCGAGTTGCTGAACATGCCACCTCAGGTCCAAAGAAGGAGCTTTATACAAGCGCAAGAAGTAGAGAGAACCAAGTCTCGTAATACGCTATCGCCATGTCCGTGCGCATACAGCGCGCTAAGCTAGTAGGGGTAGTTTTCGGCCAGGGGTAGTTTTCGGCCAGGGGTAGTTTTCGGCCACCTAAACCAACTATTACCACCACGTTTAGAGTTTAGTTTAATAATAAGAGTATTAATATTTACTAGATATTATAATATAAAGTACTACTAACAGGGCTAAACTACTAAAGAGATAAAAATATCTTAGTATATAACTTTTCTATCTAACGTACCTCACGGGCGAGCCGGTCACCCGAGCGAGCCGGTCACTTTTGCCAAGACCACACCAACACTGCAACTACTTTGCAACACTACAGTGTACAACTAGAATGTACTGTAGGCTAAAGTGTATTAAACTAATCTACAGTACTTTGCGCATCATTATTGCATGTTCGCGCGTTGTGCCCTGCCTCACCACACGTGCCACAGCGTCTTAAAGGCTGAGTGCCAGGTTCAACACGCGCTCTCTTCTTTGCCTTCTTTCCATCGCTGCGAGCGTTAAACTCCTTTAGAGTAGTTAGCCGCAATCCTTCACTAAACGTTAGTGTCCCTTCACGCTGGATTCGCTTTCTTTTGTGTGATTTACGGCGTGTAGCGGCCTCATTAGCTGCTTCAAGGTCTGCAACTTGGTTGCGCACCAAAACTAGTGAATGCGCTATCATCTCTGCGCCTTTGGTGAGCTGATTAAGGGCATTAACCATTGAAGTTGGCGAGCTGTCAGCGTGTCTCTGAATCCTTTCTCGAATCAGCTTCGATTGTGACCCAAATTCTAGGGTGTTGCTTGGTGTTCTAGACTCCCACGTACTCTCATCCACAGTAGGTAGTGGTGGAGTACACAACCGCACTTCGAGCTTTGATATCACAGCCTCTGGGTCAAGTGGGACCAGGCCAGCACCTCTGAATCCTCCCTGTATGTTGCTCTTAGTGATTGAGGCGTCAAAAGCTGCTTTAAAGCACGGCAAGAACTCAAGTTTAGTGATGCGAGTAATCTTGCTCCGCATTAGCTGCTCAGCTTGGCGGCCATATGCCTTCTTCAGAGAGGCAAAACATCCCACATCAAGCGGCTGCAGCAGGTGCGACGAGTGTGGAGGCATACACAGAGTGATAATCTTGTGTTCCTCACAGTACTGGTGGAAATCAACCGAGTTGTGGCTCTCATGGCCGTCCAGAACAAGCAGCCGATAGCTGCCAACAGTGCGCGCCTTGGTGTGCTCATCAAAGTGCTTTAACCACTTAACTCCAAGCTCATTGTTTGTCCAGCCGTTGTTAGAGACATTAAGAACCCAGTTGTTAGGTATACTAGGCTCTTTGTACCAGGCAGAGAGGTGGTGCTTGCCAGAGAAGATGATAAAGGGTGGGATGGCCCACCCCTTTGCATTGATGCCCTGGATGATACTAGTCCACTCTCGGTCGCCCTGCTGCACTGTCTTTGGCCTTCCTCGACGCTCAGAGCCTGTGACAACAGCTCCTGTGGATATAACGCCCATCATAAACCCAGACTCATCGAAGTTGTAGGTGTCGTCATCCAGAATACCATACTTAGCTTTGGTATTCTCTACAAGGCGGAACCAGCCCTGAATCACCCCGGGATCCTCACAGAGGGCTCGCTTGTAGTCGTACTTCCGATTGAACTTGACTTTCAGCTCTGGCCGACGCTTAACAAAGGTGCTAGCCCAGTTCTTGCCAACAGGGGGCTGGTGGCGCTCAGCAAGGAGAGAATTAGCCATATCCTCCACATCAGCAAGCCGGGGCGAGTATCCTCGCGCGTCCAGCTTTAATACATGCTGGACAATCACCTCCTCTTCAGTGCTTTTCAGCTTCATTGAGTTGGGCTTGCAATCGCGTCGTGGGGAGGTTCCAGCAAGTCGATCACTAAGCGTGCTTTGAGAGACTTTGTAGATAGCTGCAGCGCGTCGCTGAGACAGTGTCGCGTCTTGTTTAATAGCCTGGAGGGCAAGCTGTATATCTGCTTCGTTTAAGGGCCTTGTTGCGTTACTGCGTTGAGACATTGCAGGTAGAGTGAAGTTTGGTGTGGTCTTGGCAAAAGTGACCGGCTCGCTCGGGTGACCGGCTCGCCCGTGAGGTACGTTAATATAATATATAATAATAATAATATAAGTAGAAAGTAATTTAGTAAGAAAGTAAAGCTATTCTTACTCTTTAGGTATATACTTAAAGATAATTATAAAATTTATATTATACTACTATATATTATAGATATATAGATTTATATATAATAATTTTATAAAATAATTTATAGTGTTATAGCTAGATTATAAAATCTTATATAAGAGCTTCTTTTTAGATAGTAGCTAGATATATAACTTAATACTATATAAGATAATCTTACTACTAGACTAGTAAATAAGTAAGGTTAAATAAAGTTAAGTATATTTATATAATTAATAGGTAAGGTAGAGTTAGGTGTTAAGGTTATAAACTAAGTAAAGCTTATAAATACTTTTAAGGTTAGTTCTCTAGAATAAGTGCTAGTATAGGAGGGGTTAGTATAGATGCCTAGTAAAACACTATAATAACTATAGGTTTAATAATAAGTAGTATAGATAGTTAATCTATCTAGCTTAAGAGTTAGGTTAAGTTCTAATAACAAAGTTAATTAACAAGGTTAAACACAATGCTATAAGGGTAGTATTCCTAATTACTATATACTAAGAAGTGTCCTATATTTCTTATAATGTCCTATAAAGTCCTATAGGAGGCCCTGTAGTTTCTATAAGTAGTTTATAGTTTCTATAGGATATATATATAGTATCTTATACTATCTTATACTCTTAGTATAGTTTATTTCTATAGAATTATAGAATATTATATAGTCTTCTTAGCCCTGTGCTATTAATCTATAACTATAACTTTGTTATACTATACCTCTTCTTCTAAGATTATAATACTATCCTCCTTCTTTATAGTTTATATCCTTATAAACTAATAAATAGTTTCCTAAAGTACCTAAGCTTAATATATAATAGAAACCTAAATTAATAACATTAGATATCTTACTATAGTTGCCTATAAGTACTATATAAAAAAGAACTTGCCTTATAAGATATCTTTATTATATAAGAAGTATAGGAATTATAAATATAATAGAATAAAGAAGTATAAGCCTATAGATTTACCTATTCCTAACTTCTCTAAAATTAATAACAAGATATTATATCTAGAAGAAATAAAAGATAAGGCTGCTAAAGCTAAGGAAGCTATAATAGCTGCCTTATAGGCTACTTATACTAAATTAAACTAGGTATATAAATAAAAGAAATTCTTAAAGTATTATAAATAGTAATAGTTTAATATAAGTACTTAGTTTGTTAAGGATATAGAGCACCTAGAGTAATAGAAGCTGTTGCTTAATAATATTACTATACTTAAGAATAGGTTAATGCCTAGCTTACTTGCACTAGACTAGGTAATATATCCTCTACCTTTAGACTCTAATACTACTAATACTAGTATAATAGCTAGTAGTAGTTTATAAGGTTTATTAATAGTTCCTATATATTTTTTAAGTTAGGATATTCTAACTACTTAACTAGGTATTTGTTCTTATATCCTTTCTTTTAATATTATATTATTTTTTTAACTTCCTACTTAGTCTCTTCCTTAACCTAGTAGTAAAAGTCTTTCTAGATTAGTATATTAGGGTCTGCTAGTTCTAATAGTAATATATAGAATATAGAGTGTATTCTAGCATCCTATAGTAGTTTAAGTTAATAGTTTATAGGGCTAATTTACCTAGAAATAAAAAATAGTCTAACCTTAATATAATCTAGTTTTTTTATTAGTCTTCTTGTTTATAAGTTTTTTATAAGAAGATAGACTTTATCCCCCTCTTTTAGCTAAGGTACTGTTTTTCTTTTCTAATTAATATAAGAGATTACTTATTATTAAGCTTTATTAATGTTTTTAAGTAATTTCTAGTATACTTTCTTTAGTCTATATACTAAGGTTATTACTAAATTTATTTAGATGTTACTATTAAGAGATCTTATAAAGAGATTTAGATATCTTCTATAATTTATAAAGAATAGTATTATACCTATTACTTCTAATAATTTATTATTATATATAATCTATACTATAGGTAATAGCAAGACCTAGTTATCTTGCTTCTAGTTACTATATATTCTTAAGTATATTTCTATAGTCTAATTTATTCTTTCTATTTGTCTATCTGTTTATAGATAATATACAGTTAATAGCTTTTTCTTAGTACTAATAGCTGCTATAAGTATAGTCTAATAGTTTAATATAAAGAGCTTATTTCTATTACTAATAATTAATTCTAGTATACTATAGTAATAGATAATTCTATCTAGGAACACTTGTATAAGCTACTCTATAGTATAACTATATTAAAATAGTATTATTTCTACTGCTTTAGTAAACCTATCTACTATAATAAAGATTAAATTATAGGTATATTCTATAATAGGGTCCTTAGAGATTAGTAGTTATATAATAAAATCTATTATAATATTTGTCTATAGTGCTGTTAGTAGTTCTATTACTTATATCTTTCTATACTTTATATATATACTGTGTTTATTCTGTTAGTAATTAATATAGTTCTTAATAAACTTAGTAACTTTATCCTTTATATAGCTAAACTTATAGTGTTGTCTAATAAGTTCTATTATTTATATTATACTAGAGTGTCTATAAAGTAGGTTATTATAATAATAGCTTATAATTTTATTTTCTAATTTCTCTAGTACCTTTATAGGTATATGCTATTCCTGCTAAACTTGTATTATATTATTAAGCTGCTAAGATAGTCCTAATAACCTATTCTTATTAATTCTAAGTATAGTAAACTAGTTAATAGTTTTTTCTTTAGCTAGGTTATATTGTCTGCTAAGTATATTAGCTCTACTATTATCCTTTTCTAGTGTATATAGTATTTTAAACTTATTCTATCCTAATAGCTTAGACTAGTATACTTATTATTAGTTAAGTGTCTTAGTAGTAGTAAAGTATACTAAGTTCTTATAATCTATATAGATAGTAAGTTCTAAATAACTTTCTGTATAGATTTTCTAATATTCTAGAGCTAATATAATAGCTAGTAATTCTTTATTATATATATTATATTATTCTTCTAGTCCTAAGAACTTTCTAGAGTAGTAGGTAATTAGGTACTATTATCTGTCTTGTTCTTATATAGCGCAAGCTCCTAATACTAAATTTAAGGTATCTATCTTAATTTAAAGTAGTTTTCTACTCTTAAATATAATTATTATAGGTAGCTTAATATAGGACTGTTTAAGCAACTAGAAAGTATCCTTTTATACTTATTCTTACTTAAATAGTATATCCTTCTATATAAGCTTTATAAGTAGTAAGGCCTTAAGTAAATAGTCTTTAATAAAGTATTAGTTAAAGTTAATAAATTCTAGAAATTCCTAAATTCTCTTAAGAGAGGTAGGAGTTAGCTAATCTTTTATAACCTAAATCTTTATTTTACTTATCTTAACTCTATATCTTCCTATAATATAGCTAAGGAATTCTACTTCTTCCTTATACTATTTATATTTCTTAGGTTTAAGTTAAAGATCTGCCTTTCTAAGGTATTCTAACACTTCCCTAATATAGTAAATATATTCTTCTAGTATTGCTAAATATACTAGGATATTATTAAGGTATGCTACTACTATAATATCTAAGTATACTCTTAATATATTGTTAACAAGGGCCTAATATATAGCTAGTATATTAGTAAGTCTAAATAGTATTACTAAGTACTTATAATAACTATAGCATGTTCTAAATACAGTCTTCTATTCTTTGCCTTCCTTTATATATATAAGGTTATACGCTCTGCGTAGATTAAGTGTAGTAAAGTATTATACTCTAGATAACTAATCCTGTAATTCCTTAATATTTAGTAATAGGTATTAATTTTTAATTATAATATTATTAAGTTTCTAGTAATTAATATATATTTATAATTTACTATCTTTCTTTAGTATAAAGAGGACTAGGAATCCTACTAGTAATTCTAATTCTTATATAAATCCTTTCTTAAGGTTCTTATTAATATATTCCTTAAGTGTGCTAAGTTCCTTTTTAGATATTCTATATATAGGCCTAAAAGGTAGTTCCTTTCCTTTCTAGAGCTTAATCTTGCAATTCTAGAGTTTATACTATAGTAATGCCTTTATAGTCTTCTTATTATAAAAGAGTTCTATATAACTCTTATATTTATCTAGGATATTAGAAGGTGTACTATCTTTTTCCTTAACTATTACTTTATAACTAGTAGGGCGTTCTATATCTATATAGTTAACTACTCTATCTTAGCATATCTTATATATTAAAGAAATATTATTAATCTCCTTCTTATCTGCTAGTTATATTATAAACTATATAGGCTATAATATAGTAGTGCTGCACTTATATTAGCTTAGTAAAAGCTATTAATTCTTCTAATTAATATCTAGATTGTGCTTTCTTAACTATAGAAGTCTTAATATAATATTATAAGTAGCTATTCTAAAAGTGTCTAGAGTTATTTCCTTATAGTATCTATAGATCTAGAGGGGTACTATAGTTACCTTGTATATAATCTTAGATTTCTTAGGTATTAGTTCTCTATTAGCTACTCTAAGTAGGTAGAGTATTATCTTCTAAGTAGAGTATAGTCTAGCTAGCTATACTACTTATAAAGAGATATAATTAGACTATACTCTAGAGTCTAAGAGTGCCTTTATCTACCTTCTATTTACCTTAATAGGTAACTTAATTAGTTAGTAATTACTTTTAATACTATTAATAAATTAATCTCTAGTGCCTGCTAGTGCTGCCCTAAAAAAGAATTCTCTTATCTAAAGCTATTACTCTACTTCTTTCTTTTATAGGTCTTATAGTAGAGATTAAGGCAGGTCTGCTAATACTAATTAAAGTATTACTTATTTACTACTAGTCCTTATTATCTATACTTAGACTTATTCTAGCTAGAAAAGTATTAGTTATTATATTTATTTATTAGGTGTAGTATATAGTAGTTCTTCTTGCAATCTTTCTATTATAGTTTATATAGATATCTCTTTAAAAACTATCCTAAATTAAGCTTCTCTAAGTAATATATCTAGTAACTATTATAGTAGTATACTGTCTATAATAGTGCTCTATAGTATAGGTTTCTTAGGTCTAGGCTATAATTAGGTTCTAGGTAATTATTATCCTAGTTCTAATATACTTCTAGTTAATAATATTATTAGTATTCTTTATATAACTTGTTATACTAATTTTCTTTATTATTGTCTACTTTAATAGAGGGGATAATTAGGTTTTAATATAATTTAGTATAGGCTTTGTTATTAGCTGTTTTAGCTTTATATTACTTGCGTTCTTAATAATATATATTATATTACACCCTATATTATACTATAGTAGAATGTGCTAACTTATCCTAATTCTTATTATCCTCTAGGTATTATCTAGGTACTTATAGCATGTTATTTTTAGTATTAGGTGTCTAGGTTACTCTAGGTCTATAGTATAATATTATAGCTATACTAGAAGCTTCTAGGAGCTTAAGATATTCCTCCCTTAATATCTATATAATTATAGTTTTATAGCTATAAGGGTGTTTATATACCTATAACCTCTTAGGTACTAGTTTATATATAACCTCTAGTTTAATGCCTTTATTATATCCTAACTCTAGATTCTCTATAAGTTGTCTAATTCTATTAGTAAGAATCTCTTATTTATTACTAGTATCCTTGCTATCTAGCCTACTAGCTAATATATTAATCTGTTAGAATACTTTATTCTAGTAATAGTCTCTAGCAAAGTAGCCTAGTTTACTACAGTTATAACAGGTATTGCCCTTATTACCCTTGTTATTATTATATCCCTTCTTTTTATTCTATTATAGTTTTATAGTTATTAGTCCCTTATTTATATTAGACAGGTCTATTACCTTAGGTCTATAGTACCTACTCTAAGTGTTACTATAAATATAGTAGCCTATATTAGGTTAGTAGTTATTTCTATAGTTACTATAATAAGTATAGTTATTCTACTAGTTATATAGTAGTTAAGATAGCTAGCCTATAGCTTAAGTATATAGATTATTATATAGCTCCTATTAGAGCTTATATAGTTTAATATTAAGGTTAATTACTATATTAATAAGGTTATCTAAGGTTTCTATACTTATACTAGTATATATTAGTTCTTCCTTTACCTTAGGCTTAAGTCCTTGTTAAAATATTATAGTTAGCGTAGTGTTATCCTAGTCTATATTAGCTATAAGTTGCTAGAACTTAGTAGTATAATTAGTAGTAGATTAGGTTTAATAAATATATTAGATATCTTGTCTAGTAATAGTAGGTTTATTTAAGACTCTAAAGATTAGGTAGATCTTATCCTTAAAGGCGTTAAAGTCTTCTATCTATATATTAACCTTATTAGGAGTATTATTCTTGCTATAGAGTTAAATAAAAGGTTTAATCTAAGTAAATACTTTTCTATATATATAGCTTGCTACTAAGGTAACTCTCTTCTTAGCCTCTACCTTATCTCCTTAGAATATAAAGAACAGGTCCTATTATATTAACTAGTTATCTAGCTTGCTATAGTCTCCCTTATAGAGATTAGGTTGCTTAATATTAATAGTATTAGCAGTAATAGTTTCTTTTATTATATTAATATTAGAGTATAAGCTAGCAGGAGTAACTCTAGTTTCTAAAGTAGTACTTATCTTAGGGGTGTTTAAAATATTAAAGTTATAAACTAAGTAAAGCTTATAAATACTTCTAAGGTTAGTTCTCTAGAATAAGTACTAGTATAGGAGGGGTTAGTATAGATACCTAGTAAAACACTATAACAACTATAGGTTTAATAATAAGTAGTATAGATAGTTAATCTGTCTAGCTTAAGAGTTAGGTTAAGTTCTAATAATAAAGTTAATTAATAAGGTTAAATATAATACTATAAGGGTAGTGTTCCTAATTGCTATATACTAAGAAGTGTCCTATATTTCTTATAATATCCTATAAAGTCCTATAGGAGGCCCTATAGTTTCTATAAGTAGTTTATAGTTTCTATAGAATATATATATAGTGTCTTATACTGTCTTACACTCTTAGTATAGTTTATTTCTGTAGGATTATAGGACGTTATATAGTCTTCTTAGCCCTATACTATTAATTTATAACTATAACTTTATTATACTATACTTCTTCTTCTAAGATTATAATATTAGGTTACTTTATATACTTTACCTATCTTTATTAGGTAGAGGTACTCTATAACTTAAGTAAGGTAGAGTTTAAATACTATATAACCTAGATATAGTTAAGTAGAGTATCTAGGTTAGAGTTATATATAAGTTAAGTAGAGTGTTAAGGTTATATCCTAAGTAAAGCTTATAAATACTTCTAAGGTTAGTTCTCTAGAATAAATAGATATATAGTAGATTATAGAGGGTATAAATACTTAGTAAAATACTATAGTAACTATAGGTAATAATAAGTAGTATAGAGTAGACTATCTATCTTAAAAGTTAGGTTATAGTAAGGAGTATAGATAGTTAATCTATCTATCTTAATATATAGGTAGAGTTCTAATAATAAAGTATATTAATTAGGTTAAATATAAACTATAAGAGTTATATTCCTATATACTATATACTAAAGAGATATATATAGTGCTTAGTATTATAATAGCTGCTAATTACACTAATTACTAATTATACTAATTACTAATTATACTAATTATACTAAGACTAATTATATATATAACTTTATATTATTACCTAAGTAGTAACTAATAACACTTGTTATTTATACTTACTTATAATACTTTCTTCTATATAGTTTAACTGTGCTGCACTTAGCCTATAATTATTAACCTTTGTTTAGTATTCTCTAGAATTATAATACTATTTTCTTTCTATCTTAGCTTAGTCTCTTAAGCTTAGTTTATATAATATAGGCCCTTCTTTATTTAATAGTATATCCTCTTAATAATACCTAAATATCCTACTAAGTTAAGTTTAGCCTATTATTACTATCTATATAAATTTATTAAGTCCTTTAGAGAGATTATAGTAAAGAAGTATTTAATCTATAAAAAGTATAAGCAAGTATATAAAGTTTATATTTACTCTAGAAAGTATAGTAAATATTTAAAGTATAGGTAGTATTATAATATTTATATAATATAGTTAGAGTTTAAGTATCTAGAGACTAAGAAAGAGAAGCTGTAGGTATAGATAAAAGAAAGTTATAAAGTATAAAATAAAGTACTTAAGGCCTCTAAGAAGGTGTTAGAAGAGTTATAGGTTATATATATATATAAAGAGTAGTTATATTAATAAATAGATTTACTAGATTATTATATAGAGGAAGTAATTATAGTAGAGGAATAGAGTATTATTAAGTAGAAGCTAGAGAAAAAGATAATTCTTTTAAAGAGTTCTTTAGATAGGCTTAGCCTAGCTCTATTACCTAGTATATAGAGTACTTTTAAGAGGTAGCTAATTAAGGCTTAGGAAGCTAATATAGTACTTTCTAATTAGTCTTAAATTTCTTTAATAGCTACTAGTAGTTTATAAGGTTTATAGAAGGTTCCTATATATTTTTTAAGTTAGGGTATTTTAACTACTTAACTAGATATTTATTCTTATATTCTTTTTTTTAGTATTATATTATTTTCTTAACTTTCTACTTAGTCTCTTTCTTAACCTAGTAGTAGAAGTTCTTCTAGATTAGTATATTAGGGTCTACTAGTTCTAATAGTAATATATAGAATATAGAGTATATCTTAGTATCTTATAGTAGTTTAAGCTAATAGTTTATAGGGCTAATTTACCTAGAAATAAAAAATAGTCTAACCTTAATATAATCTAGTTTTTTTATTAGTCTTTATATTTATAAGTTTTTTATAAGGAGATAGACTTTATCCTCCTTTTTTAGCTAAGGTGCTATTTTTCTTTTTTAATTAATATAAGAGATTGCTTATTACTAAGCTTTATTAATATTTTTAAGTAATTTTTAATATACTTTCTTTAGTCTTTATACTAAGGTAATTACTAAATCTATTTAGATATTACTATTAAGAGATCTTATAAAGAGATTTAAGTGTCTTCTATAATTTATAAAGAATAGTATTATACCTATTACTTCTAATAGTTTATTATTATATATAATCTATACTATAGGTAATAGTAAAACCTAGTTATCTTATTTCTAGTTACTATATATCCTTAAGTATATCTCTATAGTTTAATTTATTCTTTCTATTTATCTGTCTGTCTATAGATAATATATAGTTAATAGCTTTTTCTTAGTACTAATAGCTACTATAAGTATAGTCTAATAGTTTAATATAAAGAGCTTGTCTCTATTACTAATAATTAATTCTAGTATACTATAGTAATAAATAATTCTATCTAGAAACACTTATATAAGCTACTCTATAGTATAACTATATTAAAATAGTATTATTTCTACTACTTTAGTAAACTTATCTACTATAATAAAAATTAAGTTATAGGTATATTCTATAATAGGGTCCTTAGAGATTAGTAGTTATATAATAAAATCTATTATAATATTTATCTATAGTGCTGTAGGTAGCTCTATTACTTATATCTCTTTATATTTTATATATATACTATACTTATTTTATTAATAATTAATATAGTTCTTAATAAATTTAGTAACCTTATCCTTTATATAGCTAAACTTATAGTATTATCTAATAAGTTCTATTATTTATATTATACTAGGGTGTCTGTAAAGTAGGTTATTATAATATTATATAATAATTTCTATTTAAAGTTTCTCTAGTACTATTATAGGTATATATTATTTCTATTAAACTTATATTATATTATTAAGCTACTAGAATAGCCCTAGTAATCTATCCTTATATATCTATAAGATAGTATATTCTTTAATTATTTTTTCTTCTATAAGATTATATTATTAACTTAGTATATTATCTCTTATATTATTCTTTTTTAGAGTATATATTATCTTAAACTTATAATATCCTAGTAATTTTAACTATTATATCTATTAGCTATTAAGCTTCTTAGTTATAGTAAAGTATACTAGGTTCTTATAGTCTATAAAGATAGTAAGTTCTAAGCAGCTTTCTATATAGATTTACTAATACTTTAATATATCTATAATTACTATAAGTTCTTTATTATAAATATTATACTACTCTTCTAGTCTAGAAAACTTTCTTAAGTAATAGATAATTAGGTGCTATTTACTATTATATTCCTATAATATATATACTCCTAATACTAGTCCTAAGGTATTAGTTTTAATTTATAGTAGTTTATTACTTTTAAATATAACTAATATTAGTAGCTTAATATATACTTACTTAAGTAATTAGGATATACCTTCCTGTTCTTACTTCTAATAAAATAGTATATCTTTTTATATAAGCTTTATAAGTAGCAGAGCTTTCTTAGAGTAGTCCTTAATAAAGTATTAGTTAAAGTTAATAAACCTAAGAAATTCTTAGATTTCTTTAACTATTATTAGAGTTAGCTAGTCTTTAATAACTTATATTTTCTTTTTACTTATCTTAACTTTATATCTTCCTATAATATAGTTAAGAAATTCTACTTTTTCCTTATACTATTTATACTTTTCTAGTTTAAGTTAGAGGTCTGCTTGTTCTAAGTAGTTAAGAACTTCTTTTATATATATAATATATTTTCTTAATATCTTTAAGTATACTAAGATATTATTAAGGTAAGCTACTACTATTCTATCTAAGTATACTCTTAGTATATTATTAACTAGTTCTTAATATATAGCTAGTATATTAGTTAGCCTAAATAGTATAACTATATACTTATAGAGACTATAATAGGTTCTAAACACTATCTTTTATTCCTTACCTTTCTTTATATATATAAGGTTATATACTCCTTATAGGTCTAGTGTAGTAAAGTATTATACTCTAGCTAAGTAATCTTATAACTTAGATATATTTAGTAATAGGTACTTATTTTTAATAGTAATATTATTAAGTTTTTAATAGTTAATATATAGTTAGTTACTACTATCTTTCTTTAGTATAAAGAGAATAGAGTATCTTATAGGTAATTCTAATTATCTAATAAATCTCTTTTTAAAGTTCTTATTAATATACTTATAAAGTACTTAGAGTTCCTTTTCTAATAGTCTATATATTAGCCTAAAAGTTAGTATCTTTTCTTTCTAGAGCTTAATCTTATAATCCTAGAGTTTATACTATAGTAATACCTTTATAGTCTTCTTATTATAGAAGAGTTCTTTATAACTCTTATATTTATCTAGAATATTAGAAGGTATACTATTCTTCTTCTTAACTCTTACTTTATAACCTATAGAGTATTTAGTGTCTATAGAGTTAACTACTCTATCTTAGCATATCTTATTTAAAGAGATATTACTAATCTTCTTCTTATCTACTAGTTATATTATAAACTATATAGGTCCTAATATAGTTATACTATATTTATATCTAAATAAAAGCTTAAATATCTTTTAATTAATTCTTAGGTTATACTTTTATAACTAGAGAATTCCTAGTATAATATTATAGATAGCTATTCTAAAGATATTAAAGGTAAATACCTTCTTATAGTTTTTTAACTTTAATAGTATATTAGTCTTATAAGTAACTATAAAGTTATCTAGTATTAACTGCCTATTAGCTACTCTAAGAATATAAGTAATCTCTTTCCTATATAATTAGAGTCTAGCTTGTTTTACTATAGTTTCTAAGATATAGCTACTCTTTACTTCTAAGTCTAATATTACTATAAATCTTTATCTATTAATAAAGATTAGTAGTTTAGTAAGTAAGTCTACTTTAATAGTATTAATAGTCTTATACTAGAAGCTAGTTAGTATAGGCCTAAAAAATACTACTCTAGTCTAAATCTATAGACTTTCTTCTTACTAGTATAGTATATATATTTCTTATTTATATATAGCTGCTACTAATATTCTTTATAGGCTTTATTAATAATTATTTATATATCTAGAATATCTTTAGAGCGTGCATACTCTAGAAAGTATAATTATATATACTTATTAAATAAGTAATCTAAGTATTATACTTATATATACTAATACTATTTTTTCTTATATTATTATATATTAATAGAGAATGTTTAGTATCTAACTTTCTTATTATAATATTCCTTATACCTGTTATATAGGTATTACTTCTATAATATTTTATAGTAAAATAGGTTTTATTTATTAATTTTATATAATATAGTAGTTTATATTTATAGGGTAATTGCTAGTTAAGTAAAGTCTAGTTTATCTTTTTATAGTAGGTTATAATTTTAGTATTTAAGCTTAGCTACTATTATATAGTTTTATTCTACCTATTTCTAGAATATTTCTTTAGCCTAATCTTTATTCTATAGTATACTATTTATTAATTATTATTTAAATTAGCTTAAGGTATTAGAGTTGTATAAGAAATAGGCTTATATATACTTAGCTTCTATTTTCTATATAGCTTATAAGAGTATAGAGTACTTCTTACTATTATATTATAGGTATTTCTTAAGTAGTTCTAGAGTAAGTTGTCTATAGATAGTATTATATAATTTATTATTATCTTACCTAATATTCTTATTATACTCCTATATTATTAGCTTATTCTTAGAATCTAAAGTCTATATAGTATAAGATTTATAATATAGTATCTTAGGCCTATTATAGATTTCTAGGATTCTAGGTATAGTTTTATATATATATTCTAGCTTAGGGTCTATAAGAAGTTATCTAATTTCTTTAGTAAGAATTTTCTATTTACTAGTATCTATATTCTTATTATATAAGGTATAGATAATAATATTAATCTATTAGAAGACCTTATTCTTTAAATAATAGTCCTGTTATAATCTTAGAGGAAGAGGCATAATATAAACAAAGTTATAGTTATAGATTAATAGTGCAGGGCTAAGAAGACTATATAACATCCTACAATCCTATAGAGACAAACTATGCCAAGAACATAAGACAGTGTAAGACACTACACATATGTCCTATAGAAACTACAAACTACTTATAGAAACTATAGGGCCTCCTATAGGACTTTGTAGGATATTGTAAGAAATATAGGACACTCTTTAGTATATAGCAATTAGGAACACTACCCTTATAGCATTATATTTAACCTTATTAATTAATCTTGTTATTAGATCTTACCTGCTCTTAAGACAGACAGATTATATCTATACTCCTTATTGCAAACCCTATAGTTGTTATAGTGTTTTACTAGGCATCTATACTAACCCCTCCTATACTAGTACTTATCCTAGAGAACTAACCTTAGAAGTATTTACAAGCTTTGCTTAGTTTATAACCTTAACATTTTAAACACCCCTAAGATAAGTACTATATTAGGAACCTATACTACCCCTAGTAACTCTACTAATATAAACAGTAATACTAATATAGAGGCTACTGTTACTACACGCCCTATAAATATTGCCAAGCCTAACTTCTACTATAGTAAACATGCTAAGTTAGAGGATTAGCTTATACAGTAGGACCTTTTCTTTATATTCTAAGGAGACTATATTAATAAGGACAAGAGGGTTACCCTTGTCTCTAGTTATATAAGAGGTTAAGCTTTCTAATAGGTTAAACTATTTATTAAGAAGTACTACTCTACTGCCAACTCTACTAATATTAATAAATAGATTAAGGACTTTAATAAATTTAAGGAAAAGATTTAACTAGTCTTTAGAGTTTCTAATAAACCTATAATTGCATAATAAAATATTTAGTGCCTATAACAAAATGCAGCTGCTGCTAACTATACAGCTAACTTTTAGCAACTTGCTACTAACACTAGTTAGGACAATATTGCGCTTACTACTATATTTTATTAGGGACTTAAACTACGTGTTAAGGAAGAATTAATATGCTATAATAGCACTATTAACACGTTAGACAAACTTATTAATGCTATAATTAAGATTAATATTTAACTCTACAAGCTCTACTAAGAGCTTAAGGAGGACTTACGTGCTTAAGCCTAGGCCTAGCTAGCACAAGCACCCCTACATAATTAATAGGCAAATAACTACGTTTATTAAGAAAACTACAGAAACAATTACTAACCTAATATAGGATGCTGCGTCTATAGTAACACTTATAGTAGTTACTATAGACCTAAGGCTATAGACCTGTCTAACATTAACAAGGGTCCTATAAACATAAAGCTATAATAGAATAAAAAGAAAGGACATAGCAACAACAACAGTAACAAGGATAGGACTTATTATAACTATAGCAAACTAGGCTACTTTGCTAAAGATTGCTAATAGAATAAAGTATTCTAGCAGATTAATATGCTAGTTGCAACACTAGAAGGCAAGGACACTAGTAATAAATAGGAGATTCTTACTAAAAACATAGGATAACTTATAGAGGACCTAGAGTTAGGATGCAAGGCAGACACTAAGCACTAAGGCATAAGTGTTGCCTAATCTATAATACTATACTATAAGTCTTAGGCTACGCAGACATCTAACACTAAAGAAACTATACTATAACTACCTAGATGTTACCTAGAGGAAGATAATAATAATTAAACAGCACGCTCTACTACTGCACAGCGCAAGGCACAATATAACACACGCTATTAGGAATATAAGCAACATAAAGTTAAGAAAGCTAATAACAAGGCTTATACTAAGCTATATTAAGACCTAATTATCCCCTCTATTAAGGTAGACAATAAGGAAAATTAGTGCAACAAGTTATATAAGGAATACTAACAGCAATATTAGCTAAAGGTATACTAGAACTAGGATAACAACTACCTAGAACCTAATTATAGCCTAGACCCTAGAAACCTATATTATAGAGCACTGTTATAGACAGCATGCTACTGTAATAGATGCTAGATATATTACTTAGAAAAGCTTAATTTAGGATAGTTCCTAAAGAGACGTCTGTATAAACTACAATAGGAAGATTATAAGGAGGACTACTACATACTACACCTAATAGATAAACACAACAACTAATACTTTCCTAGCTAGAACAAGTCTAAGCGCAGACAACAAGGACTAGTAGTAAACAAGTAATGCTTTAATTAGTATTAGCAGACCTGCCTTAATCCCTACTATAAGACCTATAAAGAAAAGAAGCAAAGCAATAGCTTTAGACAAGAGAATCCTTTTTTAGGGCAGCGCTAGCAGGCGCTAGGGATTAATCTATTAATAATATTAAAAGCAATTACTAACTAATTAAGTTACCTATTAAGGTAAATAGAAGATAGATAAAGGCACTCTTAGACTCTAGAGTATAATCTAATTATATCTCTTTGCAAGCAGTATAGCTAGCTAGACTATACTCTACTTAGAAGATAATACCTTACCTGCTTAGAGTAGCTAATAGAGAACTAATGCCTAAGGAGTCTAAGATTATATATAAAGTAACTGCAGTACCCCTTTAGATCTATAGACACTATAAGGAAATAACCCTAGATGCTTTTAGGATAGCTACTTATAACGTTATATTAGGACTTCTATAGTTAAGAAAGCACAATCTAGATATTAATTAGAAGAATTAATAGCTTTTATTAAGTTAATATAGATACAGCACTACTATATTGCAGCCTGCGCAGTTTATAATGCAACTAGCAGATAAGAAGGAGATTAATAACATCTCTTTAATGTATAAGACATGCCAAGATAGAGCAGTTAACTATGCAGACGTAGAACGCCCTACTAGTTATAAAGTAACAGTTAAGGAGAAGGGCAGTATACCTCCTAACATCCTAGATAAATACAAGAGTTATATAGAACTCTTCTATAATAAGAAGACTGTAAAGGCATTACTATAGTATAAACCCTAGGATTACAAGATTAAGCTCTAGGAAGGAAAGACACTAACTTTTAGGCTAATATATAGACTATTAGAAAAGGAACTCTAAGTACTTTGCAAGTATATTAATAAGAACCTTAAGAAGGGATTTATTAGACAATTAGAATTACCTACAGGATACTCTATTCTCTTTATACTAAAGAAAGATAGCAGTAACTAACTATGTGTTAACTATTAGAAACTTAACAACATTACTATTAAGAATAGGTACCTATTACTAAATATATCTAAGTTATAAGATTGCTTAGCTAGAGTATAATACTTTACTGCGCTAGACCTACAAGGAGCGTACAACCTTATATATATAAAGGAGGGCAAGGAATAGAAGACAGCGTTTAGAACCTGTTATAGTCTTTATAAGTACATAGTTATACTATTTAGGCTAACTAATGCACTAGCTATATATTAAGAACTAGTTAACAACGTGCTAAGGGTACACTTAGACAGGATAGTAGTAGCTTACCTTAACAATATCTTAGTATACTTAAAGACGTTAAGAGAATATATTATATATATAAAAGAAGTTCTTAACTGCTTAGGACAAGCAGACCTCTAACTTAAACTAGAGAAGTGTAAATAGTATAAGAAAGAGGTAGAATTCCTTAGCTATGTTATAGGAAGATATAGAGTTAAGATAAGTAAGAAGAAAATATAGGTTATTAAAGACTAGCTAACCCTAACAACAGTTAAAGGAATCTAAGAATTTCTTAGGTTTATTAACTTTAACTAACGCTTTATTAAGGACTACTCTAAAAAAGCTCTGCTGCTTATAAAGCTTATATAGAAAGATATACTATTTTATTAGAAGTAGGAACAGGAAGACGCGTTCTAATTACTTAAGCAAGCATGTATTAAGCTACTAATATTAGTTATATTTAGAAGCAATAAACTACTATAGATTAAAACTAATACCTTAGGACTAGTATTAGGAGCGTGCGTATTATAGGAACGCAACAGCAAATAGCACCCAATTACCTATTACTTAAGAAAGTTTTCTAGACTAGAAGAACAGTATAATATTTATAACAAGGAACTAATAGTAATTATAGACGTGCTAAAACACTAGCAAATCTATGTAGAGAGCTGCTTAGAACTTACTATCTTTACAGACTATAAAAACCTAGTACACTTTACTATAACTAAGAAGCTTAATAGCTAATAGGTATAATAGTTAGAATTCCTAGAGCAATATAAGTTTAAGATAATATATACCCTAGGAAAGGACAACGCAAGAGCTAACACACTAAGTTAACAATATAATCTTGCAGAAGAAAAAATAATTAAAGAACACGCTATCCTATAGATATATAGGGATAGGTTACTAGGACTATCCTAGTAGCTTAATAATATAATGCAAGTTTAATAGGAACAACGCATACCTACAACAGTACTAGAGGAACTTTAAACAGAAATTATTATACAACACTATAATAACCTGCTTTATAGACACCCTAGTATAACACAAACAATAGAACTTATTAGACAATACTATAAGTTTAGCTATATAAAGGACAAGGTTACTAAGTTTATTAGGAATTATGTTAATTGCCAACAGAATAAATATAGTATACACGCTAAGTATAGAGAAATACAAGCAATAGAGCTACTAACAGCACTATAGACAAATATTATAATAGATTTTGTTACACAACTACCTATCTCTAAGGACCTTGTTATAGGATATACCTATAACTTAATCTTTGTTGTAGTAGATAGGTTTACTAAAGCAGCAGAAATAATACTATTTTAACACAGTTATACTGCAGAGTAGCTTGCACAAGTGTTTCTAGATAGGATTATCTATTACTATAGTATACTAGAATTAATTATTAGTAATAGAGATAAGCTCTTTATATTAAACTATTAGACCACGCTTATAGCAGCTATTAGTATTAAGAAAAAGCTATTAACTGCATACTATCTGCAAACAGACAGATAAACAGAAAGAACAAATTAGTCTATAGAAATATACTTAAGGATATACAGCAACTAGGAGTAAGATAACTAGGTTTTACTATTACCTATAGCATAGATTATATATAATAACAAACTATTAGAAGTAATAGGCACAACGCTGTTCTTTATAAATTATAGAAGATATCTAAATCTCTTTATAAGATCTTTTAACAGTAACATCTAAACAGACTTAGTAATAACCTTAGTATAAAGACTAAAGGAAGTACACTAGAAATTACTTAAAAACATTAACAAAGCTTAACAATAAGCAATCTCTTATATTAATTAGAAAAGAAAAATAGCACCTTAGCTAAAAGAGGGGGATAAAGTCTATCTCCTTATAAAAAACTTATAAACACAAAGACTAATAAAAAAACTAGATTATATTAAGGTTAGACTATTTTTTATTTCTAGGCAAATTAGCCCTATAAACTATTAACTTAAACTACTATAGGATGCTAGGATATACCCTATATTCTATATATTGCTATTAGAACTAGCAGATCCTAATATACTAATCTAGAAGGACTTCTACTACTAGGTTAAAGAAGAAACTAAGTAGGAAGTTAAAAAAATAATATAATATTAAAAGAAAGGACGCAAGGACAAATACCTAGTTAAGTAGTTAGGCTACTCTAACTTAGAAAATATATAGGAACTATTAACAAACCTTATAAACTACTGCTAGCTGTTATACTAGTATTAGCAGTATTAGGGTCTAGAGGTAGAGGATGCGTTGCCTAGTCTAGTGCAAGTAAGCTAGGTATTAACCTATTCTTAAGTACAGTAATATTATTAAGTAACAGCTCCTGTTGCTCTAAGTGCTCTATGTCTTTAACAAACTAAGCACTTATATTAAACTATTACTATTTACAACGCTTTAAGAATTTCTTTTATTTATATACCTAGTTTAATTTAATATAAGCAGCCTGTAAGGCAGCTATTGCAGCTTCCTTAGCTTTAGCAGCCTTGTCTTCTATCTCTTTTAGATATAATATCTTATTATTAATTTTAGAGAAGTTAGGAACAGGCAAATCTACAGGCTTGCACTTCTTTATTCTATTATATTTATAATTTCTACACTTCTTATATAATAAAGATATCTTGCAAGGTAAGTTCTTCTTTGCGCAATACTTGCAGGCAACTATAGCAAGATATCTAATATTATTAATTTAGGTTCCTATTATATATTAGGCTTAGGTACTTTAGGAAACTATTTATTAGTTTATAAAGATATAAACAATAAAGGAGGAGGATAGTGTTATAATCTTAGAGGAAAAGGTATAATATAAATAAAGTTATAGTTATAGATTAACAGCGCAGGGCTAAGAAGACTATATAATATCCTACAATTCTATAGAGATAAACTACACTAAGAATATAAGACAGCATAAGACACTATACGTGTGTCCTATAGAAACTATAAACTACTTATAGAAACTATAGGGCCTCCTATAGGACTTTGTAGGACATTATAAGAAATATAGGACACTCTTTAGTATATAGCAATTAGGAACACTACCCTTATAGCATTATATTTAACCTTGTTAATTAATCTTGTTATTAGATCTTACCTGCTCTTAAGACAGACAGATTGCATCTATACTCCTTATTGCAAACCCTATAGTTGTTATAGTGTTTTACTAGGCATCTATACTAACCCCTCCTATACTAGCACTTATCCTAGAGAACTAACCTTAGAAGTATTTATAAGCTTTGCTTAGTTTACAACCTTAACAAGTCCTTAGTAAAGTATTCTAGTTTACTATAATTATAGTAGTTTCTACTCTTATTCCTATTATTATATTTTTTATTCTTTTTATTCTAATATAGTATAGTAGTAGGTCCTTTATAGATATTAGATAAGTCTATTACCTTAGGTCTATAGTATCTACTCTAAGTATTACTATAGATTCTATATTCTATATTAGAGTAATAACTATTTCTATAGCCTTTATAGTAGGTATTTATTATAATCTTAGAGAAAGAAGTATAGTATAATAAAGTTATAGTTATAGATTAATAGTATAGGGCTAAGCAGACTATATAACATCCTATAATCCTATAGAAATAAACTATACTAAGAATATAAGATAGTATAAGATACTATATATATATTCTATAGAAACTATAAACTACTTATAGAAACTATAGGGCCTCCTATAGGACTTTATAGGATATTATAAGAAATATAGGATACTCCTTAGTATATAGTAATTAGGAACACTACCCTTATAGTATTATATTTAACCTTATTAATTAATCTTATTATTAGATCTTACTAGCTCTTAAGACAGATAGATTATATCTATACTCTTTATTATAACTCTATAGTTATTATAGTGTTTTACTAGGTATCTATACTAACCCCTTTTATACTAGCACTTATTCTAGAGAACTAACCTTAGAAGTATTTATAAGCTTTACTTAGTTTATAACCTTAATATTTTAAATACTACTAAGATAAGTACTATATTAGGAACCTATACTACCCCTAGTAACTCTACTAATATAAATAGTAATACTAATATAGAGGCTACTATTACTATATACCCTATAAATATTACTAAGCTTAACTTCTACTATAGTAAATATACTAAGTTAGAGAATTAGCTTATATAGTAGGACCTCTTCTTTATATTCTAAGGAGACTATATTAATAAGAATAAGAAGGTTACCCTTATCTCTAGTTATATAAAAGGTTAAGCTTTCTAATAGGTTAAACTATTTATTAAAAAGTACTACTCTATTACTAACTCTACTAATATTAATAAATAGATTAAGAACTTTAATAAATTTAAGGAAAAGATTTAACTAGTCTTTAGAGTTTCTAATAAACCTATAATTATATAATAAAATATTTAATATCTATAATAAAATACAGCTACTACTAACTATATAGCTAACTTTTAGTAACTTACTACTAACACTAGTTAGGATAATATTATACTTACTACTATATTTTATTAGGGACTTAAACTATATATTAAGGAAGAACTAATATACTATAATAGTACTATTAATATATTAGATAAACTTATTAATACTATAATTAAGATTAATATTTAACTCTATAAGCTCTAACCCAGATGGGTAGGCCAACCATTCCAATGGTTGATTTAGGGGTACGGATTTGTTAGGGACCAGGGCTACAGATTTGCCGCGGATATCTTATCATGGGTACGGTTGGTTTTTCTCCCAACTACGGTCGTTCTGCAACAACAGATTGGATCTGCTTCAAACTTGGACATATGTTTTGCGACAATAACCCGCATTACCTGTGCAAGTTGTAGCGAAATCGGCTTTGTAAATCATGGGGGTAGGGTTTAATGTTGTGGTTAGGGTTGCGCTAGCGCGCGGACAACAACTGCATCAACACAGCAGAACATCAACACTGTAAACACCAACGCAAGAAAGTAACACACTAAATGCACAGCACAGAGCAATTGATTACAGCACACTATGTGCCTGCAAAAGGCTTACAGAGCTCGATCAAGGTAAGCTGGCGCATTGCACGGGCGGCCGCAGGGCTGTTTGTAGTCCTTTGGGAGGGCGCAGGCTTGACGCTGTGGTTGTCACCATCTTCGCCGTCTTCCAGCTCGCTGTCTTCAATCTCCTCCACTTGCGTCGCTGATGTCGGCGTGTTTGCCTCGATCGACAGCGTTGCCTTCTCGCTGATGGATCCGCCAGAGATGCCTTCTGAGCCTAGCCAGGCGTCCAAGGCCATGCTTGCTTTGTGGGCCACCGGATTCGCCTTCGCAACCAACGTGAGCCAGATGTGCCAGAAGGGGATGCGGAGATCGTTCTCGACCCACGAGTTGGAGATGATGTCGTGCGGCATCAGGCAGAGCATACCCCAGCCAAGCTGCTTGGCTGCTTCGTACCAGCGGAGCGCTTGGTGCAGCCGCTTCTTGAATCGCTGACGCTGCTGACGCCCCGACGTAGCGGTGACGGACAGCAGCAGGGCGTCCATGGCCTCGGAGCTGACTTTGCCCCTGCCGCCTCGGTTCTTGGCATCCCTGCTGCGGGCGACGTCTTGCTCCTTGATCTGGTCCATCCTCTCGGTGTACGCCTTGCCGAGGAAAGCCATGGCCCAGCGGTACTTGATATGGATGATATCCAGCTCCTGCTCGTAGCGATCGCACAGGCTCCAGGCGGAGGCGAGCGCGCTCTTCGGCACCGTCGAGGCACTGCTCTTCTGCGACAGCGACCAGCGGGTGCGCGAGGAAGCGGGCGGGCGATCCTCCACGGACTCCTGCGCAAAGGGTGAACCTTGTGTGCGCCAGCTCCGCAGAAAGGCAGCCGCAGAGGCCTGGGAGGTATTATTGCCGATGGAGCGGGCCTTGTCGAGCATGCCAGAAGCTGTCAGGTAAGGCGCTGGGGCACTGCTGTACAGGTTGTCGCCATCATCGACCGGCTGCTTGAGGATCCAAGAGATGAACGGCTCATCCTGCCGCGAGATGGAGGCATAGGCACCGTGTTCCCTGCGAGACGCTGAGTCGGGCGGCGGTACCAACCCAAGGTCCTGTTTCTTCTGCGCTCGTATGAGCTCCAGCTTCCTGGCGCGCTCCCGCTCAGCACGGCGGTTTTTGTTAGAGACGCTTGTGATCTGGGCGGGTTCCTCCTGTCCAACCTGTCCATGGACGGGCTCTTTGGGGTCCTCGGCCGCCTCGGGTTCGCAGGGCGGCGCAAGCTGCTCAGGTTCCTCCGCTTCGTCCTCTGCTTCCAGCGGCGTCGCAGGGCTGGGAGGCTCGGTGGCTTGTCGGAGGCGCTTCAACGGCCGCGCTGAGCTGGATGCAGCAGCACGCTTTGTCGACGGTGGTGGGGAATCGCGGGGCCGCTGCGCTGAAGGGGGTTCCTTCTGGAAGCCGTCGCTCGGGCTGCTGGCAAGATCCTGCGCTGCAGAGACCAGCCGGGCCCAAGCATCAGCAGGCAGCGCGTCCTCGTCGAGCGTCTCCTTCAACAGCCATATCGCCGACAGCGCGGAGTGGGCGACAAAGACAGGCTTGCAGACACTCGTCTCGGCCGGAATCAGCCAGCCTGCGCTGTGCGGGCGCAATAGAGCATCACGCTGCGAGTCCGAGACAGTGGCCTTGTTCCAAAACAGCTTTCGGTAGTCCAGGTTCGGCGGGTCGTATGCGAGCCTGTGGGCAAAGCTCGACTCGCTGGCTAGCGGGAAGCTCCGGGGCCCGCCATCGAATTGCTCGGCGGCATCTTCCAACGCGGAGATCCAGGGTAGATTAGATGGTGACATAACTGTTTGTTTGTTGATGTAGGAGATACGGCGGAAGAAGAAGGATGTTCGTTGGGTTCAGCCCCTGACCAGGGTAACGGACCGAACGGAGATCAGCCCGTACAACATGAGCGGGCGCACAAGCTGGGGTGCGAAACTCAACATAATTCAGAGATAAGAGCAGTCGCCTCAAGGAAAAAAAACACACACAGAGGCTCGCAGAGGACCGCTAACATGTCAGAAGCCACCGTTGAGCATCAGTACTTTGAGCACTTGGCTGAGTACCAGGTAGCAGTGTGCAAGGAGTGCCGGTACGCAGTATGGCCGGACCAGATCGAGAGCCACTTGCAGAAGCAACACAAGAGGCCGCCAAAAAACGTTAGAGCTGTAGGGGATGCCGTCCGTCAGTGGGCGGGCTTGCTACAGTACCCCAGCGAGTGGACGGTACCAGACAACAACGTGCAGCCCATCCCCCAGCTGCCAGTATACGACGACGGCTTGCTGTGCCAACTTGAGCCCGAAAAATGCCGGCACATTGCAAGAACCATCGACTCGATCAAAAAGCACTGGCGCAAAGACCACAACGGCTGGTCGCTGGGAAAAAGGCAAGGACGCCCCAGCCGAACTCGGGCAGGGGCGTTGCAAGCCCAGATGGAAGACGGCTGCAAGCGCGTACACTGCCAGCGACTTTTCGGCAGCCGGCACGGATCACAGTACTTCGAGGTGCGTCACAACCCAGACAGCGGTCCGCAACCCGTCCCCACAGAGGGCGAGGCGGCGTGGGCGCGCGTGGGCGAGGAGATGGCCAAGACGTGGGCCAACGTCGAGGACCGGGCGAAGACAACGATCGAAGACGGGGAGAAGGACGAGGCGGCCCCATGGCTGGAGCGGACTGGGTGGCTGCCGTACTTGAACAAACTGGATCGTCCCGAATTGCTGGCGAGCATTGAGGAGCCCAACATAGACCCGGAGAAGGACGAGGAACCCGTCGAGGCTGCAATTTGGAACGCCATGGACGGACTGGCCCGCGTGAGCCAGGCGTCGGTCATCGAACGGACGGGCATATTCGTGCGTATGGAGGCGATCCGGACAGAGAAGCATCAGACCAGGTACACGCCGCTGCAGGCGTACATGGACGACAAGTCGATCAAAGAGCGATCACGCCCGTGGAAGCAGATACTGATGTTTTTTGCACGGACGCAGAGGGAGCACCGTTGGAAGAGCCCCAAGTACCGCTTCACACAGCAGCAGCGCGAGGCGTGGGAGGCATTGATCGAGCAGGCAGAGAGAGACGTAGGTGGGGTAGAGATGGGGGTAGCCGACGAGGACCAGAACGAGGACGGGGAGGACGAGGAGGACGAGATGATGATCGATGAGCTGGACGACGAGCAGGACCCGTCCGAACGCGACAATGAGCCCGAGCACGCGAAGCTGGGGCCGGTCGAAAAAGCGTGCTTGGACTTTTGCATGGCGCTGCTCAAACAGACCATCCGCCGCAAGGAGTACGACTGCGCGCTGGTGTGCGCGTTGGCTGTGCTTGGCGTCAAGGAGGACGGTTGGAAGGGCCCCGAGCTGTACCCGCCGATCTTGTCGTCCGTGATCAAAATCACCCGTTTCATGGTCGTGCAGCACGCACTGGAGCTGTCCGAGCCGTTTGAAGAGGAGGTGTTCGACGACGACAGCGCGTACGGGGGGAGCGACAGCGGCAGCAGTCCCCCCAGCCCGCGTCGACCAAAAGGCTGCTTGGAGTTTGTGCAGCAGATGATGGACAGCTTCATGGTGCGAGGCAGCCACAGCCCGATGCAGTGGATGCTCGACTTACGCACGTACGGGCTGAAGGTGCACTACAACACCACGTCGCGTGGCCACGTCGAGTGGATGGGGAAGGATGAGCTGCTGTACAAGAACTTGCACTTCACCATGGCCCAGTTCCGCGGGATGGTGCACGGTATGCAGGCGGAGGCTAAGCGGCTACTGGTGGAGGAGTTGCTGTTTTGCGGCAAGCAGACAGCAGGCCAAGTGCCCCAGATCCCGTGGGAGCAGCTGCGCGACAACCCGACCGATGAGCGGCCAGGGTGGAACTTTTTGAAAGACCACCGCACGCGCATGCCCGTAGATGGGGAGAAGTGGTTGTTTGAGCGCGCGGGGCAGGACGCCAACGTCAGGGAAAGGTTCATCAAGCCAGGAAGCCGTTCAGGCATCGACCGGAAAGAGGTGGAGCGGTACATGGATCGAGTGATTGCGTTTCGAGAGAAGCTGGCCGCGTTGGTGCACATGGCAGAAGGGCAACCCGCAAGGTGGCCAGAGCTGGGCAGCGTTCGACACAGCAACACCATCAAGGGGGGCCACCGAAACATTTTCATCGAGGACGGCATGGTCGCGTTCGTTACGCGGTATCACAAAGGGTATGCCGTGAGCGGCGATGTCAAGATCATCCACCGGTACTTGCCGCGCGAGGTGGGCGAGCTGGTGGTGTATTACATGTGGTTGGTGTTGCCGTTCCAGCAGCGGTTGGAGGCGATGGTGTGGGAGAAGGAGGCGATATCATCGCACATGTGGCCAGCCGACCCCAGCGGACGGAAGTGGACAAGCGACCGATTTCGGGAAATATTGAAGCGTGAAAGCAGAGTAGGTTTAAAGCAAGAGTTGACGATTGCAGCATACCGTGAGATTGCCATCGGCATCAGCCGGAGGTTTTTGCGGCCATCGTCGGCATTTCGAGCAGAGGAGGCAGAGGAGAACGAGGAGTGGAACGAGGAGAATATGCTCGCCACCATCCAGGACGAGCAGGCCGGCCACAGCGCGCACGTAGCCGGCATGGTATACGCGCGCGGGATCATGGAGATGGCAGGCGTCACAGCAGACAGGCGGCAGTTGTTCCGCAACTCGAGCACCGATTGGCACCGGTTTTTGGGTTTCCAGTCCGCCGTAGACGCAGTGGCAGACGTCAAGAAGCGGAAGAAGGCGCCGTTCGAGAGCGAGGCGGACGAGGCAAGGATAGAGAGGCTGGAGCGGCTGAGGAAGATGGACCCGGCAGCGCAACTCCAGCGAATGAAGGGCAAGAAAGCAAAGTTCAGAGGCGTGCAGAAGGAGGCCATCGAGGCGATCATTGCCGGCGAGAGCCCCGTCGTGGCCGTGATGCCGACTGGCGCAGGCAAGAGCATGTTGTTTATGTTGCCGGGGTGGGCAGAGCAAGGTGGAACGACGGTCGTCGTCGTGCCGTTGGTTTCGCTGCGTGGAGACATGATGCGGCGGTGCAAGGAGCTGGGGATATCGTGCGCCGAGTGGGAGAGTCGCTGCCCGCCCGACGCAGCAGCCATCGTGTTCGTAACGCCCGAGTCGGCCGTGGGAGAAGCGTTCGCGACATTTTTGAACCGGCTGCGAGCGACGCGGCAGCTGGACCGTATCGTGATCGACGAGTGTCACATTGTGTTGAACCGTCGATACACATTCCGCAAGCAGATGCAACAGCTCGGCAGGCTGGCAGCAGCCGAGACGCAGATGGTGCTGTTGACAGCAACGTTGCCGCCGACCGAAGAAGACGAGCTGTATCGACGGATGCATTACCAGCGAGGGCAGGTCAAGATGTTCAGACAACCGACCACAAGGACGAACGTGGCGTATCAGACCATCAAGATCAGCCGGTCCGTGAAGAAGAAGGACGTCGAGTCGATGGTCATCAAGACAGTGTGGCAGAAAATGCGGAAGTACAGGACAGGCAAGCTCATCGTGTACGGCAATTCGAAGCCGAAGGTGAAGGCGTTGGCAGAGCAATTAGATTGTCACGCGTATCACGCGGATGCCGTGGGCAAGGCGAGCATGTTAGCGGACTTCATGGCAGGCAAGCAGCGCGTGATCGTGGCAACGAGCGCGTTGGGAATGGGCGTGGACATACCGGATGTACGGTGCATCATTCACATCGATTGGCCGTTCACCATGTTGGATTACGCACAGGAGAGCGGCAGGGCAGGCCGGGACGGGTTGCGAAGCGAGGCGGTTTTGATCGTTCAGGATGGGAAACAACGCACCGAAGACAACGAGACAGAAGCCGAGCGGCAGTTGGTGAGGGAGTATGTTGAAGGTGGTGAGAGCGGGGCGGCTAGCTGCAGGAGGGAGGTGTTGGACGGGTATTTGGATGGGAGGAAGGATCGAGCAGGGTGTAGAGAGGAGGACAACGAGGAGATGTGCGACGTGTGCCGAGGGATAGATGGGCAGTTGGAGGAGGTGGTTGAAGAAGAAACAGAAGAAGAGAGCGAGACAGACGACAACAGTAACGATGGAGAAGAAATGGACGTCGTCGAAGCGGAGCGGGAAGAGATGCGGCGGGTGTTTCAACAGCAGGAGCAGGCGCGCCGGGGGCCGTGGCAGACGTTGACTGAGCATCGACAGCAGGAGTTTGCCGACGTAGAGTGGGTGCGCAGGCAGTTGGCGTGGTGGGCGAATCGCTGCGGGATTTGCGAGGGAGCAGGCGATCCACAGAGCGGACACGACATACGGCAGTGTTGGAGGGCAGAAAGCAAAACAGCGAAGGAGATGGTACAGAAGATAGACGACCAGGTTCGGTTCCACATGTTTTCAGGTTGCTTCCCGTGTGGTGGCGTACCGCAGGAAATTTGCAACAGCTGGGAGCCGAACGAGAAAGGGAAGTATCGAAGGGTAGGGGGAGGGACTTGTCAATACAGCGGGGTGTTGAGCGCAGGATTAACAGGCATAGTATTCGGTTACACGGAGGCAAACGCCCGATGGCAGGCCCGATTAGCGGAGTTTGGGGTGGACGATGCAGGACCGGGTAGGATGTTAATCGAATATTTAGGGAAGAAGCAGCCGCTGGACAACGTGGAGAGCAACAACTTGGTAAAGGAGTTTTGTTGGATTACACGGCTGTTGGCTGAGTAGGCGCAGTAGTAGCAAATGAAAGATTTTCCGTTCGCGATTCGCTGTGCAGCAGAGTTTGGTTCGGGCCGGGACGCAAGTTGGGGTAGTGGAGTTTCGGTTGGGCCCGGACGCAAGTCAGGGTGGGGTTACCGGTGTTTACGGCACGCAGATTATCAACAAGACAGACAAAGAAGCTGAGTGTGTAGGGAGCGCAGACAACGCGCATACGAGCGCAGAGAGTGTGAGCAGAGAGGGCAGTAGAGACAAGAGGAGGTGTTAGAGCTTGCAGTCAGGCCAGGACGCAAGTCAAGATTGAGATAGGGTTATACGTGGTTTGGTCAAGCGGGCAACAGCATACAGCATTGTAAAAGAACACAGCAGCCAGCAAGAGGTGCCCACCAACCCGAGTGGTTCCCCAAGTGGTTCCCCAAGTAGTTCCCCACGTGGTTCCCCAAGTAGCGCGCCACCCCAAGTGGTCCGAAAGTAGTCCCACCAGCCCAAGTGGCCCGAAAGTGGTCCCCCGCCCAACCAAGTGAGTCCACATCAGTGACGCCAAATTAGTAAGAGCCGATTATTTAAGAAAAACCAACAGCCAAGAAAGAGCGCGCAACCCAAGAAGAGCCCACAATCCAGGCAGAGCACCCGAAACCAAGTGAGTCCCCAACCCAAAGCACCCGTTTGTATTGAAAAGAAAGCGCAGGATCAAGACAGCGAAAATTTGGGAAAAGTAAGATGCGGAGAGGAGGCATTTGAAAAGGTCACCAGGGGGTTTAGGCAGATGGATCGGGATGGGGACAACATGTAAAAAGGTGTTTTGGGCGTTTAGAGAGGATTGTCACAAGATAGAACAGAAGCTAGGGGAAGTTTGGCAAACCCGATTGTGGTGCCGCAGCCAGAAAGGCATTCCCAAGCCCGTAGATGCCGTAGTGCGTGAGAGAAGGGTGGACAGTGGGCCCGCCAGGTGTCACACGAGAGCGAAGAGGCAGGTGCAGAGTTGGTTGGAGGAGCGGATGCAGGTTAGGGTTAGGGTTACCGGTATTTGGGGCAAGCCGACAAAGGAACAGAGGCCCGTAGAGAGACCCGTAGCCCGTGGAGGTGCCCCCGAACGCGTAGAAAGACAGGCAACAGGCAGGAAACAGCCGCAACCCGCGAAGATGCCCCCGAACCGGTGAAGAGACCGGTAATGCGAGGGTAAGAGAGAGAAGGGGGGGTGGGCGGTGGGCCCGTGGCAAGGTATCAGAGGGGGTAGAGACAAAAGGGCGGGCGGTAGGCCCGTAGAGAGGTATCAGAGGGACGAAGAGGGGTTGGCGGTGGGCCCCGTCAGGGCAGAAAAACAAGGCGAAGACCCGTAGGTGATTAGAGGGCTAAGAAGTGTTAAGGAGTGCGAGGAGAAGGGTTAGAGAGAAAGGGGATTGCGGTGGGCCCCGTTCAAGACAGAAGAGCAGGGCGAAGACCCGTTAGCGAGTGTGAAGATGTAAGAATGTAGGGGTGGGCGGTGGGCCCGTCAGGTGTCACAAAGCAGGCGGGCGGGGCGGTAGAGGATGAAGGAGAAAGAGGGGAGGTGGGTGGGGCCGTGATAAGGTATCACGAGCCGAGGGTGAGGGAGGCAAGAAGGGAGAAGAGAGTCGTTGAGGAGAAGGCAGAAGAGGGCGGGCGATGGGCCCGTCAGGTGTCACAGAGAAGCCGAGCGCAGCGGTGAAGTAGAAGGGGTGGGCGGAAGGCCCGTGGGGAGGCACAAGAAGCGCCGCGGTTGAGAAAAGAGAAGAGGCAGGCGACGAAGTCGTGGTGAGGTATTACCGAGAGGTCCGCAACCCGTGAAGAGGCCCCCGTAACCCGTGCGATAGTGACATGTAAAAGAGGGTGCAGCAGATACCCGTCCGAGTGGCAGGAGCCCGTAGAAAGGCCCCGGAGGCGCAAAGAGCGTAACGTAGAGCGGTTCAAGAGCGCAGCAAGGGTAGGAAAGAGCGAAGTAAAGAAGAAAAGAGCGGCAACCGGTAGCTGAGGGTAGGACGCAGGTAGAGGGTAGGACGCAGTTACAAGGCCCCGCAAGCCGAGGAGGTTTGCGGTCAGTAGCAGACAGCAGGGATCACATCATCAAGGCGTCAGGGAGGGCAAGAAGAGAAGTAGAAGGTAGAGGGTGAGCGGAGAGCCGGCAAGGTGTTTACAGCGTGAAGTTGGGTTCAGGGCCGGACGCAAGTCAGGGTTAGGGTTATCCGTATTTGGGGAAAGTAGACAACAGGACAGAAGCAAACGCGGAGGCCGAAACCCGGATCCCGTTAGCCGTTATCCGTTTCGGCAGTCCGCAAGCGCAAACCGTTGAATTCAAGGAAAGTTCAAAAGTTCAGCAGCTCAAAAGTTCAGCAGTTCAAAAGTTGAAAAGTTCAAAAGTTCAAGAAGTTCAAGAAGTTCAAGAAAAGTCAAGTTCAAGGAAAGTTCGAGAAGAGAGAAAAGATAAGCAGAGGAAAGGGAGTAAAGAAGAGAGTTGAAGTTAAAAGATCAAAGAAAGCGGGTGGGTAAGAGGGCGTAAAATTGAAAAGAAACGTTAAAGGTAAAAAGAAAAAATAAGCAGTTTAGTAGTTTAGAGAAATCAGTAAAGAGAAGAAAAAAGGATTAGAGAACACAGTAGAAAGGATTTGAAAGATTTTTTTCAAAGATAAAGAGAGTTTCAAAGAAGAGTTAGCAAGTAAGTGTTGAGAAATAAATAATAACAAAGAAAAGAGGTAAAGTTATAGGAAAGAAGTAAAGAGGAATAAGAAAAGAAATAGAAATACACAGGCAAACAGAAGAAACAAGTAGTTTAGTAGTTATAAAAAAAAAATCAAGGGAAGATGAAAAAGTTAAAGAGTTACAAAACGTGTTTAATAGAGAGAAGGCAAGGTAGAAACAAAGCAAGAAGGGGGATTAATGGTTTCAAAAGAAAGTTGACAAGAATAAGCAGGGGTTAAAGTAGCAAAAGAGGATAGAAGAGAGTGTTTTAAAGGAGGTGAAAGAAAGAAGATAAAGAAAGTAGTAAAGAAAAGAGAGGAAAGATTGAAATGAAAAAGATAGAGGGAGAATTAGGACAGAGGTAAAAGAGAAAGAAAAAAGGTTAGTTAAGAAAAGGGTGAGGGTAGAGACAATAGTAAGAGTAAGAAAGAAAAGAAGAATAAGTAGAATAAGTAGAAAAGAGATTCAGATTAGAATAGATTTAGAGATACAAAAGAAAGAAAGTGCAAAGTATTGTCAAAAAGTAGTAGGAAAAGAAGAGCGGGGTTAGGGTTTTATAGTTATAAGGAAAAAGAGATAAGAAGAAAGGAGGAAAGAAGTAATAAAGTAGATAAAAGACAGAATAAAAAGAAGTACAAATAAGTTTAAGTAGGGGTAAAAAACACGGAAAGAAATACAAGCAGAGGCGAGTATAGATACAAAGAAAAGGTGTAAACAAGTGAGGAGGTGTAAACAAGTGAGGAGGTGTAAACAAGTGAGGAGGTGTAAACAAGTGAGGAGGTGTAAACAAGTGAGGAGGTGTAAACAAGTGAGGAGGTGTAAACAAATGAGGAGGTGTAAACAAGTAAAAAAGGTAGAAAAGAAAAGAAAGAGTAGGCAGTAGGCCCGTAGGGTGTTTAAAGAGAGCAGTTATTAGTTAGTTACAAGTAGGGGATGTGGGTGGGGAGCCCGTCCGAGGGTGAGGGAGAGAGAGAGAGAGAGAGAGAGTGAGAGTGAGGGTGAGGGAGAGAGAGAGAGTGAGAGTGAGGGTGAGAGAGAGAGTGAGGGTGAGGGAGAGAGAGAGAGTGAGAGAGAGAGTGAGAGAGAGGGTTAGGGTTAGGGTTAGGGTTAGGGTTAGGGTTAGGGTTAGGGTTAGGGTTAGGGTTAGGGTTAGGGTTAGGGTTAGGGTTAGGGTTAGGGTTTAACTTTTTAAAAAGGGAGGAGGA